>JAESVK010001301.1:3373741-3447065 GCA_017140935.1 Hamamelis virginiana
GATTCATTCTTTTGGTGTATTAGGGCTTGCACAATTGAACGTAACTTCTTTATGAGTATGCGAGATTATCGGATTGTAGAGTTAGACATTGATGGTTGAGTTCTTGTTGTTATAGTGTTGACACATAGTTATAAAGAAGGAACTAAAGTAGGAAATCATTAGTGGACAGAAACAGATATTGACAAACATTGTGTAAATGGAGTGTAATAAAGATGAGGCTGCCAGGGCTAAAGAAATTGCTGTGAAGAAGCTTACAGAGAAGGATGTTGCAGGAGCAAAAAAGTTTGCTTTGAAGGCCCAAAACTTGTATCCAGGGCTTGAGGGTCTTTCACAATTGATGGAAACTCTTGACGTGTACATCTCTGCTGAGAAGAGAATAAATGGGGAAGTTGATTGGTACGGGGTCCTTGGTTTGGATCCTTTGGCAGATGACGACACAATAAGGAAACATTACAGGAGACTGGCTCTCACTCTTCATCCTGATAAAAACAAATCGGTAGGGGCTGATGGAGCATTTAAAATTATATCAGAAGCTTGGAGTTTATTGTCTGATAAAGCCAAGAGAATTGCATATGACCAGAAGCGGAATTTACGGGGTATATATGGGAAAGTTCCAACTGCAAATCCTTCTGTGCCAGCTGGTAGGAACGGTTTCCATAGTTTCAGCAAGAGTAATAATTCAAATGCAAGGAATCAGCAGAGTGCCACTCGTCCCAAACCTGCTTCGGCTCCTCCACACCCGTCAAAACCCAACACGTTTTGGACAGTGTGCAATGGCTGCAAGATGCAGTATGAATACCTTAGAAATTATCTCAACCACACTCTTCTTTGCCCCAACTGCCATGAGCCCTTTTTGGCCGTTGAGATGCCAGCCCCGCCTTCTAACGGTTCCACCCCATGGGCTTCCTATCAGCAGAAAAATTCAAGCCATCATACAACGAATAAGAACTCTTATGCTCCAGGAATGAAACCTGCTTCAAATGTGGGACCAGGCGGCATTGGAGGCATGTCGTCTTCGCCTTCCACAGCTGCTCAAGGTGCACGTGTTAAGCTGCCGAGTGAGAAATTTAAGAGAGGTCGAGAAGAGACACAGGAGGAGGCTCTTCAGAGAAAAATTCATGCTTCTAAGAGATCAGGTGCTGGTTTAGCTACTGGATCTTCCAATGCTGGTTCCAGTTCTGTTCACAAAGGAGACAGGCCTATGAAAAAAAGACGCGTAGATGGAAGAGAGATGGCAAATCAAATGGCAATGGGAAATGCAGGAGTTGGAGTGCGGAGTGTACCTGGATTTGTGAAGGGTAATTTTGAATCAGAAAGGGTCAATGTTTCTGGAAGTAATAGGCCGAATGGTACGAGGGAGTTGTCACAGCTAGAACTTCGAAATATGCTCAAGGATAGAGCTAAGATGGATATTTCCAAGAGGGTGGATGGATGGAGAATGGCTTCTGCATCAAAGACTTCTGATAAATCAAAATTTTCAGATAAAGATGGGAGGGAAAAGGAGAAAGATGCACAAAAAGCTATTGTGAATGGTGTTACAGCGGATGCAAACAAGCATAGAGAGTCTGTGGATGTCAAAAACAGAGTCGATGCCAAAAAGTCTTCCCCTGTTATTTCTGCCATTGATTCTGATACAAAGGCCTCTGAATCCCTGTCAATGAGTGTTCCTGATCCAGATTTTCATGATTTTGACAAGGATCGTACTGAAAGATCATTTGGTGATAACCAGGTTTGGGCTGCTTATGATGATGACGATGGAATGCCTCGTTATTATGCTATGATTCATAATGTGGTGTCCTTGAAACCTTTTAAGATGCGGATCAGTTGGCTTAACTCCAAAAGCAACAATGAACTGGCCCCATTAAGTTGGGTTGGTTCTGGCTTTTCCAAAACTAGTGGGGATTTCCGGATAGGCAAGTACGAAGTCAATAGCTCTCTTAATTCTTTCTCACATAAGGTTAAGTGGACAAAAGGCACAAGAGGGATCATTCAAATATATCCCAGGAAGGGAGATGTTTGGGCTCTTTACAGGAACTGGTCCCCTGATTGGAATGAGCTTACCCCTGATGAAGTGATACATAAATACAACATGGTGGAAGTGCTTGAAGATTTCAGCGAGGAGCAAGGTGTAACTGTTGCTCCACTAATTAAAGTTGCTGGTTTCAAGACAGTGTTTCACCAGCATTTGGACCCAACAAAAGTCTGGACAATTCCAAGAGGAGAGTTATTTCGGTTCTCACATCAGGTTCCTTCCTACTTGCTTACGGGTCAGGAAGCTCAGAATGCTCCCAAGGGTTGCCGGGAGCTTGATCCAGCAGCTACTCCATTGGAACTTCTTCAGATCATTACTGAAGTGAAGGAGGAAGAAACAGTGGATGCTACTGATAATGATAAGGAAGATCTGTTTAAAAGTGTCGAGAAGACTGACGAAGCTGGAAAAGGAACGAGGCTGGAAAATGGTGAGTAATCGCCATTTCAGTTTTTTGGATGGGTTTTGACCCATAGGCAGTTATGCTCTGCTCAGTTCCAAAGAAGATGAAGGAAATGAGTGAAAATTTGGGAGCTAACAACCATTATTCCAATGCAAACAGTCGTGAGGCTCCAAATTTTCTTTTCCCTTCTTCTTGGCAATCGAACAGAGGTCAATGGTGCGTAATCATACTGAAAATGATCCGGCAATCTTCATTATATGTGCTTTATATTGTCGGCCTTGCAATTTTGTTCGAAGTTTTGGGCATACCCATAAAACTGATCTCCGCTGTGTCAGCAACTTGTGGTCATTTAGAAGGTAAAGTTACATGGTTTACATAGTTCCTGGGAACTGACAGCTCATTCTCTAATAGTCTATACTCATCATTTTCTGCCCTTAAAGACCCTTTTTAGTCAAACTTTTTGTTGTTTTAGCCTTTAAAGGACTAGTTATTTGCAGCTGGGGAGAATTGTTTACCCAGATTTTCTTATTAAACTTTACAATGCTTTACAATCTTTCATTACTTGTTATTATATCAAACTTGAAAGGAGTTTCATTTCTTGTTACATTGTTTATATATATATATTCCAGTTGTAGTTTCTTGCCTGAATCATGCCTCTTGACTGTTGTACAATCTTTCATTTCTTGTTCTTATTTCAAACTTGAAAGGAGTTTCTTCGTTTACACTTACACACATATATATCTCAAAATACATTCCAGTTTTAGTTTCTTGCCTGAATCATGCCTCTTGATTGATGTTACTTCTTACTGTATTTGAAGCAATGCTTCTTATTGCTTGGTTTTGATTTGTAATCCTTCTTTATATTCCACATAGTTGCATGAGTTCCTTTTTTCCATTTGCAGCCTTGGATCTTGAACATTTCATCTGTTTGCTCAATGGCCTGTAACGCATGTGAATTTTTTCATACAAATTTCTATATCTGCACTCCCTTTGGTGATAAATGGTAGGAGAGAGAAAACTTGAAAATAACATAGCCACTTCAACATTTTTCCCGGGTCAGCAGCTAGGGGTGCAAACCAAAAACCAATCTGGCCAATCTCTCTTTAAGTTGGTTTTTTTTTTTTCCTTTCTTTAAGTTGGTTTAGTTCGGTTCTTTAGAGTGTCTGGTTCGATCCTAGGTTAGGGAATTTTGAAACCAAGCCTACTTGGTTTAGTTTTGAACCAAAACGTCATAAAAACGATCCAACTTGAAAATTCACCTCATGCCTATAAATATATATAATATAACATTAAGTCATTAACAAGTGTATTTTATACAACTTTGCGTAAGGTAACATACGTAAGCTAATTGTTAAACACATTTTGAAAAATCTATAGTTGGATTAAATAGTCTTCCTACTCATGTCACGCTCGCAAAAAAATCACAATATTCAACTATCAATTTCTGGAAAAAAAAAAAATTGACTGTAAAAGACTTGTGACATCTTGAAGAACAAAAAAATTTTATTTTTTCATAGTAATATCACTTTGATTTTTGGTGAGCATAACATTAAGAAAAAGATTATTTAATTCAACAGTCAATTTTTCAAAATTTGTTTTACCATAGGGTCGATTTTTCAAAATCTGTTTTACAATTAACCTTACGTACAAAGTTTTATAAGAGACTCCCTCTAGCTCTAACACTAAATATGTGTATATAATATCATGCCATAATTAATTTTGCTTTCCTATATTTTAAATATATACTTATATTTATGAGAAAATTATAAATATATGATTTTCTCTTAATTTTTTAATCTAGGATCTTTATGTTTTGCTGTAATAAAAAAATTCTGAAAAATATTCTCAATATAGAACTTAAATGCACGGTTTTTTTTTTTTTTTTCGGGAAGAAAAATGCAGAGTTTGTTAGGAAAAGCCGAAAAAGACTCATCAACTGAAGTGGGCAAATGAGAGGGACAAGTCCCTATCCTTGTTATGTTATATTCAGGTTAATCGAGAGTGCTTGTGGCCCCACTTTCCAAAATTTATATATATATATAGTCCCATTTCTAGGAGGACTTTCTTATATAAGGACTTGATCTTTTGGCCAATGTAAAATTGATATTTTGAAAAATCGACCGTTAGATTTAATATTATGCCAAAAATTACAGTAATCGGATCACTTGTTTCTAAAATACAAATTATAAATAATTAAATACTTATATAATACTTAACAGTTTGTTTTACCGATTTCTGTAATTTTTGGCATGCCTTTTATATATAGAAAAAATATTAAATCCAACTGTCAGTTATTTAAAATATATCTACTTTGACATATTTATGTTATTTAATATTTAATATATATCTTTTTAAAACTTATGTCAACGAAGAATCATTCTTTAAGCCATTAATTTAGAAAAAATATAAATAAGGTTAGCTGTCCATTAAATGCAATGAGTTATGCTGTTACCATCTATACCCATCTTAAATTTTATCATTATATTACCTAACTTTATGTGGCATCAAGAGGATGGAATTTTACCCCAAAAAAATAAAAAGAAAATAAAAAATGATGGAAAGGTTTTAACTTTTAACAAAACATAAATAACATAAAAAATTGTGCATCTCAAAAGTCAAAACTTCAATCAATAAATAATAACGCGACAGGCTTTTATAAATGGACTGACTTTACATTTACATTAACCAGCCACGCAAATCGATACTAGAGCACTGGAATGTATAGCAGCACGTCTTCTTTTTTAATCCTTGAATTACATTCTATCCTTCCTATTAGAACTTCTAACTCAAGGGCATGTATGGAAATTTTGAAAGCTGAATCTAATCAGTTCTGATCTTTTTTTACTATATGATTTTTATGCAAATCTGTTTTCAGATGGTTTGAAAAAAATTATGTTTGTCTTATTTTCTGAGCAGGAAAAAAAAAAAAAAAAAACTTACCAAACAGTAATGAATAAAAATCGGGAAAGTGTATATATGGATATGTCTGTTGTCCCAAATGTACAATCCTAGAGGGGGGGTGAATAGGGTTTATGACAAGCTTTAACAAATATTACCAAATAAAAATTATGGTTCAATTACTAACAGTAGAAGCAATAATATATAAACAAGTAATTGAAATAAGAGAGGGAGAGAGAAATCAAACACAACGATTTAATGTGGTTCGGCTCGCCTACATCTACATCTTAAGCACTCAGCCCAGGGATTCCACAATCCACTAAGGATCACTCCTTCAAAGTGGAAAAACCTTTACACAGTCTTCTTTCACGGGTGGAAGACTCTCACTAAAGCTCAAAAAGAACTTTCACCAGTGCTCACAAAGTACACTCACTAGTGATCACAAATAATACTTCTTCAAGCCTCACAAAGAGCACTTGGCCAATACTCACAAAGAGCAACTCTTCAATGCTCACCAAGAGCACTTCACCAATCTCACTTTCGGGTGGAGATTAAACCAAGAGCACCTACCTCTTCTCACAATAATTACAATAAGATTTGTTTTGTGTACAACAAGAAAACTCATCAAAGAGTAGATGATATACAAATAAGCTCTCACTAATATCTCTCAAATAGATGAACTAATTTGGCTTCAAGAGATAATGATGAATCTTTGATTAATTCACACAAGAATGATATAAACTATGTTGGCTTGAGTTAGTGTGTGATCATTAGTTGATTCAGGACTCATACAATGAGTATAAATAGACCCATAAAAAAATATGGCCGTTAGGCACAAAAATAGAGCCGTTATTGAGCAGCAGACAAGTCTTAGTCGACTAGACAAAAGGGGTTAGTCGAGTACTATACTGGAAAGCTTTACAAATTGAAATTTGAGCACGGTTAGTCGACTAGGACTAAAGGGTTAGTCGACTAGGCCATTTAAAATACTTGAAATAAAATTTCCGGAATCGATTAGTCAACTAGGCAACTGGGCTTAGTCGACTAGAAGAACTGCATCTCAAAACTAAACTACTGACATTCGATTAATCGACTGGGACAAAAGACTCAGTCGACTAGAAAGCAAGTTAGTCGACTAGTACACATAGTTAGTTGACTAGAAGTAAAATTTTCAGAATCATGGCTACTAGATCATAGTTAGTCGACTATACTAACTGGGTTAGTCAACTAGGTATGGTCTTAAGCCATTTTTCTAAAATTCTTAAGTCTAAATCAACTTACAACAAGTGGACTAGTTAACTAAGTGTTCAAAGACATTTTTGGCTTAGTTCAAAATGTTTTTCAAAGATAAGTATGCCAAAGCGATAAGTGTAAAACATTTTGTCTTTGAATCCAAATAGTCCATTATGAATTTGAATTAACTTTGGACCAAAATGTGATTTTTCAAAGTTAAAACCTATGGTGTTTAAGTCATAATCAATTGAGCCAATGTAGTTCATCCTATAGAGAGATTTACATAATAAATTCTAAATTCACATAAGAAAGAACTTAAAGATCTTCATAAAGAATCTTCAACACTCGTGCTTGGCTTGCGCTAGGCTTCATCTTTGACTTTAAAAATGTTGTAGCTCTTTGCTCCACGTTCCTTAGAGAATGTTCAACAAGTTCACTTGAACTTAGCTTTAATGATCGATAAACCTTCTTTAATTGACAACTTGAATTCTGTTCTTATGAGCATATATATACTATAATGGATATATAAGAACTATAGGATAATGTCAATTAACCAACAAGGTTAGTCAAATAATCATTCAATAATGTTTATCAACTAATAAGAGTGAATAACAAAGTATTCATATGCATAATTGAATATACATAGAATAATGTTTGTTGTCATCAAATATTAAGCACAATTTGCATATAAAATAAATAAATCAATCAATGATTTGTGACTCCCCTAATAATATGCATATAAATATACTAAAAATTATCATTTAAAGTATATGCATATTTTAGGTAATACAAATCCATGATGCAAGAATAAGTCCATGATACAAAGATACAAACATCATGATAAATTTTATCACAATTCATGCTTGCAAATTTACACTAGATGCAAATCAAATATAATTAAGATACAATGATTGTTATCATCAAAATTAACTAATAAGGATAGAAGTCATAAAATTGTATATCATCAGTTAGTCCAATTTATAAGTTTGCCAAACAGTCTCAAGAGTTCAGCAACTCGAACTCGAAATTCCTCTCTTGAAAAGAAAGAGATACATTCGGTCAAGACTTGAGGAAACAAAGATAAGAAAAAAAAGAAAAAGAAGAAGTACTACCTGTGTTTTGCTCTGAGCCCTCTCTTTTAATTATTATTCTTTATGACATGGATTTATACGCTCTTATTACATGACCCTGTATGTGCGGTCCACATTAGGAATCTGCTTATCTTCTTCATCTTCTTCTTTTTTTTTTTTTTTTCTTAGACTAGAAGTTAAGAAAATGTTCATGAGAATAAGTATAGCATAATAAGCATAGACATGACATTTAATTGGTAAAATGGGATCAAGAATGCAATTAACTTCAATCCCAACAGCTAAGCTACTTAGATTCTTCATAAAAGCACTTTAAAATTTTTTTTTGATTCATACAATGGAAGCACAATTTCAAAAGCTTTGTTTAGGGGCATATTCTACTTTGATTATTTCAACTTAATAAATTCTGGAACATGATGGAAATATGCTTTAAGAGGACAATTTTTTAGAATGAAATGCTTTAAAAAAATAAAAATTCCTACAAGAGGAACATCACGTGTATGCAATATATATATATATATATATATATATATATACAAAACTGATCGGTTGCAGTCCGGACTGTAAGTGAACTGTACAGCCATTTGGCTGTGCTCCGGTGGTCGGTTCCAAATTCCGACCGTTGGATATGATGCTCACCCCCTGTATGTCACACCTGCAAAAAATCATGCTGATCCGACGGTCGGAATTTCGTAAAACCAGCCTTAAGCAGACTGAAATTACCAAAGACTATATATAAATTTCATTTGTGTTTAAGGCTGGTTTTACAAAATTCTAACCGTCGGATCGGCATGATATTTTGCAGGCGTAGTATGCAGGGAGTGAGCATCATATCCAACCGTTGGAATTTGAAACCGACCACCGGAGCATGGCCAAATGGCCGTGCAGTCCACTACAATCTGGACTGCAACCGATCAGTTTTGTGTGTGTATATATATATATATAACGTAGTCCGTTGTACTATATTCCATTAATGGCATATAACAAACTAAAAGAGCCTTTAATTGCCATTACCCCTAAGCAAAGAATTGCATAAAAAATAAAAAGCAGGCCCATCCTACAGTGAGTCAAATGGGTTTCATTGTAGCAATGAAAATCAGTTCTTAGAAAAAGTAAAATAAAATAACAAACGAGGGAATGCATAGACAGTAATGCACGTAACTCCTTCATTTTCAGCCAAAGTGGTGGGGGCAACTTCACACTTTGAATGGTAAGCAAAATTCTCAATTTGTTTCAATATATATATATATATATATATATATATATATATATATATATATATATATATACTACTTATAAAAGTCCAAATGATGGAAAAACTTTTGATTCACTGAAATACCCTTATAATAAATAGTAATGACACTAATGCCCTCCTATAAATGTACTTACTTAAAATCTCTTTAACTTATTTATTAGAAATCTTTTTTTTAATTACTTTTTTATTCTTAATAACTTTTGAACTACACATTCTTTATTAAGTTTTCTTATTTGTGTATAATTATTTTTTAAAATAAAAATTTATTATACTTTAGTTGTGCATTTTTATATTATATTATATTTTCTATATCCACACACACACACACATATATAAGTTTGAATATTAAAAAACCTTTTGGTTGGTCACAATATCCTATATAATTATAAAAGTAAATAAATAGGTATGTTCCAGATAATTCCACCAATCAAAAATCATAATAGTAAGGCCTTTCTAATTGATTGAAGATTACTTATAAATAGTATGGATTAATTCTTTTTGAATTGAACTCAATTTCTCAAACCCTATAAAATTTCATTAATACAACAAAAGTATTATAAATTAAATTGAAATTCTTTTACAAACACGGTCCCATAAAACTCTATCAATCTTATTATATAATTCATTTTTTTTTATAAAAATACTAACACATTTATAAAAATACTAACACATTTATAGATCAAACTCAATTGCTCGAAAAATTAAATATTATATGATTCACACTTTATTTATTATTTTCAAGATAAAACAAATATAATTTGACTAATTGTTCCACTATAATTTTTATTTATAAATACTGATTCATCACTGAATCAGACTAAATTTCTCAAATAATTAAATACTGTAAAATTCACAATTTATTTCTTAGTTCCAAGGAAAAAAATGAAAATTTTCTAATTATTTTAATAAAATTTTGAATATTTTATCTTAATTGTATTGATCACTCTATCATTCAAAATTGAAGTTTTTTATTTTTTATTTTTTAATAAAAAAAATTATCACGTGCGTCGCACGTGGTGCAATTCTATAAAAGTATGAATGTGGAAAAATCTTTTGATTGACCAAAATATCCTTATATAATTGAAAATTTACATAAATAGATATTGTCTCTTGAAATTTCACTCATCACAATAAATAAGTTATCTAAAAAAAATTGAATTTAAAATTATTTGTGAATAATAATTTATTTTTAAGTCTACTTAAATTTTTAAACATGATCTCACTAAATTTCATCAATAAAATTTTGTTAATATGAAATTCTACTAAAAAAATTTAAAAAGTTATTAATTAAATTAAATTTCTTTCAAATTCTAATTCATTTCTAGATAAACACAATTTTTCAAACAATTAATTACTATAAAATACCAAATAATTTATTTTCTATTTCGTATTATTTCCAATACAAACATAAATATATTATTGCTAATAGTACTTTTTTATAAAAAAAAAAATTTATAATATGAAAATTTTATAGCTTATTAAATTTGTATGTATTTCATCTTAATTACATAGTTCACATTATATATATTTGATATTTTAAAATTATTTTTTTCTGCAAAAATGTACACGTGCAACACACGTGGTGCATTTCTAGTATATATATATTAGGATATTTTTTAATTTAATTAAAAATAATAAATCTTGGATGATCATTATTTTTCTTGAAACTATTTAATTGAAATTGTTTTTTCTTATAATATTATTTTTGAGTTTTCATAATGTGTGCTCTTGAGAGGGATTTTTACTCTCCATTTTATTCGACAAGTGGACATGCTATGATCATATTACAAATAAATGTCCGCATGTTATAGAAGGTTAAGGGTAAACTCATGCCCTATGGGTACATGTAGGGCTATAAATGAGCTGGATAATAAATTACTCAAGCTTAACTTAAAAATTACCGAGTTTATAATAAGATATGACTAGGGGTGTTCAAAAACCAAACCAAACCGGCAAACCAAACCAACCCAACCCAAAAAGCTGGTTTGGTCTGGGTTTTTTTGTAATTTGGTTTGGGTTGGTTTAAATTTTTAATTTTTTTTCCTAGTTTGGGTTGGTCCGGTTTGTGCATATTCCAAACCAAATTAACCCAGACCAAACCGGTATAATATAATTATATATATATAATATATAATATATAACTTATAAAGAGTACAAGACACGAAATGTCAAAGACTCAAAAAGTCAAAAACCTTAATACCCTAAATCCCTTATACCCAGATACCCTTCACTCCTTCAGGCCTTCATTCCTATCTGCAAAGGTCTTTGTTTGTACAGTCTTTTAGTTTGAGTACACAATGATTTAAATAGCTCCAGATTTATGCAACAAGTTTGATTTATTATTCACTGTTTTAAGAATTTTTATATTAGGTAAAATGGATTCATGTATATTTACTTGTTTAGATTGGATAAACCGGGATGATTGAATTTGTTAATTCTTAATTTTTTTGCTTTAACTGCTATATTAATTGACCTCATATTTTATATTTTTGAGTACACACATACATATTTGAAAGCACTGTGGTGATTCTCACTACTTGTATCTATAAAATCTTGTGCAATACATTCATTGATTATGTATTAAATTTGACAAGTCTATGCATGCAATGAGAGCCTTTTGTCCAATGTTATAATTAATTAATTATCAACTATTTGTTTTTCTTAATTCAGTGCTTGTGGACTCCCACGACAGGTTATGTGTTTAGCACATTTAAGTGTAGATATAGTCATTGTATCGTTAGATCAGAGGTATCATGAATATATAGATGTTCTATTTGGTGCTCTACTGCTGTACGCTTATACTTTACAGTCTTTACTATTTTTTTTTTCTCTGTTTGGATGGCTGGATTTTTTTTTCTTATGATTCAAGGTAAATAATATAATTAAGTGGGAAAAAAACAAAAATAATTTTTTTTTTCAAAACCGATCAAACCGGCCAAACCAAACCGCAATAATTGGTTTGGTTTGATTTGGTTTAATACTTTAATTGGTCTGATCTGGGTTATGAAAAATACAAACCGCAATTACCGGTTTGGTCTCAAAATTAAGACTAAACCGCCCAAACCGGACCGGTGAACACCCCTAGATATGACTCATATGAACCTTTCATGTTTATCATGCAAGCAATTTCAAATAAGCCTTTTATTCAAGCGAGCCCAAATAGTTTGATTATTAAAAATGTTAATGAGCTTATCAAGCAATATTTTATTCAAGCTCAACTTGACAAATTAACAAGCACAAAAATAAGATTTAAGCTTTTCTCATTTAAAAAATAATTTTAAGTTAAAGTCCGAATAACTTGATTTGTCTTGTATCCTTAGACACTTGTAAAAGTTCATGCTGTCTATTCAATCAACGTAAAATATGATGGCATGCTACTGTAAATTTATAAGAAAATGACAAAAATAAGCGGGAGGGAAGCGGGAAGATCAAAAAAAAAAAAAAACTTTGAATTTGTTTGGTTATTTGATAAAAATTGAATTGTTTCTTCATATTTTGCATATAATTTTACAAACAAAGCATCCCTTATAAATGGGATAATTCAAGAGAGGCACAACCATCGCTATAAATGATTTGTGGTAAGAAATTTAAAAGAGATGGGTGTTTCATGAATTCTCAAAATTAACTTATAAAATCAATTATAATAATGTTTTGATAATTTGTAATGGCCTTCTTAGGGCTTGTTTGAAAATTTTAAAAAATATTTGGTTTACGATAATAAATTCAATGGGAAAATACATTTTGCACCATTGTACTAAAGGCCAAAAACACTTTGCACCCCTGTATTATAAAAATGAACAATTAACCCTTTGCACTTTCAAAATTTAGCATAGGGGCTTACGGTGGCTCACGGTGTTTAATAATATTGTGATTTTACCCATATACCCCATCCCCTCCACTCACAGGAACAAAAGAAAAAGACAGCAAAGCATGGATCTCTCTCCATTCTTCAGCGCCATCCCAGGTACGTTTCCATTCCTCCTCCTCCTCATCGTTCTCATCCTCACCTCCTTCCTTTCCCGATGACCCTGATTTATATGACCACCACCACCGCTGTGACCACCACCACCACAATCTTCTTTAACTTCTGCTGCCAACACCACAATCACCACCGCAGTGACCACCACCACCACCAAATTCACCAGAAAATGAAGAAACTCACTACAAGTAAGCCAAATAGAACTATTACGTTCAGTTGACTGCATATCTTGAAGTAAGCCAAATGTGGAATATTAGTCATTATGCAAATGTGGAACTACTGCTACAGAGAATGCTACAGAGAATGATCTGGAACCCGAGAAACCTGACACTTTTAAACCTGAGATAATTTGAAAAAATTTAACATGGAGCAATTCAAGCTTTTGAAACTATCAGCATGGCTCTGTGCACCCAAATTGATCATAAATGCACCCAAAATGTTTTTCTTCTGAGGTGTGACTAATACAAATAATTTCATAATTTATTTGGCACGGAGAGAGAAAGAGACTGGTATTGCTTCTCTCATTTGACCACTTTTGTGACCTTTCTCATTGAACAACCCTTTCCTCAAACCCATCTCTCACATTCTCTTTCTTCACTTTCGAGCCAAACCCAGTTGCTTTTTTCGCCTTAGAATCCATCACATAAATTTTATTGCCCAAAACACTGACTCCGCTGTAACCCGGGCCGTAGAGTTCTTCGTATGCAGCGGCGATTTTGTCTTCGGCTTCGAGTGGGTCTTCATCGAAGGAAGGAGGTAGGACGAAACCCTCGGGTTGTGCAGGTGGGTCGAATACGACGTCGTCTTCGGGGTAGAGGTTGTCGAAGAATGTGGTTTCGACATTGGAGGATTTGACTTTGGTGGTGGTAGTGGTTGTGGATGTGGGTCTGGTGATAGATAGAGAAGAGTGCGAACGTTTTGGGGTGGTTGAGGTGAGTATGGTGGGGGAAGGAGGTGGTGGAGTGAGGAGAGAGAAGTGGGGTGTACGGATGGAGAGAGACAAGAAGGAGGAGAGAGAAGTTGCAGAGACAGCCATGGGAGATGAGAGAAGGGGGAAAGGGATTCTGTTGGTTAGTGCAATGTGAAGGGGGGGAGTCTTATCTGGAAAAAAAAAAAAGGATCATGGACTCATGGGTGATGGAGCAAGACGATGATGTGGAGTTTTCTTGTTGTTAGTGAGGAGATGGGTGATAAATTTGGAAGTCAAAAAGTTGATGAAAGGCCAATTGTGGCAGGCCACGTAAGTAGGGGTAAGCAAAAAAAACTAATATGTAAGCAGCAGTAAGCCAAAGAATCTCTCCCATCTGCTGTCGAAGTAAGCTAAAAAAAATGATCAAGGGCATTTTTGTCATTTTATAGTCAAAAATAAATCGTGACATTATAACCGTTAAAAAAGCAAACATCCAAGTAACGGAGGGGTGCAGTTTGCCAAATTTTGAAAGTGCAGGGGGTCAATTGTTCACTTTTAAAGTACAAGGGTGCAAAGTGTTTTTGACCATTAGTACAGGGGTGCAAAGTGTATTTTCCCCTAAATTCAAAGCCAGTTTGAAAAAAAAAAAAAAAAATGCCCTATTATTTATATAAGATTGGATACATTTACATGAATAATAGCTTTACCAAACAATAATGAAATAATTTTTTTTTCTCAATATTCCCATAGTTTTCAAATATTCCCTACATAAACTCATGTTTTGAGAATTTTCCTCAATGCACCTCCGTACGCTTAATTGGACATTTTTGCTCTCGTGAATGGTCAGATTTTGTGGGAAATGTGCCAATTTTTTACATACAATTTCCAATATTATGTATAATCCTCAATTTACTAAATAATCCCTAATCCCCCAAATAATGAATAATACCCCAAATAAGACATAATCCCCAATCCCCAAAATAATGAATAATCATCAATTTTTATAACAATCCCCAATACCCATTTTGTTGAAAAATCTTCAACTTTGTTAACAATCTCCCAAATTATTGCTTACTTTTTTACATCAAATCATAACCTTACATGTCTCATCAAATCCAAAAAAGGTGTTGTATACCCTAAATCATACATAATCCCCAAATTAAATCATGATTCTCAATCCCCATATTAAATCATAATTTCCAAATTAACACAAAATCCCTAATATGTAATTTTTGTTCATAATTCCCAAAAAATGTGTATAATCCCCAATTTCCATTATTTTTTTAAAAGATTTATATTGTGATATAATCATGACATAATTAATGTGATCTGAAATTACTAAAATTGGGGATTATATTCTAAATAGAGAATTATATGCAATTTGGGGGATTGTGGATTATTCATAAAATTGGAAATTCAATGTAAAGGTGGGGATTATGTTATGTGAAGGGGATTTTGGTCAAAAAAAAATATTTTGGTAAATTCAGAAAATATGGATTCATGTAGGAAAATTTTCAAACTATGGAAATATTGAAGAAAAATCTCTATGAAATAAAAACTAGATAGGCTTATTGAAATTTTATATTTTTCAAACAATCCCTTAAATTTCTGTATGAATTACAAGAAGAGGTGTTCAAATTTCATTGGACTCCCAAACAGGCCCTTTTTTACCATTAGGAAAATGACCAAATTAACCAAACCAGCATGAGTTAGCAAATAGTATTTGAACCATTTGAGTCGCATTCAAAGCCGGAGTCCGAAATATAAGAATCTGCACGGCTGTACCTTATCCTCTTTTCTCCCCATCCATCTCCAACCCTTGAAATCTCACCACCCATCATCATCATCCTCCTTCCCTCTCCTGATCAAACCCTTTTTCCAAAACTTCAAAACACCCAAAACACTTTTCTTATTTTCTCGCAACAATTTAAAAAAAAAAAAAAAAAAAACACAAATCATAAAAACAAAAACACCCCAATGGAGAACAACAACAACCCACAACAACAACAACAGCAACAGCTTCAACCCCCAGCAGCAGCAGGAGCACCTCCACCCTTCCATCATCTCCTGCAACAACAGCAGCAACAGCTTCAGATGTTCTGGTCCTACCAACGCCAAGAGATCGAACAAGTCAACGATTTCAAGAACCATCAGCTTCCCTTGGCACGAATCAAGAAGATCATGAAGGCTGATGAAGACGTCCGCATGATATCTGCTGAGGCGCCGATACTGTTTGCCAAAGCCTGCGAGCTTTTCATATTGGAACTCACCATAAGGTCGTGGCTTCATGCTGAGGAGAACAAGAGACGGACGTTGCAGAAGAATGATATTGCGGCGGCGATTACGAGGACTGATATTTTTGATTTTTTGGTGGATATTGTGCCGAGAGATGAGATCAAGGACGAGGCGGGATTGGGGATTGTGGGGCCCGCCGGAACTGCAAGTGGGGTGCCGTATTATTACCCGCCGCTAGGGCAGCCGGCGCCGGGAATGATGATTGGACGGCCGGCGGTGGATCCCGCGGCGGTTTACGTGCAGCCGCCTTCCCAGGCGTGGCAGTCGGTTTGGCAAACGGCGGATGATGGGTCGTATGGGAGCGGAGGGAGCAGTGGGCAAGGGAATCTTGATGGGCAAGGGTAATGTGTTTTGGTTTCTTGATATGAGTTTTTGTTAGAATTTTGAGTTTTTTATTTTTATTTTTATTTTTAGCAGATCTAGGTTATTAGGGTTTTTGATAAATATGAAGGATCTGTGTTCTATACATGGTTTTTGTTCAAAAGAAACATACTTTCTTTTGTTTTGGGTGTTATCTTTCTTTGCACTTGTGTTGTTGGAACTTCTTGGTTCTCTCGTTGCTTGTTATTTCTGGGTTTTGTTTGCTTTCTAGGACTTCTAGCTGTATGAGGACAGGAAAATGGGATGAAGCCATTTGTCTAAAATTATTCTAGAAGCTTATTTTCATTGGACTGGTGTTACGGGAAGAGTTGTTTGATACATGGAAGCATTTTGTAATAGAATAAGGGAATTTGTAATAACTAATTTGGGTATGCCATTTGCATCCCTCCTTTGGAAGGTATTGCTGGTTGGACTATGCAAAGCCATGAGTAGTTTGATGTTGAATGTTGGCATGGATTCAATCACTTGTCAGAGATGGCCGCTGTGTTAAGCGTAGGAAAGAATTAGACTAGGTTCTGTATGTTTGAGAGATCTTTCTTGCAAGGAGAAGTTTTGCAGGCGATAGGTGATTTGTGTGGAGATGAAGTGCCAGCCTGCCAGGTACAGATTTCATAAGTAGCTGACAATTTTCTGGAAAAATTGAGGAATATCCATCTGCTTTGATCTATAAAGATGGGGAGCAATGGACATATAAAGATGAGGAGCATGTAAGTCTATTATGTATTGTTTAATATGGTTATATCGATTGTGAAAAAAATTATTAGTTTTTGAAAAGGCCTTGAATTATGTTCAACGTGTTCTTTAAGGGTCTCTAATTTAGGTTTATATCATACCATTAAGCAACTCATGAATTATTTACAAATACTACAAAAATTATGAATAATTCCTGATATTTTTCTTTTCTTTTTTTGTGAATTATGCAAGTTATTTTGAATTTTTGCAGTGAATACGTCTGCCCCCCCACCACGCCACCTAGCATTGCAAAGCCACAACATGCAAATATCATACATGTGGCTTTGGGAAATTATCATTCTTTTGTCTGTTTTGATTGACTTTGTGAGCATAATGCAATATGAAATGAAGCTTGTAGCTATTGAGCTCCACCAGTTGTCAATATCACAAGGTTCGTCTAATGTTATAAGTTGACAGTAATCTATAGTGGGATTGGCAAGCAGCGCAGAGGCCACATAGAAAGCCCTTCTTTTTCTTGATCAGTTTCTAGGAATTTTCTGAAGCTTGACATATTGAATGAATTTATCATAAGTAAAATTTCCACTAGAGAGCCAAGCCACCTACTGTACAGAAGTAGAAATTACTAACTTGTATGTATTGTAAAGAAGCATCTCTGAGATTGTTTCTCACCACACAAAGCTGAAATTAACATCTTGCAATTATTTGTGTTTCTAAAATGTCTTTTAAGAGGTTAAACTCCACCAAAAAAATAAAACAGAGGCATACTAACTGCTTGAAAACAAATTTTCCGCAGTACATTCGAACTTCCACCGCCTTTCGCTAGCTTTTTTGTTTGGCACTTGGGGAACTGCCCATTGTTAACTTCTTTTCACAAGGAATATTCTGAATTTGTTATGAAATTCTTGTTCCTCACTTTGCAAAGAATGGTTATCTGTAATGTGTTCCAGCATTCTTGTTATTATGAATAGTGTTCATTTTGCACCAATGATATATATATATAGGGTCAAGTTCCCCTTACACCCTATTTTGACACCTATGCTTACACCTCATTTTCAAAACACTATTTATGATAGATATTTTGACAAACTGACCGTTGGATTTAATACTTTTCTTATATATATCATGTATACCAAAAATCATAGTGATCCAACGGTTAGATTTTAAGAAATGTCACTATAAAATTTTTTTATGCTTTTAATTAATAAAAAAAATAATAGTTCTTCAAAATGATATTTTTCAAAAACTAACCGTTGGATCACTCCGATTTTTTTCAGACATGACAAACATAAGATAAGTATCTAATCTAACGGTCGGTTTCTCAAAATATTCGATCTACAATGGTATTTGAAAATGGAGTGTAAACATAGGTGTCAAAATAGGGTGTAAGGGGAACCTGTCCCAAATATATATATATATATATATATATATATATATATATATATATATTTGATGAAAATTCTATTTTGCATCATGAACTTCAGACTTTGTGCACTTAAATGCTACAGAAAGCAACATTGTAATCCTTGTATTGTTATCGGTTTTTTATATTTGTACTAACAATTATGTTGCATTTTTTTTTTCCCGATGTAAGAGATTTATGTGAATGCTGTTTCTAGATTATTGATATAAGTAAGGACACGTATGATGGCTTCATTTCATAGTTGCAATGCATTGCTTATTTTTGAACTATTGTTAAAACGTTGGGAAGAGAGAGAGTGGTGAATTCCTAACCACAATAGGCTAGCATTAAGGATCAGCATTGAGCCCTTTCCTTCTTTGCTTTAGTTATGGATTGACTGATTATACTTATTCAAGAAGATATTCCAAGGTGTATGCTGTTTGCTGACGATGTAGTGTTAGTTGATGAAACTAGAACAGGGGTCAATTCTACGTTAGAATTATGGAGAGTTAGCTGAGAATTTAAAGGTTTTATGTCAAGTATGACTAAAACAGAATATATGAAATGTAAGTTTAGTCAAATTAAGAATAAAGATGATGGCATAGTGTAAATTGACAGCAAAGAGATACCTAAAAGTTTCCATTTTTATTATCTTGGTCACGTGCAATGAAGATATAGTAATGCATTATAATGGAAAGGTGACTTGATTCAAGTTGAAGGTCCTAAAAGGATCAAGGGAAAGCTCAAAATAATGTAGTTAGAGGTAGTTATAAATGACATGTGTGCTAGTGATTTAAAGGAGGATATAATGCTTGATAGAGCTAAATGACGAAAACATCATGTAAGTGTAATTGGATTAAGGCTTTGTTGAGTTGAGTTGTTTCTAGATAGAATGGCTTCATTTCATAGTTGCAATGCATTTCTGAAAAAATTAGATAAAAAATATATGTGATTTGATTAATGTGTATTATAATATGAAACCTTCTGATACTAACTTTACGGGTTTTTTTTTTTGCAGTTGAAAGCAACTCATTTGCAGATGCTATGGTGGTGTGTGGCTCAATGAAAGACCATTGAGCTTGCCTATGCAATGTGGAATTTGCTTGCTTATGAATTTTAAATGCTCTTGTCTGCGATTATTTGGAAAAACTAGTTCTTAATGTAATGACTTCATTAGAAACTGGTTAAAACTTCTATCTGATTCAGTGCAGTTTCACGAGTGCTGCTATGACTTAACTAGTCAAATATTATGTGCAGTTCTGGAATTGGGTTCACAATGAGATGAATGCTTCTAGCCATCTTATTACATTTTTGCATAATAATGATCAAGCATGGTAATCTTAGTTGAAACATTTTACTCTGTGATGGTAATATGTCAAAATGTTTGTTATCTATTATAAATGATCCATTTTATTTTCTTGGGTGGATATGAGATTTTAAGAACTTATGAAGATTACAGCTTTGGAACATGCCTGATCCCATTCTACCTAGGCTGGTTTGAACACTAGCTTTTTACTTGGGAAGCCCTCTGGCTTATTATATGACCATGTTCATCTGATTATTCATGTGCTTGACAAATCCAAAAGTTATAGGGTAAATATGAAAAGACCATGTGGACTCTCCAATTGTGGGTGGGTTTCTCATTTATGAACCTTTCCCACTGTACAGAAGTGAAGTTTTCTGTTTATTTTTTTGCCAAAGAGTGAAGTTCTATGTTGGGAGAATAAATCTGATTTAAAAAAATTATGATACAATGTTAGGGAAAAAAAAAAAAAGATACCGCTAAGCTTACAAGACCTGCAGTGTTTTGCAATAAGTAGCCCCCCACCCATTGTTGAATCCTTGAAAGGAGGCTTTTGAAGGTTGCTTGTGTCCAATCTCTCTTCTTTCTCAATCAGATGCCCGACCTTCTGCATTCCATATGCTTCCGCTGCATTGGCTGTGTTTGTGACTTGTGATGGGTAAATTTGAACTCCAATTTTCCTGTTGTCTTCAAACATTCTTATAGAAAATATTGGTTGTGATGGGTAACTTTTAACTCCAATTTTGGTTCTAAAGAACTATGTAAGAATGAATATCCGATGCTATATCAAACTAAAGATGAATCATTTGGGAGATATCTACACCCTTATACCATTTGTATACAAATTCATGTACCATGTATATGGTACATAATCTATTATTATTTATCCGAAAGCTTGAAGCTCAGAAAAAAATAAAAAAAGTAGTGAAATGGTCACATGAATGACATGATTTTTTTTTTTTCATTGGATGAAAACTTAGTTTATATTAACATACCAACAACATCAATGTACTTCCATGTGCTTGAATCCAAAATCTTTATTCTGAAAGTGAGGATGATGCCACTAGATCAACATACCATCAACAAATGATGCAATAAGATTATTCAATAAAAATACTATAACCAATTTATTTATTTATTTTTTATACGAGGGAATCCCACCAAGACAAGGCGACTTCACTTTGTGACCCACCCCTGGCAGGTAAAACTCCGGATGTGCAAGACACCCCCTCCGACCTGCACATCGTTTAAGTCGCGGAATAACCACACCAGTGAGGAATCGAACTTGTGACCTCCGGATTTACGGTTCGTCACAACCCCACCTATTACCACTAAGCTATCACGGGAGAGGATCTATAACCAATTTCTGTTAGATTTAACATTAAACTTTATCTAGTAATTGTTGCCGAAAATTTCCACAATTACATTGTCGTCAAATTATTGCATAAAATTTTTTCACAATATTTAGAGGGATTTTTTTTATAAAAAAAATAAATAAAAAGCTAAAAAGGAGATAAAATCTGAAACAATAAAACAAAAACAAAAAATAAAAAAGAGAAAATCTACATCAATTCAGCGTGTCCGAACCCTTAACTAGTTTTGACGGGCATTTTGGTCATATTAGATTGTATTCCAGTTTTGACCTGAACAAGTCTCTCCAGTGTCGTGACCACCCAAGGTCCATTTTTTACATCTTCACGTTTTCATTTCTCTCTCTCCATTTCCAACTCCAGGTCTAGGGTTTCTGACTTTCTCAGTACGTCTTCGAGTTTCCTTCTACGAAAATGGATGCCCTAGACTCAGTCGTCGATCCATTGAGAGATTTCGCCAAGGACAGCGTTCGCCTCGTCAAGAGGTGCCACAAGCCTGATCGTAAAGGTAACATCCATGATCCATCTCCCTTCTCCTCGATCTATACATATATATAGATTTTGTTCGGATCTTCGTAAATCCTATTTCTGATTGATGTGTGAAATTCATTGCATGTGGTGCAGAATTCACGAAGGTCGCTTTCCGTACTGCGATTGGTTTCGTCGTGATGGGATTCGTTGGATTTTTTGTGAAGCTGATCTTCATTCCGATAAACAACATCATAGTTGGGTCTGTTTAGGTAATGTTTGGATCTCGGTTTCTTATGTTATGTTGCTTGAGGTTTTTTATAGTTGTCTGTCTAGTGGACGTGCATGTGTTGAATTTGTCAATTTGCAGATAAACTCATGTAATTTGTATTTATTTATTTTATTATTATTGTTATTATTATTATTTTTGTGTGTTATGTGACTAATAACATCTTCATCTTATTTATTAAAAGATAGTATTTATTTCTGTAATTTTTTTCGATATTATCACTCCTAATTTACCATCACTCGATGACGTTAACATTTGCCCATAGATAGCAGTGAAACACGGTCTTGAAATGAGAACTTGAAATTTTAGTTTTACTTTCTTTTACAGTTTCAAAAGTTTTGACTTTTGAATTTTAAGGTACAGGGGATTTAATTGTATTAGTGTCTGTAATTAATTAATTCTGTGTAATGATAATGATGCTACAAGTACATGATCTCACGCATTGGAACCCCCATGGTTATGGACCAGAATCTATTTGTATTGAACATTTTATTTTCCAAGTGAAATCCCCATTAGTTTTTATTAGCAGTAGAGCCTTGAAGGTATATAATTGATGTGATTGGTCTTAGATAAAGGGTATTTCATCTTCTTGTTCCCTTTACCAGTCTAAAAGAAGAATTAAAATTACATGGTTTTTTATACTTATAGACTGCTGTAGCAGAAAGATATTGATCATACCATGGTAGAAAAGACATAATCCTTGGCTTTTAGAAAATAATGGTAATGTCGACTTAGAATCTCAGATTTTGGACACCATATGCCCATTGGTGGTTGGCAACAGATGAAAGTGTGTGCTTGTTCGGTAAACACTATAAGACAGTTTTTGAGAGATACAAATATACAATCAAATCAAAAGCACCAATTAGATTTAGGATGATATGTTAATTGAAAGAACAGACGGGATGATCTTCAGCTGAACTCACCCATTATTTTTATACTTACTTCCCTTATCACAGTAGTTAATTGGATTGTGTGTCAACAAAAATGGCAGTATTACTTTTTCAATGGTACTTGTTTATACATTTTGATGAAGGGAAATAAGATTGGCTTAGCACTTCCACACAGTTTGTTTCTCAGTCTGCCCTTTGTACTTTCCTGACAAAGCAGCGTGTATACACCGTACGAGCATTATTATTCCAGATCAAATAAAGAATGGGTATTTTAAACCACCATGGTCCACCTACCTCTCAGCTGCCATCATAAATTCACCATTTTCATGGCTTAGAGAAGCTCGGTGAAGGGATTAGTAGTTGGTGAATCCCATGGGAATGAAATGCAGATGCCATGGGATTAAGCTGACAAAAGGGATATCTAAGCTTGGAACCAAGGAGGTTTATAAATAGTGTTTCTTCTGTATGGATAGTTGTGCTATCATCTGTAGAGGAAGGGTTTTTTTAATAGAATTGTAAGTTTATTGACCTAAATATATGCATTTCCATCCAACTTCGGATGCTGACCTTTGTTGTAGTCCATTGAGGGACGGAATTTTGACTTTCCACCATATTTGGTGCATTCTTTGCTTCATTCATTTTCAGAGGTTAACCTATATCACCTATTAGTACAACTGGCATAGGTAAAGTTATTGCATGAACTCAAAATAAGCTTTAGGTCTTGAGTTTGTCTTGATGCGTCGCATTTACAGCTGATGTGGGTGGATTTTTCTTTTGATGAACTGAAGGTGGGGTGGAGATGAAATATTTCCATTTTATTGTTGCTTTAGCGAGTAAGCCTTTTTTAATGGTTGCTTTAATTGACATGTTTTTGTTTAATTATGGTACGAGTTTAATAAAAAGACAGTATTTTCTGAATAGGCAATGAGTTTTACTTAGTTGCTGCTTATAGAACGCATGTCAACTGGCCGGATTATTTTGTCTAAATTGTTCTGCATTTTTTTTATTTATTGGAGTAAAACAGGGTTTTGACTCAATTCCTATCTGCAATTGCAGGCCTTATGATAGAGGTTCAAGTATTTGAGAGGATGGAAAATGCGGTTGATAGCAAACTGTGTTTAAAGAGGAATGCTTACCAGCTAACGCTCTTTAGGCGCTTTTTTGATTTGTATGCCTTACCTGAGTAAATCATGAGACTACTTTTTTTTTTCTTTTCATGTTCCACCACCATTTTGATGGTTGACTTTTCATTGTTGCCACTTTGAAGCCTTCTTTTAATATACTCTAAGTGGATTTGTTGGCCAATTCTTTATAACCTTTGATTTATTCGCTTTAGTGGTCTAAAATGTGGTTGTCAAATGGATCCACCACCAGGAGCGAATGTATAGATTGGTGGCTCTCTTACTCGTGGAAGCAATCAACTGCCAAGAAATGTGTTGAAATCCAGAAGCTTTATGCCTGTATTTTTAATGCAATGCTTCACTCTCTTGAATGCATGTTTTAAAATCTAGAGAAATTTCAGCTGGTATAGGCACGAGTCTTGAATTGGCGGGGTAGATGTTGAAATGTATGATTATTAGCATGGATTGACATGAATTCAGGTTGACTCTACATTTTTGTTGCTAGTGTCCATCTAATCCCCTCCCCCCCGAGCAGTAAAAGCCTTTGAACCAATATCTAGACTCTTTATTCATTATATATGTTGAGTTTGGTTGCGAGTTTTAAAAATCTAATTGGGGGTTCCTTAAGCATTACTCAACGTTCATCGGCAGAACATTCTTCGAAAAGTGTTGCAAATCTCGGTGACTCATCTTTCACCCAAAAAAATATTAATTCTGGGTGACTCATCTAGTCCACTTGACATTGCACTATCTCGACCTCAAGCTTAACCTTTCAGATGCCATGTTTGTACCATTCAATTCCTTTGTATGGTAGGTTGAGTATACCCTCTGTTAATCCATTTTTTAACCGGCCAATAGATGGCCAGTAAATTGGCTTTAATTAAATTCTTTAATTCTAGTCAATGATAAATTGGCTAGAATTATATTAGTTTTCAAGGAGTTCAAAGCCAATCAGGAATGTTTGTTCTAAGGAATTTGTTGGCATCCAAATTTTTCACTCTTGGAGGATAATTATTAAGCCAAAGGAAGAGTCTTATCCAGATGGGAATAGATAGCAGTTGAAGATGATCCAGCTTGAAGACGAAGATAAAGTTTGAAGATGAAGATGAAGATGATCCAATGACTAGTTGAAGCCAATTAGGAGAATACCATTTAAAAGTCTATAAATAAAGGCCTAAAGACCAACAAACTCTCTTTCCCTCTCTCTCTCAACACACATTAACTCAACCGATGAATTAGAGAGCACCCATCTCTTTTATCCTAACTTGGGGTCTGTGAAATTCCTTTTGTCTTTGATGCTGCTTAGTCGCATGTGACTCCGCATCAAAGGTTCCTTGATTTGAAGTGTTTGTGGTTCGAGAGTTAAGTTCAAAGTTGTTCTTGGAGGAAAGTATTAGTTTTGTTTCAAAGGGTTCGATGGTAGTTTGAGCCGTACAGACAAACTGTATTATTGAGTGGTAGTTAGTAATTAATAAAGTTCGTTTTATTTTTCTTTCTATCTTCACGTTCTTATTCTCCTTATTCTCTGTCTTATTTTATTTTTATACTTGAAGTTTGCTTATAAGTTGTTAGGATTAATTGACTTGGTCTGTCTCCCTAAAAAGTCATCTTAATTGAGGCATTCGAATCCCATCACTTGATTTGAATTTTAATATTTGATTCGAACCTCATCGATTCGATTCGAATTCCAAAAAGCGAAAAAAGTGATCAACATCTTTACTCCTTATTTTGTTTTCTAGACACCCTTATTTTGTTGGATACTGGGGCACATATTTATATTTATGGAAAAGTGGGATCGATTGCATGTTCTTTGTATCTTTTTGTGTGCTAGGTTCCTTATTTTACTCTCGAGGACATGTGTTTACATCTTATAGAACATATTGGCACATGTTCAAGGAAAAGTAGAATTGAAGTTCTGGAGAGAACGGTATATGTGTACATGTATTGAACATGAGTAATTTATGTCTCTCGAAGAGTGATATGATTCTGGTTTTATTCGTCATGGATGAAAATTAGTCTATTTGTTGCTTTCCTTTTCTACTAACAATTAATCACTAACCTACTAATGTATATTACTTGACAAAAATAAAAAAGTGTATACACATCTAAAGTGTAACCCTAATTGACTTCCTTGGTAATGTTCATTTATGTATTCTAAGATTAATTTCGTATTTAAATAATAAAAATTTGTTCTAAAAAAGAGTTATGGTGCATTTTTTAAAGGAGATATAACTCATAACCCCCTAGTGTAGTGGTAGTAGATCCAAAATCTCTTCCCAAAAAGTCAAAATTTTATATTTACCTGTCTAATATGATCTGACACATATACCCTCAATTAATTACTAGAAATTCAAAATTTTTACAATTTTCAGTCTGAGACAAAAATGGTTAGGATAAGCTCCAGCAGAATTTCTAGGTTGCAGATAATGAATCATATCCTTGTTATGAGAGTTGTGCAGAAGCATATTTCTACAGTAGCAAGAAGCGGTCTTCCACCTCGACAGAGAGTGGAAAAGTTAGTGAGAAATTATTGGGACAAGAAAAAATTGCAGCCGACGACAAATCCCCTAAAATAAACGTGTCAAAATGGACGGTTCCATTTACTTCGCTACCTTGCAACCCCACCAAATCCCAGTTCCCAACTTAATCACGAGCAGTGGAGTAATAGTAGACTATTGTTGTTTGGGACCCAAATGCATAAACACCACTCACTTGTTCTACATGCTTACCTTGCAGATACTAATCCTCCATAACCCTGAAATAGCACCTATGTTCTAAGATGTTCGACGAAATGTCCCAGTGAAAGAAGCATATTGCAACATGCCAAATAAGTAAAATTACTTTTCTTTCTAGATTATATTTATAGGTAAATTTACCTATTTATTTAAATACATATAAACAGGTAAATTTAATTATTTCCAAATAAGTTTACTTATTTCTAGTTAATATATATAGGTAAATTTACTTATTTTCATATACATTTATTTATTTTTTGTTTATATATATAGGTAAATTTACTTATTTGTTTAAAGACATATAAATAGGTAAATTTACTTATTTCCAAATAAGTTTACTTATTTCTAGTTAGTAAATATAGGTAAATTTACTTACTTCCAAATATGTTTATTTATTTCTAGTTTATATAAATAGGTAAATTTACTTATTTGTTTATAGACATATAAATTCATATTTGCAACGTGTGGGTATGCTATCAAAAAGTAAAAAAATGAGAATGAAAATGAGAACTAAAATATATTTCAAAAAAAAGTATAAATAAAAAAGAGGAGAAATAGAGGGAAATCATGCCTTGTAAAAGAGAAAAGTGAAATAAAATTACTATTCTTTCTAGATTATATTTATAGGTAAATTTACTTATTTATTTAAATACATATAAATAGGTAAATTTAATTATTTTCAAATAAGTTTACTTATTTCTAGTTAATATATAGAGGTAAATTTACTTATTTCCAAATACATTTATTTATTTTTAGTTTATATATATAGGTAAATTTACTTATTTCCAAATAAGTTTACTTATTTCTAGTTAATAAATATAAGTAAATTTACTTACTTCCAAATACGTTTATTTATTTCTAGTTTATATAAATAGGTAAATTTACTTACTTATTTAAAGCATTAAACGGATATATCACAATTAAAAATCAAAATTTGAATTAAATTAAATTTCAAAAACTTACCATAATGTTAGCAAAACAGTTACACTATTAAAAAGTAATAAAACTCTCCATAAAAACAATAAAAGGGTAAATCTGTCATTAAATAATTAAAGCTGACTTTAGAAAATCTTAGAGGAGGTTATGGGTAAACATTATAGTGTTCTGGGCTACTGATATGGAATTCAATATCTAAGAAGGTCTGGATAATTTTTTCTTTTAAAAAAAAATATATACATATAGGGACAGATTCCACTTACTACTTATTTTACTATTATATACTATTACTTTTACCGTTGTTCTCAAAATAACTCTCTCATTTTACTATTACTTTTACTGTTTGTTCTCAAAATAACTTCCTTTTAAGGGTTGTGCTTAACATCTTTTACTCTTTGAAACGTAAGGGCATGTCCGACGAACACGGTAGCATGCCATTATGCTCCGTTTGGTAGGAGGGATGGAAAAATGGAAGGAAGGAAAGTAGGAGGGATGGACTTTCCTTCCTCAGGGGAGGGAAACTCTTTTTCCTTCCTGTGTGTTTGGTATGATGGATGGAAAAGTGGTTTCCTTCCTTCCATGTGTTTGGTAAACAAGGGGGAGGGAAATGATGTATTGTATTGAATTACAATTTTATCCTCTCATATTCAAATATATTTTAAATTCTTTTAATAATTTATAAAAATATTAAAAATGATTTGGAAGCCTTCACGTGTGTGCGCGCACATGTGTGTGTGTATATATATATATAAAACAGTTGGCGTGGGCATATATGTATAAGTGCTTGCTTGGAGAAGAAAGGGGGGCAATTATGGGTTTTCAAAATATTAAAAGGGCAAAAAAGTCATTTCACCCCATAAAATGAGTTTTCCTCCACTTTTCCGCCCAACTTTGGGCGGATGGAAAAGTGGCTCTTTTCCCTCCCCTTTTCCTCCCCTCCTCCCCCCCCCTCTCATACCAAACAAGCCTCCCTCCCCTTTTCCCTCCCCTTTTCCCTCCTCTCCCTTCCCTCCTCCCACTCTTCCCTCGTACCAAACAGGCTCTTAGTGTTGGGCGTTTGAAGACACGAGAGCAAGTGTAAGCCAAATCCACTCTAACGGACATGCTAGCCGTTGGCTATATCATGTCGGTGGAAGAGAGAATTTTTTTTCTTTAAAAAAATCCTTGATTGCATTTGAAATTATGTTAAAATTGAAAAAGTGTGCATTTTGATTTATTCAAGTGAGCCACAATACATCTCTATGAGGGCATTCTTAACATATGTGTTAGCTGAGTTTTTTTTCATACTGACCTTTTAAATATATATATATATATATATATGGGATAATGACCCTCTGACTTGGTCAAACACAATAAACGGTTTATAATATATATATATATTTATATGGGAGACTGACCTCCTTAGAAAAATATTTGGGAGAATGACCACTCTGACTTGATCAAAGACAATAAACCGCTGTTTACAGATTTATATAATAAACTGTTGTTTGTAACAGCGGTTTATTATTATATAAACTGTTGTTTTAAACACACATTTCTACTTCACGCATTTTTGTGCCGTCAATTCCAAGCCATCATTAGACTTCATTGATGTAAGTTTAAACACTGACACATAGCAACATTTAATTGTGGACTGACACACCACACACACACACACACACACACACACACACACACACACACACATATATATATATATACTAGTGTTGACCCGCGCGATGCGCGGCCTGCGCGATAACACAACCAATACAAAAAATCAATAACACAACCAATACAAAAAATCAACTCTATTCACTGAACATGATAATATAAAAACCTCCGTTTGGTAGTAAAAATGGGAAAATAAAACGGCATATAAATTTATAAAAGTTAAATTTTTCATTGTTTGAGACCCAAGAAAACAAAACCCTTTGCTAAATTGAGCCCAACACAGCTATTTGTCATAGTTCAGGTTAGGATTCAATTTTTATAGAAACCAAAACAATATAGATACTGCATCTATACATCACTAATCTATCACCACATATATAGAATATAAATAAATAAAAATTCAACCTCTATAAACTTCTCTCATAAAATAAAACACTAAGTCACGGACGCTAACTCCATGCTTCAATCTATCTTCAAATCAAACCCCAGTAATAAAAATAAAATAAAATAAAAATTACTTACAGTCAAAGGAAGTGCAACACCTTTAAGCCCTAAGCAAGAGTGAGAGTTAGACAAATCAAGTATAACATAAAAGCAGTTCAAAGATAATTGTTTGAACAAAAACTGGGCACATTAATTGGTTCATAACCAAACTGAACAAAATTACAGCATCGGCAAACAGGCCCTAATGCAACAATACATACCCCGAGGTCTTAAGACCACTCAAATTAACTTTATTTTCATGTTTATCTGTTTGGGTGGGGGACCAATTAAGCATGCTAAAAAATACTGACAAACACAAAGCTAAACTAAACACACACTATTGATCGAAGCTTCTCCACCTCTGTGGCATTAATATTGTAATAAATAATAAATAGACTTGTTAACCTGTCTATCTATAATTTTTTTTGGGAGAGTGTATACTTGGAATGTGAAGAGTTGCATAAATTGTTGTGCATCTGGTGGGAATTAAAGATAATGGGTGTGTTTGAACCAATAGAAATGAATGAATGGAGTGAATCAAGGAGAGAAGAGTATGAGGGAGGGAAGTAATTCTAGGCCGCCACATCAGCACAACTGCTCTATATATAATAAGATATATATATATATATATATATATTTTCTTTTGCAACAATTAAAGAAGACTGAATTAGATGAATTGTTTATCAATTTCATGTTCGCCAAAAATCACAGTAATCCAACGGTTAATTTCTAATAAATGTCACTGTAAAAAATTGTGACATTTTTGTTCTTTAAAATATCACCATTTTTTTCTAGTCAATTTTTTTCATAAACCGACTGTTGGATCACTGTGATTTTTGGTAAAAATAAAATTGATAAGCAATTCATATAATCCAACGGTCAATTTTTCAAAATATGCTACGCATTTGACCAAATTGCATAAGATGCACCTTATTATAGAAGTACTGTATATATATTTATAAATAAAAAACAAAACATAAAAGAAAAAATATCAAACCCTCTTCTTCCCTTACCCATTCTCGCTGGAAACCCAGCCACGACAACTGCGACGGTGGGGAGCTCAAAAGGTGAAATTTCACGATTTTTCTTTCCCTCCCCCCAATCTCTCTCTCTTCCCTTTCCCTTCTCTCTTACTCTCCCACTCTCTGTCTCTCTCTTTATTCTGTCAAACAATAGATTTTACCTTTTTTTTGGGAGATTTTGATAATGAATCGGTCGGAATATGAAACCATTTAGACGCTAGCAAGCTCCAATCTTCTTTAATTGCTGCAAAAGAACCATATATATATATATATATATATATATATATATATAGAAAAATGTTCTAGTGAGCATTTGCTGACTTTAAGCTAAAGTAAGCAAAGAACACAAACTTTTGGATTGGAATCTTGAGATGAATCTTCCATTAAGTGAATGAGAATCCAAGGGTTTGTGTTATTTGCCGACTTTAACTAAAGTAAGCATTTGCTGACTAGATCACTTCTTTATATATAGTGTGTGTGTGTGTGTGAGTCCACAATTAAAGCTTGCTGCAAAAGAACAAATATTCACTATATATATATATATATAGAGTAATTTTCTTATGAGGACTTCCTTATATGAGAACTTGACTTTTTAGTCAATGTAAGATAATAATTTTGAAAAACCGACCGTTGGATTAAATATTCTTCTAATGTATGCCATGCGTGCCAAAAATTATAGTGATCTAACGGTTGGTTTTGAAAATACAGACTGTAAAAAATTGAGACCATTAGATATTGTCACAGTTTTTCACAGTCTGTATTTTAGAAACCATCCGTCATATCACTGTGTTTTTTGGCATGCACGTTATACAGAAAAAGAATATTCAATCCAACGGCTGATTTTTCAAAATATCTATTTTACATGGGCTAAAAAATCAAATCCTCACATAAGATTATGTGAAGACATGCTCATAAGAAAATGACTTTATATATATATGTATATATATATATGGTGTGTCAATCCATAATTAAAGCTTGCTATGTGTCTGTTTTTAAAATTCATCAATGACCTCTAATGATGGCTTGAAATTGATGGCATAGAAATGCGTGAAACAAAAATGTGTTTAAATCGCTGTTATAAACAACGGTTTATTCTATGAACCTATAACTGCACTATGTAACGGTGATTTATTGTGTTTGACTAAGTCAAAGGATTATTCTTCCAAATATTTTCGTGAGGAAGTGAGTCTCCCATATATATATATTTTTAAAAGGTCAGTATGAAAAAAAAACTGTGTTAGCTAGTGGGTTGCTAACGGACCCACGTGTCCCAATAGGAAACAGCTTGGGTAAGTAACTTAACAAACAGCTCCATTGGAGTTGCCCTAAGTAGCATCATGGCTAAAAGTCTAAAACTAATCCAACTTAGTTATTGGTGTACTTAGATCCTGATTCCTCAGACCAAAAGAGCAAGTGAAATATCCTCTAAAAGCGATCAGCTTATCCTACGCTCAGAGCAAACTTGAGAATCTTTAATCTCATCCTTTGAAGCAAGATAAGGAAAAAAAAAACAAAAGGTATTTTATTTCACCTAAATACCCCACACCCTCATCACACATTTATATTTTATACAACAAAACGAAGGGGCATTTAAGTAAATTAATATTTTACTGTGCTCTAATTTTGAAGGATTCTTCTTCACAATTTGCCTCTTTCACTTACAAAGAATCCCCAACTTCTTTTCTGCACGTCAAAAATGGCGGCCATTGCTGCAAATCCTTCCATCTCCAAGCCATCTCCTCTACCTGCATCTAAATCTCCAAAATCCCTTTCCCGATTCACCTTCCGGTTCTTCGCAAATACCTCAAAACCCACTCTCCATCGTCCTCTCCACATCTCCAACTCCCTCTCACATTCGAACCCCAAACCCAGCACCTCTGCCGCCGCCGCCTCCTCCGCCTCCGCCACCACCACAACCAAAACTCCAGAAACTTTCATTCCCCGATTTGCCCCTGATGAACCCAGAAAAGGCTCCGACGTCCTCGTCGAAGCCCTCGAACGCGAAGGCGTAACGAATGTCTTCGCCTACCCAGGCGGCGCATCCATGGAGATACACCAAGCTCTCACGCGCTCCTCTATAATCCGCAACGTCCTTCCTCGCCATGAACAAGGCGGTATCTTTGCCGCCGAGGGGTACGCACGCGCCTCTGGCCTTCCCGGCGTTTGCATTGCTACCTCAGGCCCCGGCGCCACCAATTTGGTCAGCGGACTCGCCGATGCCATGCTCGATAGCGTGCCCATCGTCGCCATCACCGGTCAGGTCCCGCGAAGAATGATCGGCACGGATGCGTTTCAAGAAACCCCAATTGTTGAGGTAACTCGATCGATCACTAAGCATAATTACCTTGTTCTTGATATAGAAGACATTCCTAGAATTGTTCGTGAGGCATTTTTTCTTGCGAGTTCGGGTCGACCGGGCCCGGTTTTGATTGATATTCCAAAAGATATACAGCAACAGCTTGTAGTTCCTGATTGGAATAGACCCATGAGATTACCTGGATACATGTCGAGATTGCGAAAGACTGCTGATGTTAACAATTTAGAACAGATTGTGAGGTTGATTTTTGAATCGAAGAAACCAGTTTTATATGTGGGTGGTGGGTGTTTGAACTCGAGTGAGGAGTTGCGGCGGTTTGTGGAGCTCACTGGGATTCCGGTGGCAAGTACTTTGATGGGTCTTGGGGCGTACCCTTGTACGGATGAGTTATCTCTTCAAATGCTTGGGATGCATGGGACTGTCTATGCGAATTATGCTGTGGATAAATCTGATTTGTTGCTTGCATTTGGAGTGAGGTTTGATGACCGTGTGACTGGGAAACTTGAAGCTTTTGCTAGTCGAGCTAAGATTGTTCACATTGATATCGACTCGGCAGAGATTGGAAAGAATAAGCAACCCCATGTTTCAATTTGTGCGGATGTTAAGTTGGCATTGGAGGGGATAAATAGGTTGTTGGAGGGGAAAGGTAATGTGCTGAAACTCGATTTTTCAGCTTGGAGGGAAGAGCTAAAAGAGCAGAAAATGAAGTACCCGTTGAGTTTCAAGACTTTTGGGGAAGCTATTTCTCCTCAGTATGCTATTCAGGTTCTTGATGAAGTGACCAATGGGAATGCAATTATAAGTACTGGTGTTGGGCAGCATCAGATGTGGGCTGCCCAATGGTACAAGTATAAGAGGCCTCGCCAGTGGTTGACATCAGGGGGATTAGGGGCTATGGGTTTTGGATTGCCTGCTGCAATTGGAGCTGCTGTTGCAAAACCTGATGCCATTGTCGTAGACATTGATGGTGATGGAAGTTTTATTATGAATATTCAGGAGTTGGCGACAATCCGGGTGGAGAATCTCCCCATTAAGATAATGCTGTTGAATAACCAGCATTTGGGTATGGTTGTTCAGTGGGAGGATCGGTTCTATAAGGCTAACAGGGCTCACACATATTTAGGAAACCCTTCAAAAGAGTCTGAGATATTCCCAAATATGTTGAAGTTTGCAGAAGCATGTGAGATACCTGCTGCCCGTGTGACGAAGAAGGGAGATGTTAGGGCAGCGATTCAGAAGATGTTGGATACCCCTGGGCCGTACTTACTGGATGTAATTGTACCTCATCAAGAACATGTCCTACCTATGATCCCAAGTGGTGGGGCCTTTAAAGATGTGATCACTGAGGGTGATGGGAGATCAACATATTGATCTTCCGGTGCAGCATATCTGTTCCTGTGGATTGTAAATCCATTTTTTGGGCAACTGCTGGCTTGTTGTAAAGGTGTGGCAAGTTTTTCGGTTTGCAACTTAGTTCTTTATGGTTGTTTGTTTGTTTTTCTTGTTTGTTTGTTTGTTTTAATTTATTGCTCGGATGAATTGTACTAGTTTTTCCTTAATTAGTAGTTTTGTTGATCCTACCTAGTAATTTGTTTTTGTTCTCTTTCTGTCCAATCTGAATATCAAATTCTCTTTTGGGAATAAGTTGTTTTACATTGCAGAATTTTCAATTTTTATTAATTGTTTCTATATTGAATTTTGTGTGTACAGAATTGTATTCTCCAAATATAGGTATCCCATGCTGGCACTACAAGTTGTCAGTGTAGGTATCAGATATTAATAAACTTAATCTAGTCTTGAACCTACTCGAGTTGTAGAGTTTCAAGGTCTTGAAGTGATGATGAAACAAAATCAAACGACAATAAGTGGACAGAAAAGCTTAGATATTTGTCTTTAATTTTTAATACTGTACAAAGTTGGGAATGGGTCTATTGGTGGTTAACTCCTTAGATGCTTGACTTCTTTTATTAAAATATAATTGTTGCAAGCCCTTGCATCACAAATTAGAATGATGATGTTGCATATGGTTATATTGGATCTGGATTGGTTTTATGCTGAGGATATGATGCTTTTGTTGAGGATTTGCATGTATATGTATGCATATATTAAGTTGCAGAGTTGTGGCAGTGGAGAAGTGGTTTTACATGAATTGAGACTTCAAGGATCAGAATTGCCTATCAGGGCATGCCTGCCATTGTTCATGTGGGGTACATAAACCTTGTGAAAATGGATTTTGAATGCAGTTTAATATTGCTGTATACATTTGGCGATGATCCTTGGGACCAGACTCTTCTTGGATAATATTTTAGCCTTCAAAAGCCATTTTTAAAAGAAGCTAAGGAAATTAGCCAAGCATGAAATTGAAGTACTCACTACCTGGGCTTAGTAATTGCAAACGCTATGAGCTCAAGCTCTGTACTGGCCTACTTTCTAAGATACTTGGGGCAAATTTATATCTGGCTCTAGTGATCGCTTCCCAAAAAGCAGCAAGGTAGGATCTGGGGTATGGCCAACTCTGGAAGGCCTTACAATAATTAATATTTGGAAGCATAAATGCTTAGAAATGGAGTAGCCTTGCTCATGGTTGCTTTGCACCATAGATCAGTGTGTTGATTTGAGTTGAATTTATATCATATTCAGGGAAGGAAAATGCCCAAGGACTTCTATATGAATCCCTACCCCCCCCCCCAACAAAACAAAATAAAATAAAATAAAATAAAGAAGAAAAAAAAAAGTGAAGGTCATATTGGAAGACCATTGACTCAAGACAAAATCTTTATACATGATCAACATCTGGAAAGAAGGATATTAAGAAGCTGTCTTGGTTCTGCATAAAAGTGCACGCTATATGGCATTTAAGTCCAAAGTCTTGTGATAGAACCAGTGTAACTAAGTAAACGCTGTGCTTAGTAAAATTTATGGTGTCAGAACCTGCATTGCCACTTGGATATGATACTTAAAGAAATGAAACGAGGTGTGTTTGTTGACAATGCTATAGAGACATATATATGAGATATCCTCCAGGAAACTGAATTGCAATAACATGAACAAGGATTTCAGACAAGTACAAGGTGTCTAATAAGATAAAAAAAAAAAGCAATAAAAGCATGGAGGCACTTGAAGCTGCTATGCTATTCTACACGTTGGTTGGGCTTTGATTTTAGGCAAAAAACATAGACTAGGTTTCATGCACAGACAAAGAGGTAATTTGTTTAAAGCATTTGCATGTGAGTGCATAATCTGATTCATATTATGGGTAGACTGCTGGATGAGGATGCAAAATATGTTTTTCTGGACGAACTGTTGTCTGTACTGCTTTTTAACAATTTTATTGTCAGTGCTACAGCAGGAACTTGAGACAGACTTTTTATAGATTTAAGTATGTGAATTGTGCACTCATTCTGCGGAGTGAGGTTCCTTCTAAAGATCAGGTATTTCTAACCCACTGAAAGTTGCCATTGGAATGCACAAGGTTTCAGAAATTTCAAGTACTTACATTGGACCTTGAATCTGGTAGGTCATCAAGCTCCTCTTTTGGTTAGCCAAATCTTAAGTAGTTTCAATAGATTGGAAGATACACGATGATATTGTTTTTCCTAGGATCTTCTTTACTTTTCTTCCCCTGGAATAAGACTGCATATCAGGAGTCAGGTTAAGTTTTTATTTAGTAGTTGAAGAGAGGTAAATGGGTTGCAATAATACCTTCACATCTAGAAGCCATTTATGGTCTTGTTGAGAATAAGTTCCAGTTTTTCAAAGACGAGAAGAAAAAAAATACTGAAATTGGAACAAATATACCATCCTTAGTAATCCACAATATTCATAGCCTGTAATTATATCCATTGGGGATTTCGGTATCTTATAGAAATTATCCATTTGACATCTTATGAATAAGGATGAGTCCTTGTTTAAAACTCCAAAATGCAAGCAGGGATAGATACTGCTTAAAAACTAATTTAAACAGATTTTACATTCTCAATACAAATACACCTTACTCTTGAACCTGGGCTGAAGTTGTGGTTGTATCGAAGGATTTCCTCCTGACTAAGAGGCAGGTGATCCTTGAAGGATGAGCATGTGTATTGTCGAGGCTACACAACACAAAGTCTGGTCGGTGAAGCGCGAGGTTCAACCGATCCTGCCCCACAACTAGACCGGTTGCATCAAGCAGAACATGCCATGAGTTCCGATGGGCTTCCGAAACCCAATGCATGGAGTAACGAGTTCCATTCACATCAGCTGGGTAAGAAAATAGGCCCTTTGGGCTGTGCTTACATTTTCTTCTGAAGTATTGGCTAAGCTGTGATCCCTTGATCCTCAAATCTAGCCATGTCTCTGGTGCTGAGATCACTTTTGAGTCCTTGTAACTTGCAAATTCCTTTATGTAATCCATGTCTTCCCCTATATTGGTCAGGTAAAAATTTCCTCGGAAGAAAGGGTAGCTCTCCCCTACTAACATCATGGCATCTTTGTAGTTTTGGGTGAAGAGAACGAGATACTCATCGTCATGTAATCCACAGTGCTTCAAAACTTTGTTTCGAGCTTGGATTTCAGGGATTGAGATGAAACTGCCCGGAAAGGAGGATTTTTTGGTGAGGATATCAAGCAATCTTGATGGCTCCAGCTGGGTTTTGTCTAGATCAGGGAGATTACTTCCAAAGGAAGGTGCCGAGGTCTCCCTAAAACTACCCCTTGGTGACTTTCGCTTATCATCAGGCGTCGACTCTGATGCCTCCTCATTGATACAAAGACCAGAGAGATCAATCTTTGCTCCTTCAACAAGTCCATTAGAGTATTGTGGGTACTTTGCAAAGACATACTGTTCTACATATTGCATTTCTGTTGGTGTGATCGGACCTGACCATCTGAGGTCAAGACCGTGAAGCGTTGATATGGCTTCGGCTACTATGTGAGCTGGAATCACAGTATGTGCTTTCTGTTTTCATCCCAAATATAGTCGAAACAATCAGAACTCAAATTGGATAACAGATTGTTACAAGGAAATTCATGAAAATTCACAATAGTAAAGAAATTTGCAATTTGAAAATACCTTAACAACCATGCTGCTTGGTCTTCCATTTTGTATTGGTGACTTGGGTATCGAACCAAAAAGGGATTCTCTAACTTCACCTTCCATCATGGCCTGATTTGGTATCAATTTCTCTGTGAGAATCTTTGATTTTGTTTTTATACAGAAACTTTGCGAGACAAACTACAAGATAAAAACGAGGATCATCGGATTATAAATACTCACCTCCGATCGGTTGTAATCTTTTTTTCAGTGTACTTCCCTGAACTGAGGTAGATGTTTGAACAAAAACCCAGCCAAAACAGAAGTGGGAAGTGGAGGGTGAAAAAGGACAACAATATGGTGGGGAAAACAGATGCTTGACCAAAAACCCAGCAGAAACAGAGTCAGGAAGTGGAGGTAGAAACAGGATATGGGAGGAAAAACAGAGAGGTATGTTTGAACAAAAAACCCCAAACCCCAAACCTCTCTTGCTTCAGAGGTGAGTTTAAACTGCAAAATCCTAGAAATTATAGCAAAATCTGTAGTCAAGAGAGAGAAAGGAAGGATAAAAGAGGGGAAGAGAATAACAACCCAAACTCATCAAAGTCTTATTGTTTGCAAAATGGATTTGAATTATTAAAAGAACCCACTAGGAAAATGAAGGAAGAAACAGAGGAAGGGATGAAGAGAAGACCAAGCCAAAACTCTCATCAAATCATTTTCTTGTGGCAGATGTGGATCTAAATTTTGGGTATTAAAGAAATCAATCAGAGCTTGCGACAACGAAGGTAACGCGGACAATGACAACAGCAATGTTGAAGAACAGGGGAACCATGAAACAGTTATGCCCTGCCATTACGGTAACCATGGTTTAGATGATTGATCAATCTTGTTTAATATTAATCCGTGTCACCTAAGATAGGGAATATGGGATTAATTAGTCTACTTAATGTGAATAAATGACACGTATATGGATGTGGAGGACAGAAGTTCAAAGCATAACCCAATGCAATGTGTCCATTTGGCTCGTTTCATTAATTCTCCGAGTCACAAAACAAATCAGGACTTAAACTAACCTTGATTATAAGCACTGATCTGGCCTAAGTTTACACCTCTATCAATCCCACTAAAGTAATGGACAAAATAAAGTATAATTCTCTAATGAAAAATTATGAAATGGCAACAACCCACAAATTGTATTCATTTCAATTGTAGAAGATGCTGTCATCCTTTTGGATTTTAAAATTTTGAATGGAAAGTGACCGTTTGAAGACAGTTGGAGAGAGAGAGAGAGAGAGGGTTAGGTTTGACCCATTTGGTGGTATTTGGATTTCTAAGAAATTGGGGGAAATGGGAATCTTGGGGCCAAAGGACTCGAGCCATGAAATCTGCCTCATTTAATTCATTTGGAATATGGTATTAACTTTTAGCCTTCATTTGGATTGCGAAAAAGTTAAAAGGAAAGAGAAGAACCTGAAAATGCTTTTAGATCCTAATTCGTTTTCAATCGATTTTTAGTATTTTTCTTTCATTTCTTTCATTATCTATTTATTTATTTATTTATGAAACCCAAATGAGGCATTAAGGCCAAGGAAGAATGATTTTTAAAGGCTACTAGATGGAGGTATGGATATTATCAAGATCAGTTCTAAAAGCTTAACAAAAAGTACACAATAAAATGCAACAAAATAAATACATACATACAGATAGAGTATAAATAATTGCACAAGTCTAGATATAAATTAATTGACATTATGAACCGACGTAACCGTTACTGTATTAAAAAATGGCCCGTGCGCTTTGGAAACACGCATGCTCGGACTTTCTCTTATGAGAAATAATGTATTTAGGTTGATTCAAACATGCCCTTAATAACTCGCCATAGAAAAAATCAATATAGCACGTCATTTTCTTTCAGTCCGATATAAACAATGTTTATGGAGACAATTTTAGAGAGAGAAAATAATGCCTCTTTAGAGATGCCGTAAACAAGAGCTTACATATAGACAAGGTCATAATAAAATGCTTATTATATGTGCAAATTGACATTTAAATAACATATGCCTCTTGAGGGGTGGGAGTGGAGTTTTACATAATATTAATTAAAGAAGAAATTAGTGGGATATGTGTATGTTGAATATAGTTGTATGCCAAAGAATTTTTTTACTTGCAAGAGAAAATTTTCGGATTCGAATACATAAAAACATATCAATATTATCTATTTGTAAGTATCAAAGATTTAGAGGCTGTAAGATAAACTAAGTTATTGAAACTTGGTTCGAGATCAAATCGATATAAAACTCATTCGAACTTAATTGTAATATAAATGAGTAAAACTAAAAGTTTATTTTTGAATTTGTTAATTTTTTGAGATAAATTCAAATAAAATATGGGTTGCATACTCATTAGTCCCTAATATAAGTATTGTATACCACTAAATTCAAGAATTTTTTTAATATAAAATGTAAACAAGGAATTTGGAATTCTCGTTGGACATTATGGTATAAAAATTGGATCTCGTAGTATAAAGTTCCAAACTTAGGGACTTTTGAATAATTTTCCCATAAAATAAAATATTACTTGACTCAAGTTGAATTTGATGCTAACTTTATAAAATACTCAATTTGAACTTGCATGTAAGATAACCAAATCCAATTCAAATCTTATCGTTGAACTTGTAAAGTTATCGAGTCGAATTTGATTAACATGCTGTTGGACCCAATTCAATTCATTTATAATCCCATTGGGTGTAGGAGTAGTTTGTTTGGAAGCCATGGGATTAGTCTAGTGGTAAGGGTGTAAGGGAGGAAATGGTTAGAATTTTAGTAGGTCAAGGTGTCGAATCTTCTCCAATGTAACAAAAAAAAAAAAAAAAAAAAAAATTTTGTTCGGAAAAAAAATATATATAAATAAAATAGCTGTCGTACCACCAGCAGCACTTGGTTGAGGGCCAACATTGCAGTTGAACCTAACAATACTCTTATCATAATAAATATTCATATGTGAGGACTTAATTTTGGAGAATTTATTAATCATAGGATGATCCAATTATTCCTCCACCGCAATCTCAACCAATATGTACCACTCTATTTATTTACAATTGTGACATTTTTGTTGAAGTTTTCCGCATGGTACTTTCCACGAAACTCTCCTTGAAAGGGACTACAAGCATAAGCTCTACAATGCTTCAACAAATCTCTCTCTCTCTCACACACACACACACACTGGTTATATATATATATTATTTTATTTTATTTTATTTTTTTTGCCTAGATACCTTTTTTCTTTATGTTCGATTAAGAACACCATACAATATTACATTCCGACTCATAAGATAACTTAGCACCGTAGCTATTCAGATAAATTCTCCCAATTCAATTTTCTAAAAAGACGGATAGAGATTTGATCTAATCTAACCTTCGTAGTTTTTTAGAAATTAGTGAAGGGTTCGAAATTTGAACCCACAACTTCCCCTTGACCCCATCACCTTTCTGTTCCCACGACTTCCCCTTGACCCCATCACCTTTCTGTTCGTTTATGATTTAGTAGAGCATGTATTCCTACTTGTATGAAAACAAAATTCAAATTTAAACACATAAAAATGCATCAATTTCATTTGTTAGTAGTAGGAGATTGGAGGAGTAGTAGATTTTTATTTCTTAAAAAAAAAAACACTAGTTTTCCTCAGCTTAAATTTAACTCAATAAAAGAATACTTTCAAAACTTGCTCGTAAAATCTTTCGAAGTTACTTGTAAAATTAACAAATCAAATTGAAACTTTATTTTTAAGGCTTATTAGTTCATTAATACAAGACCAATAAGTGACTCGACTCGTTTACAACCCACGCTGATGGGATGAGGGGTAAGAAATTCACAAGGCCACTTACAAAATAACAAATAACAAAGGCTTCCAGAAAGTCAAAATTGACTGAAAGTGGCCCTCCAACAACTGATGATCCTACTTCAACTTCACTTATATCCACCAAACGAGTATAAACTAATACAAGAGGAAAAGCCAATGAAAAATGAACCAATGTCCTGGAAGTTCTCCACACGCCCAATGTCGGCATCTCACAAAAAATGATTAAAACACCAACCCTTCTCAATATTTCTTTTTTTTTTGTACAGGAGAGATGCACATTGGGCATTTTGATTGCAAAAAGATACAACACGGCAACCGCAGCAATTAGGTGCCAAAGCTAACAGCTCAATAAAAGAAAGTTAACCCTTGAAACGAAAGCAAGACCATTCCTTGTACCTTACTCAAGAATATACAAAGGAGCCCATCAAATTAACAAACCTATGTGATCAACAGCACCCCCTTGTCTTGGCCTGTGAGCAGAGAATGTGATGGTAAAGCTGTGATGGTGCTGTAAGAAGAAGAAAGAAAATGACCCTGGAAGCATCATCTTCTTGCTATCCTCTATTCAGTTTTCTATCACAATTCCTTCCACCACTCTCACCCAAATCACAAGTCCATATACCTCTCAGCCACAAATATTACCGAGGACGAAAAAGGATGCAAATTACCAAGAAGAAACTCATACCTGGCCTTGTTTTCATCTTATCATGCATCTCCATTGTCAGACTTCTCAGAATCGCCATCACTACTTCGCCGTTTTCCCCTCCACTTTCTCCTTTGCCTCCAACTCTTGTACACACATGTTCTTCTCCTTCTCCAGCATGTAATATGACTCCGTCACACAAACGAGGCAGCTTGAGAAGTCAACATATATCCTCAGCCAATGCCACCACCCTCACAGAAAAGGAATTCCGACTCCTGTGGAATCTCATCTCCCATAAAGGCCCCTGCAACCTCCTTGTTTTTGGGCTTGAACCCCAATACCTTATCCTCGCATCAATCAACGCAGGCGGCACCAACATCTTTCTAGAGGATGATCCTGAAAAGCTGAGCACAGTCAAAATAAATTCAAACAACACTCGAATCTACAAGGTCGAGTACCAGATTCATGCTGGAGATGCTTACAAGGTACTCAAGCATGCAAGGCAAAGCCCGGCTTGTGCTCCACAGTCAGGACCGCTTGAACAATCAACCTGTCGACTGGCACTCACAAAGCTACCGCAGGAAGTATATAAGCGTAAGTGGGATGTGGTGGTGGTGGATGGACCAAATGGGGATAGATCGGATGCACCAGGCAGGATGGCAGCAATCTACACTGCCAGTATAATAGCAAGAGCAGGGAACATGACAAATGTAGTGGTACATGATGTAGACCGTATGATTGAGAAGTGGTTTTCTTGGGAGTTTTTGTGTGAGGAGAACTTAGTTTCTTCTAAAGGGAGGCTGTGGAATTTTAAGATCACGAGTCCATTAAACTCAACAAGGTTTTGCCCTGTTAATACGGTTCTAATAGAGTAGCAGCTTTCTTTTATCTCAGACGATCAAACAAAAAATCAAACTCAATCCATTTAGTTGGCATTATTTACTACAAACAGATGCATCTAGGATATGTATATCTCGACGCCATGGTGGTTTTTCATCTATGAATATATCAGTAATCAGTAAAGAGCAAAAAACCATGCAAGTTTCGGTCACTGCCATGTATTAAAGGCTGATACCGATGAATGTCAGATACAGAGTAAGGCATCAACTTCAGAAGGCCTCATACATGACTGTTTTTAAGTATGCTGGGGTAAAAAAAAAAGGGGGATTTGCAGTAAATCTGAAATATCAAACCACAGCCATTATTTTGAGAAATCAAGATACATTTCAAACCAGAGGGGGGAGGGGAGGGAAGGAAAAAGAAAGCCTGAAATCAAGAGACAAGCCCAGCAGGAGCTTACAGAGCTGTGTTTTGTTTAAATGTTTGTCAAATGAAAATGCAAATAACAATAAAGATATCAGTATTTGCTTACTCATGCAACATGCAAAGAAACATATCAAAGCATATGTGCACCGAGAAATATGGGTTGTTATAGCTAAGATACTCAAACCGCAAGTCAATAAATTAGAAAATATAATCAGGCAAACTTGATGCAGGCATGCAGCAAAATATGAAGTATTTGAAACAGGAAACTTCCATATCGAACAATGTGACTCCATTTCATAACACCTTGGCTTTACAGCTGATACAGATCTAAGGTACAAAATCATAATAAAGGTACCATTGGCCCCTAGCCACTGTTGAAAATAGAGAAACAAATTCATTATAGATTCTCTTTTAAAGGATCACAATTCACAACATCACATATCTTCCATTGTTTGCTGAGTACAGGAAATTGGCATTGAGGGGCTAAACATGAAAATATTTAGGAGAAGATATATGCTCCCCGCTATCATGATTACAGTATGGACATCCTAATTGACAGCATTCTTCTGTGCAATGGCCTAGCAATGGATTTACCAGTTGATTTTGGGCTGACATTGATGATGAATTGATGATCATTTGCTGCCCCTCCTAACAAAATTTCTGCCATTTTGAATCTTCAAACAGAACTGGGGTGAAAAATAGAAGAGTATGTACTAAAAACACACTCAGTCTAATAATTAGTGGATGTTATGATTCTAGAGCTTAAAAGGACATAGTAGAGTACACATATTTGAATGGCACTGTCAGTCTAACTGGTAAAGGACATTAGTGATGTTCTCCTCATGACCACCGCCAGGATCGTCATTCATTTGCATCTTTTCGCTGCAATGATGAAAAGGAAAGAAATAAGCCTAGGAACTCCATTCAATATCACACATAGACAAAAGAAAGGTAAAACTGCTACTCTGTTGCTCATAAATGCAAGATGTGTCCAGGTTATACACCACATCAATGGACCTTTCAAAAGAAGTAGAAGAAAAGGCACCACACCCACACACACTAGAGAAGACTAAGACAAAGCTAACCTTTTCCATAGAAAACTCATTTATTGCCCAACAATGTTCTCACATTAATTTCATAATTAAAGGTTTTCACATCCAGAAACATTGGGTGTTTTAAATTTTTAGAACCCTAAATATTATTATAAAAAATAAGACAAAGCTAACCTTTTCCATAGAAAACTCATTTATTGCCTAACAATGTTCTCACATTAATTTCATAATTAAAGGTTTTCACATCCAGAAACATTGGGTGTTTTAAATTTTTAGAACCCTAAATATTATTATAAAAAATAACAAGTTAACTCTCAGTTGCTGATATTTACTTTTTATTTAACTCTCAGTTGCTGATATTTACTTTTTATTTTCTAACAGAGGAATAGATGAAACTGGTTAGCGGATTTTGCCTTGCCCAATTGCATCTCACATGCTACAATGTAACGTGGATAGCTTAGCATTTGCAATATCTATATCAACTATAGCACATAAAAAGCAGATCATGTGGATCTTACCATTCGTTTGCTAATGTAAGGTTGTATCTTGAATGACATTCCAGATTGACTTTCAACCTTATTTATTTTTTCTTGACTTTCAACCTTATTTAATTTTTCTTTCTCCATCTCAAATTCTTTTCTAGATTCCTTTCGGCTCCCTGATTGCCAAACTCGACCGAAATTGGGAAGCCAGTCAGCACTGCAATTGCTGGTGACAATCTCCCCTCTCTTCTCCATCTCCAGCTCAATCTTTCTTTTTTCTGCCCAAGCAGCTCCCACCCGTTTTGGGTTCAATTTATGGGACTTCCCTGGCTTATTGACAGGAGAAACAATTCTACTCACTCCCAATTCTGCTTTCTGTTCAACATTCGACTGATATTCATCAGTTGCTTCAAACCAAGGAGGAGGTGCTCCAGAATGCACATTTCCCCCAGCCACTTTTGGAGCCTTGGGAGAAATTTGAGTGATAGTCTGTAGACCTGAAGAGAAAGAGTAGAAGATTAGAAATGCATGCCAAATGAAACACCACTCTATCAATTCCTCCAATAGTAAGCCACCCAAACACCTATAGATGAGCTTTGCTGCACACAATGTCCATAGCTCCATTCCAAAGGACAAATGCCACTGATGTATCCATGTGGCATCTGGGTAACTATCTTGGGAGGAAATATGAATAAATAAATAAGAAACAAAGACCAAAATTATGTAGACAAAGATAAGTACCCTGAGAACTGATCTCTCCGTCAACCATTCTTTCATCCTGATGTACCTGGTACATCTACAACAACTACATTACACATTTCCCAAAATTTTAACTACAAATTCATATAAGAAACAAACACGTGGTCAAAATCCAAGACTTACTGACAATCAACCAAAATAAATTATGTTAAGATATACAACAACTAGTGGTATTGAACAACGAACCAAGACCCTCAGGTCATCCCAAAGAGGTGAGATCACAATTCAGCGACCTAGCCATAATAAGCACCAAGCTCGAGGTCAAGATCCCTAACACTACCTTTGACCCAGGCAGGCATATAGCGTAAGGGTGAGGTGATTTAGCCTCTTTTGAGGAAAATCAAAGTGGTTTGCAAGCCTAAGCTCCCACCATTAAGGTAGGCATCCACCTTGTGGTGAGCATCCTCGTCAAGATGGGAGTCCCCCGGGGGGTGGCCTTACAAACCTTGGCCATGAAATATTTGCACGTCGATGCAGCTGAGTGTGTGCACCTCAAGGTCATGAGCTGTGCATACCGCGAGGACATAGAGTGTTTGCACCAATGCACCTCGAGATCACCTCAAGCTTGCGTTTGAGGCTGCATGCACAGCCTTGCCCATTTCTACTCCATAGAGTATGTTCAATGTCTAATTATTGACACACGTATTGTACCCATTAGTAACACATGTCACCTTCTTATTGGTCCATGTCATAATTAGTTTTTGCACCATAGACAAAGCTTAAATTGTGTGCAGAATACATCAATGAACAAAAATAACCCTTGCAAAAGAATAAACTCAAATGTTTAGTATAAAACAGTTTACATTGATGAAACAAGTCTTATTCACTCTTGAAACATAGGGGAAACAAAGAGCATGCGGGTTTACCAAGCTTATCCATGAAACAAGGCTGGCTTATCATAACCTAAACAACATTAATTTCTTGTAAAAACTAAGACTATGGGAGAATGGTAGCAGAATCAAAGAGTAAGCAGCCTCCACTAGAAGGTAAGTGCCTAGCACTTACCACCCTTACAGCCCTCTTTAATGAACTCATGTTCCCAATTTACCTATCTAAAACCAACCCCTAGTTCTCTTGGACTTCACTTCTTAAATTTCTAAATGCTTCTCTGAAAAAGGTTACCCCATCATATCCCAATGTAGATAAACAGAAACTGCAATAGGTTAAGGGTTCCTAGCAAGCCTGAACCAAAATAACCAGCTCGTAGTCATATCATATATAACAAATGACAGCAGAAACTTCAAACAGTGTCAAGTTTGCAATATTAAAAATAAAAATAAAAACCTTAAAATTCAAATATGGTTAAAAAATAGCTTCATTAAGTGTTGAGTTAAATGAGAATACTTACACCTCCATTGTTGAGAGAACCATCAGCTGAGCATTTTCTACCATTAGAAAGGAGATAATTTTGGCTATCCCTATAAACTGGGTCACAATCCAAGCACATAGCAAATATCATCCAGACAAATATAAGTATTCCCATCACGTTAGAGGAATTTCCACAAAAAACATTAAAATCAACCTCGATGATAGAAGGGAAATATGAGATATATTACGCGTACCTGTTAGATGCTTCGAACCCCATAAATTTGTATCGAAGTGGGTGCCCGCAGGCAAAGAAGAGGTAACATCATTTTGAAGAGGACCAGGAATTGCGACTTGAGAGATTTCTGAATGGGATACCTGATATTTCTCATTCGTATAATTTTGTAAAGGCATAACACCATTTGAAAGACTTGATTTAATAGAGTGGATTGTATTTTTGTCAAAATTATCTACATTTTCATAGTTGAGTTCATTGTGGATATCATTCGAAGGTCCGAATAAAACTCCGCGAGACCCTTCACCAGTTGATGGAGCTTCACTCTTCAATGATCTGCACTTCTTCTCCCACTTCAAACCACAAATAAAAATGACTAACCAATTAATAAATACTTTGATATAATACTACATAGGAGAAATGGCAGTCAATGACAAAAATTGATACACTTTAGTCATATTTCAACCAAACAAACCAAGTTTAATTAAAAAAAAATTAAAGATACCTTAGCCAAATCCACCTCAGAAACCCTAAAAGAATCAACACGATCCATTCCGCCGCCGTATTTCCACAGAAACCCCTTCAAATTCTTCAAATGATCGGAACTCGCTAAATGATTAATTGCATTACTACTGCTAACAGGAAGGGACAGAGAGTGAATTTTAAAAACAACAGTAGACACAAAATCAAAACTGTCATAATGAATGAGATCAATTGAGGATGAATTTTGTACCAAGCAAAGGAGCTACCAAGCTCGTCGGTGTCGGAATCGCAGAAGACACACCATAATCGGTTTCTAGCGGCGTGCTCGGGGCGGAGAGGGGCAGGGTTCTTGAGGAAGAATCGGACATCGGAAAGTTTAGAGTGGAATCGAGAGAGGAAGGAGGAGAGGGATCTTGTGTGGTTTGGGAAGTACTTGTGACGTTGGCCTTGGTTGTGGTTTAGATTGCAGACCTTGCAGAACTCGAATTCGTCGGTCTTCTTCTTCTCCTTCTTCTTCTTCTTGTTGCTCTTCTCCTCAGTGGTGGTACTAGGGTTAGGGTTAGGTTTTTTCAGTTGGGGAAGCTCCTCCATTAGTGTACGGACAAACGGAGTTTGCAATTCGCGCGTCTACAAATTTAATGAACTACGTCACCGACGAATAAGACGGCGCCAAAACTAAACGGCGTCGTTTTTTCATGGAATCATAGTCACGGAGCATGACCTGTTAGGTGGGCGGATGTCTTGTCAACCCGCGATTGGCCCGGTTAGCCTATCCAAGAAGGATTTATATTTTTTACACCATTCAAAAAGTATTTATTACTTTGGCAAAAAAATAAAAAAATAAAAAATTATTTTATTACCTTGCTAGTAAGGTATCTCTTACGTTATAAGGGCATCTTCAATTGCAAAGTAATTTAATTTGGGCTATTCATACTTATTTTTTAGCTAATTTATAGTCAAATAGCTAGATATTTGATTTTTGACTAGAGGTATTTTAGTGATGAAAATAATTATTTTTTTTATTCTCTTTTTATCTTCCCTTGCTAACCTAATACTAATCTTAATACATTTTGTATGTGATCTTGAAGAAAAATTACGTACTAAAGCTAAATATTGTGTCAAATTTAGCTCAACTTATATATAGTTAAATTTATTTTTAGACGAGAAAATACATGAGTTATTGGTTTGTTTTTTTTTTTTAGTGCATCGTAAGTCAAAAAATAGTTTTAAATGGGAAAACGCATAATTGTTGGAATTGCTCCAAGCGTTATTCATATCATTTAACTTACCATGTTACTAGTTCATTGGTCAAATCGGCCTAGGTTAATTGGTTTGAATTTGACAACTATATATGGAATGGTCTCGCCCACATGTAAATTTTGTACATTAAACCCAATGCGAACTTCAAATCGAGAGCATTACGTGTCATGACTGAAATGATAGGATAGTTGGGCTAGATTCTCTTCCATTACATTTTAACCCTCGATTCTCTTCCATTACATTTTAAACCCTTAATTAAATCTCTTAAAGGGGGTATTGGATGTGTACCATAGAGAGGAGAAGTTTTTATCTAGGGCTAAGAGGATTTAAGATGCATTATAAAGAAAAAAGGATTTAAAATGCAAGATGTTAGAGGAGCCAAATTTTTTAGACTTGCATTGGATAGAGATTTATTCAATAGAAAGGCATTCTTACACACACTTATAAGATATATGAAAAGTAATTAATGTAGTACATACACTGCTACAAAAAATCACTACAAAATAACAACGTACTGGAAATCTTTCTATGTATATATCAACTAGAAGTGACAAAAAATAAGTAGTTTTATTATTGATTAATAATATTATAGAATTTTTCTATCTTTATCTCTGCGGGTAAACACAAGGAATTGATCCCGAGTGATTTTAATTAAGGTTTTATTACTGGTTAAAGATGGTAATCTTTTCTCTTACTTAAGCAGCACGTAAATAATAATGAAAACATTGTCATGGGTTTGGAAGGATGCATGGTTAGCATATATGTCTCTGGTCAGAAAACGAATAGGAAGATATATATATATAGAAGTGCAAGCTAGCCATATAGAGGTTGATGATTTTAGGCCTTGAGGGCATGTTTGGTGTTCAAGAAAATCATAATAATTTTTCTACGCTAACGCGCGTACATATATTTATCGTCTAGTCGACTCCTTTTGCTCTTTCTTTTTCACTCTCTCAGTCAGTTTACAGGACGTGCTGTGGTGTGATCCATAATTCCACATGGTGTAAATGCAAAAGGTTGAGTAATGAGTCCCACCATGATCTAAATTTTCTTCCTTCGAAAGTGACTCTACTTTTCTTTGCGATTGGTTTAGAATGACTAGACGATCTTGACCATTCACTGTGTATTTTTTGCTTTCTTTTCTTACTTAATTAAGAAGAAACTACAGACAACTTATTTGGCATATATTTGGATGTTCCTTGAATATTGATTAAATTGTCTCAAGGCTTTATATATACAGTTTTAGATATATATAAATTCATATTCATGATGAATGACGACATCGTTACAGAATTGAAAATCACAGCGCACTATCTGCACAAATGATTGTGAATATTTAAAATCATTGTACGTATTTCATGACATCGAACTTAAAATTGATCTTCTGTTACCATCATTTGTGATGGCAATCTAAAAGTTCCTTATAAATATATATATATGGTCCCATTTTAAATAATGGATTTGTAACTTCAATTAATTGTCAATAAAAAACAAACTAATGATCGAAATCATTCAATTTTTATGGGACGTCCAAACAGACTCTAGTTCCTAGATCACATGATGAACTCCATTTATTCTTAATTTGTTCCTTCATAATTCTCTAATAATCTAACTCCCACTCTTGCCTTCCATTTTTATTTTTTTATTATTGATTTTCTTGCATGTGAACTTTCTATAAATAAAATGGCACCATCCTTCCGTTCGAAACTAGCTAGCTAGAAAAAATCTCCTAACTCCCAACATCTATATATTACGCTAAAATGAAGCCAAATTAAGAAAAGAAAAAACATGCATCATTAATTGTGGTTCAACTGATCACCTAGCTAGATTGATCTTTAGACACTATTTATGTATTGCTGTGGCATGCTGCTCCTCTATATGATTATGATAAGGACATGTTTGGTTCGTTTCAAGAATGGACGACACCAGAAAAAAAAAGAGCCTTATATGAGGACACTTTCATACCCACAACAAGCCTGATATCTTGATAAAAGATATTCTTATGAACAGTCTCATAGTGGTCTAAAATATCAGTGATATTTGTGAAACATATATTGCTCAATATTAATTTCACATATTTTGATTGATTCCAATATATATATAATATCCACCTTCAATATTTTTCATTTTATTGCACAATATTTTGCGGTATATTGCCAAAAGTAATTATCACGTAATTAATATGTATATATTTCATTATCATATGACATTTAAATGTTAAATGAATATAAATTTATGTCCTTTATTTGCATTTTGGAGCTACTCTTTGCATCCTACACACAATATGTATGCATGATTATCTTATCCATATTATATTTATAATATCTTGATTCTAAATTATTTTTAAAGTATATTTCCTTGCTTTCAAATATTTCATTGAAAACTCCCACATTTACTATTAATTTCTGTTATTTCTTCAGATCAAGATCAAAATTTTCATTTTTTGTGATATATCCTTCATTTTAATTATCTCTATTTTAATTCTAACCTTTGATATACATCAATCAATATTGACATTTAAATCATTGAGTCTCTACTAAAGTTTTAAGATGAACGGACGAACATATCGTGCAATGTCAGATTCGATTCGAAATGTAAGGCATCGCGAGAGACAATAATATATGGACAATGTGAAAAGACAAAATGTTAAGGTTTTGTCATAATGACTAGTTTGATGATTTTCTGAGGCATACATGGCCTACCCATTTTTCAACTTTGTGAGAAAAAATTGATATGTTGGTTTCTTGTGTGTATCCAATTAAATTAAAAGATCAAAAACAGGATGAATCTGGAATGCAAGTGGTCATGCATGTGTGGGAGCTAGTTATACATATATGTTTATGAAGTCATGTTGCAACTCGTTTGGGGACAAAGAAAAAAAGGAGGGGGAAAGTAAAAACTCAATTAGCACATAACAACTAGCACATAACAACCAGTAAGCATTTTTTTTTTTCTTTCTTTTTTTAGGGTTTAGTTACCAGTTCAAAAGTTGAGAATCTTCATCATTAGCATCCCACTTTTCAGCAGGGAGCAATATTGGATATATATAAAACACAAACTTTCTCTTTTCTCTAGGAAGATAAACTCAATTTTGAATTACTGTGATGGCATGATGCTGCGGAATAGTGATAAGAAGAACAGTGTCTTCCTCAAATGATAATATTATCGAATTTGTAAGAAAAAGCAGGAAGAAAACTTCAAGAAAATAATAATATTATTGGTGTAGAATGAATAATAAAATTAATCTAATTAAGGCAATTTATATAAGAGCTGCCGACTCCAGTTAATTACTACTATGACACACGAAATTATTACTATTAGCATGGGAAAAAACCTAATTAAACCCCATTAAATAAACTTCGAGTAAATTAATTCCAACACAATTTCAAACTCAAAAACCCTAAAAAAAAATCAAAAAAGAAAAAGAAATTACCAAAATGATAAAATAAAATAAAATAAAAAAGAAGTTCTTTAATACTTCAAATGGCATTGAAAATATGATTTTCAAAATTATGGCAATACTTCAAGAGCTCGTAAAGAACTTTCAGAATTATATACTGAATACAAATTAAAATTTTGGCAGTTTGAAAGTTGGAATTTCATTTCACCATTGTAAACAATTTTTTTTTTTTGTCATGCGAGTCACAGAACTCATGCACCACTTATTCAACATCATAATGTAAACTCTCTCTCTCTCTCTCTCTCTTTCTCTCATCTTTTTGTAGTGGATGTAAAAGACTAGCAAGGCTGCCATGCCCATAGCCACTGTCGTCAAACTGCATCAAAAAAGAAGGTGGGGTTGGAGTACGTTAGAGGCTCCCCGGTGGGGAGTAATATATCTTGTTAGCAATAGTTTGATGATAATATATAAAAGCAAGAACAGAAGTGGCATGGTTAGCTAGATCCTTAATTAGGTTCAAAACTTTATAAGATTCTGTCAAAAATCAAAACCATGGATTAATTGGAAAATAATAGTTAAGTTAAATGTAATCAAGATAATTAGCTCCATCCCTCTCGCTTTTAGTTCCCATGCCTTACTGTTTTTGTAAATTACTTTTCAGAATCATATAATTGTTTTGAAAATATGTTATCACTCGCCCGGCCCACTTGACCTCATCAAGGAATCAAATCAAAACACGTATTATTGAAGCCAATTTATGTACCTCACACGTTATCTGTATTTGAGTTATTTGTTTGGAGGTTGCTGACAAATCAAGCTAAGTTCTAGCTAATTCCTCCCTCCCTCTCTCTCTCTCTCTCTCTCTCACAATTAAAGGGAGAGTGATGGTTTTAGTAGAGAGTCATGAATCCTATCCAAATCTAAAAATATGTTTTCCTTTTTGTGTTGGATCCCAGACATGGATAGTGGGTGTTTGGTTTGGACGAGCAAAAGTCAAGAAGTTGCATACAAGTGGAAACAGCTATAGCCCCCCGTCTTGTTGCTGATGAAATTTGGTTGCTTTTTGTTCTGATTCGTTTGCCTTTTCCATCTACATCAAGGTTCTCATCAACTTCAATTCACTCTCTTCCTTGCTCGATGGCGTCAAGTTTTTACTCGTTAAAGGCTGCGTGTTGAGCCCTGAGTTTCAACAGTACTTGAAAAAGAAGTCGAAAGAAAGTATTATTATACTGATTTGATGAATTGGGTTGTCTTTGTTATTGCTGAATTTTCTTACTCTTTCCATTCTCTATTTGGGTTTCGAAAATTAAGACAAAAAGGAAGAGAAAATATTGAAAATTAATTACAAATGAATTCCCTTTCTAAGCATCTTAAACTTTTTTTTTCTTCAAGGTTTCGTGGATCCAAACAGATCGAGGCATAAAGATTCTGAGTTGAAGTATTGTTACTGTCAGCTTTGGAATATATACACAACAGGAGCCAACTCCGAGAATTTTCTCTAGTTTATTTCCAATTCAAGGACATGGATTCCCTCTCCAATATCAGTCCATATACTCACGTTGTGTCAGAATTTGATTCAATTTAGAGAATATTTTTTATGTTTTGGTTGATTCGGAAATCTTTCTTAATTCCAGCCAACTTGGGCACTTCGCAATGTTAATTTCTTGACAATTCATTTGCAGAAACTGATAAATTTTTTACAGTATCCGATATTCAATAATATATATGGTTGCTGTGTTAGCATTTATTTTATAATCTTGCATGTTTTCAGAAAACAGTTTCAGTGATTTTCTTGTTTCTGTTTAATCCTTTCAAGATGCTGCATCAAGAAATTTACAAGTGAAGAATGCTATGAAAGGAGAAAAGAAAACAATTCCACTAGCTGAGACTTCGATCAAAAAGCACCAACAGTAATGACTGATCAAACTGCGCGCTGCATAAATTTTAAGCCTGTAGTTTTAGATCCAAACTTCAAGGATATATACAAAAGTTGAATTCCCATCTCCAAAAACACATAAAAATTGGCCTTAATTTTTTGTTATTTATACTGTTCTTATGATCATGCTTCATGCATCTTTTTTGTTTAATATTGAAATTTGAATTCATGTTCATAATCTGTATATATATTGAATAATCATCTGCAGGGTGGGAATGACAGAAAAAGCATTGAAATCACACGCAAAATCATAATTTTGTCTTCTGAAATAAATTAATAAAAAATGCTTCAAGAATCAACACTAGTACTAACAAATCTAATATTATGACAGATTGTCATTGATATATACCCAAATCGCGTGCAAGATCATAATTTTTTTCTGAAACAAAAAATAATAACAATAATAATTTAAAAAGGGCTTCAATTATCAACATAGTACAAACAATTCTAATATATATATACACATTCAAATGGGAGACAAATAAATCCATTCAGTTAATTATTCATCATACAGATTTAATTTTCACTGAAAAAAAAAAAAACAAAAACGAAAAACGAAAACAAAAAACAAAAAACAAAAAACAAAAAACAAAAACAAAAACAAAAACTGGGCATTGTGAAATTCCATGCCACGTTATTGTGTTCTTTATAGTTGCAGGATTAATCCAAAGCTTGGCTCTGGATCGAACAAACATGGCTTAATTATAAGGATATATGAAAATGGAGCAATATTATTGTCGAAACCTTTGGCGGCAAGACTGGCAAGTAATTTCCATGCACGTAGAATCAATTCTCCTCGAAGCCCTCTCCTTCATTCTTTCAACTTTCTCCACTTCTTCTCTTGCTCTCTCCCACATATGTCTCGCCCTTGAAAACTCCGACTGCGCCAATTCCATCTCTCTCCTCGTTAGCTCTCTTACTCTCTCTGCATAAGCTTTTTCCATGGCGGCCATTCGAATTTGCTCTGCAGCCTGCCATTTCAAAGCCTCCACGCAATTCGTCGATTCAGATTTTGAATTATTACTGTAATCGCAAATGGGACTATTAGTAATGGCGCCAACACAATATTCATTTGGTGGTGGTGGTCGAATTGGTCGAAGACTTATTGATAATTGCAAGTCTAGTGATGGGTGACCCTCGAAAGGATCAGATACTGTTGTTGATGATGATCTATACCTCTGTACTGATGAAGAATTGGACGGCCAGGATGGCATGTGTGATGAAGATGGTGTAGAGCTGGGTGTAGGGAGTAACTGCAATTCTTCCTCCTCATCTTTTTCTTCCATTGGAGATATTTTTTTAAACAAAAAAAAGGGATGTGGAAGGACAAGGGAAATTAGTGATCAAGGTGGTGAGTGAGAGAGGGAGGTTGTGGGGTGGCAGATTTGGTCTCTATATATATAAACAAGTTACATGTTGTAATTACCAATTTGCCCATACTTCTCATGCAAAATGACTTAACTATATTGAATATTGTGAAATGACAGAAATACCCTTCATTTCGTTCATCAATATGTCTTGTAAGTTGTAATAATATAAGGTGAACTTAGTGGAGAGTGGGGGTGTTTTTGTCAAATAGTTTTCACCGACTTGAACTGGGATCAATTCCGTTATACAGTGGAGCAAAGTAGGCAAGTGTGGAAACAAAACGGATCCCGTTATTTGGCAATGAATATTACCTTTTGAGAAAAGTTACAATCAGGGCAACCTCATGGTTATATCCGCGAACTCTCCTCCTATTTCCAGGATACATGCATGAAAAGAAAAGTTGACATGTTTAAAATTGTATTATAAAAAATTACGCAATTTAATTACACATGTAGATTAAAATTTAATTTTTTTTATTTATTAATGCTTGATAGAATTTTTTTTGGTCCAATCAGATGGAACTATTTTAATTTTATTTTTTAATAAATTTATACCAACGTAAAGAATTCACTATAATAAATATGATGATATGATGTATATTATCAATTATATACTTAAAACTAATTTATTTAAAAAATTGAGAGATTTCATAAAAAAGTAAATTTTTGACAATTTTGATTGACGCTTATCTTATATATAGAAAAATATTCTTATCCCTCATTTAACTAAAATCAGCTAAGACCCTTGAGTCATTGGATTGGAATATTGAGATAAATCATGCATTAAATGAATGGAAATTCAAAGGATTGTGTTCTTAGCTAATTTTAGTTTAAATGGTGTATAGCTGATAAGATCGAGACTCTGTATATATATATATATATATATATATATATATATATATATAATGCGGCATACTTGCATCTCAAAATAATTAAAAAAATGAGAGAAGTCATTAGGAAAGAGATGAGGGTGTCCACATTCTAAAAAGACTCATGACTTTTTATGCTCTTGTGAAGTGATTTTTTAAGTCTCTTTTTTGTTTAATTGACTTTTCTTTTTTGAAGATGAGAATGGAGAATGGAGGGGGTGTAATAATTACATTCGCACGTGCAATGGGTATTTTGGGTTTAGAGGGCTTTTTTTGAAGGAGAGGATTCACTTTATGGTGGGCCTAGGTTGTCGGCCCTCAGTCCAAAAAGCTCTCTACTTTCTTTCTCAAGCCCACACCTTCGGGCAGCTTGGCACGTGGGATGGGCAAAGCGGTAAAGCTGACCATGATTGAGTGTACTGACCTTGCCTCTTGAACCGTTCATTAGTGGGACCCTCTATTTTTAGGACTACTCTAGATATGACATCATATGGTTGCATGGATGATTATATCAGTTTCTTGTGCATGGAAGCCTACACATATGATTATTAGGTTAATAAGTACCATGAGTTTGGGTCCAAGGGCCCAATATCATTCCATGCGCAAACACATGAAAACAATAATTTAAAGTCTTCACAACCAATCAAGCTACTCACATTTGACTTAAAATCTATTTAATAAAAAATTTATTCGGATTCAAATAAGATATAAATACAATTTAGTTCGGGTTATTTAATTATATAAGAAATATAATTAAACTGAGTTTAGGTCACCTAGTATAGCTTTATTAATGAATGGGCTTGGGAGTAGTCTTTTATAATGTTCGAGTTGAGTTCGGGTTATTAAATCTCAATTTAGGTTAAACTTGGGTTGAGGCATTGGGCAATCCAACGTCTTAATCCAAGTTCAAATTTTTTTTGTAAATTATAATATATGTACTACTATGTATGTGATATCATGCTGTATGTTTCTAAAATTTGGGAGGTTTAGTCCACCCAACTAAAACCTAACCTGATCGTTGAGGTTTGGAATAGTCTTTTACAGTGTTAGAGTTGTATGTGTGTTTAAAAATCTTAATATAACCCCAATTCGGATTGGAGTTGAGTTGAGACAACCTAATCCGAGTGTAAAGCCTTTTATACAATGCATGTACTATTGAGGTGATATCAAAGAATACATTTCTAAAGTACGTATATGTTTCTAGCACCTTGAACTTATGATTGTAATTTAACAAAATTAGTTTTTCATTAACAAGCCAAAAAACACTTTCATTTTTTGACAAAACACATTAAATTTTATCCTTGACAACTTGAACCATCTTACTCCAATCCAAAACTCGGTTGAACTTAGGTTACATCACTCGAGTCGGTTTTAGATTTAGACTAGGGAAAAAAAATACCCATTGGCTGGTTTGATCTTATGCTAACCTTTGAAAGTGCTCGAGTTGCAACCTTGATTATAAAAGTAAAAATAATTTATTATAAAAAAATTCCAAAGTTATAACATTGTCCCCCCACCCCCAAAAGTAACACCATAAGTTAGTATAACCTACTTATAAAGAAGTACAAGAAATTAATAAGATTATTTAAAGACTACTGGCCATATGGCCAAATGGTAGGTGGCTGCCTTCCCCTTGGTAAAGTTCAATGGGTATAGTCACCAAGTCCCTTTTGCACTTTAAAATGGTAAATGGGGAGATTGGCGTTTTCTTTTCCATACATATAATTAAGAACACAGTTAATGAGATTTAAATTCTAAACTTGAATGTACATCTTCTTTTATGCATTCTCTACATAATTGAACCCCCATTATCATCAAAAACTTATTGATACATTAGAATAGTGGGTCTTCTTAAAACCAATTCAGTTGAAATCATACCAGTCGCATGATTAATTCAATTTTAATCGAATTATTTGAACGGTAACAAAACTTTCTGCAATGTGCAGAGAAGAAAAACAAGTTGAAGTTATTTAAATGAGTTAATGTGTCTGAAAATATATAGAAAAATCATGAAAGGATATATGATCGAGAAGACAGAGACTAAACCTACGAGACTCAAAATTCATGGGATAGAACAGTTGGTCTTAGTGGTTACGCGCTTCATGAAGTGGAGATTTCAAATTCAACTACGGATGAGCCAGCCACCAGTTTATTTTTTAAATATTAAGTAATGTAGAGAGAATAATAATTCTAATCGTATTAAAAGAATTAATTTAATCAAATATTTAAACATGTAATTTTAAAAAATTAAATAAATAAAACCTACCAAATCATTTACCTCCATAAGTTAGGCCGAAGGACAAGCGGAAAGCCTATTCTGAGGACAACCTTTATGGTTAGATTATTTAGTCCAAGGTTTTCCACAAAAGTGCCAGCTAATAGTATTTTCATTTGTTCACACGTGTGAATCTACCCGCGGGCAGCAAGAGTCCTACAAGTCAGCATAGTAAGAGGGCCCTGGGGTAATTGGTCGTATCTATTTGTCTCTATGATGCTGCCATAAAATTCATTGTGTAGGAAGGTGGCTTTCCTGAGGAAAAGTTGTAAGGTGAGCTGGGCATGAAGCATGTGAGAGGTTGGGGTTTTTGAAGTGTATGTGCCCTAATTGGTCAGCTTTAATCGCTGCCCAAGAAAACCCATTTGACAGAGTGATGGAGCTCTCTTTTGGCACAATTATTTATTTATCATGGCTTCCAACTAGGCCTTTTTGTGTTTGTTCTTTTGGGTGGGGGGATACATGAACCAAAAGCCCTCTAACTTTAAAAGTATAGTCTAAGAAATTGTTTAGAAAATAATAATAAAAATTGATTTGATTTTTATTTTATTACTGTTTGATAACTCTTATTTGTTAATTAATTTATTTAGTTATATATATATATATATATATATATATATATATATATATATATATTTTTTTTTTTTTTCAAATCAAGTGTGAGCTTTTTAATGTAAAAACTAGGAAAAAAAAATGGAACTTGTTCAAATTTTCAAACAAGCTCTTAAGGAAGAGGCAATATATGGGATCCCTTTTCAATTATCACCAATAAATTGAAAATTTTCAAGAGCGCTCATGGGCAGATTTAGGGTGGGGGTAATGGGGGTAAGTGCCTCCACTCAAATTTCAAAAATATTTGAGATTAGTTTAAAATTTTGAAAAATTTCAAAAATTTTTAAATTTGTCCCCACTATATTATTTGTGAAACAACATTATAGTTATTTATTACTTAAATATTTTAAAAAGTTTATGAATTTATGCTTCAAACTAATTTTTATGGTGTTTTATGATATTCAAGATTCATTTGAAATATTTACGTTATTCATGCATCAAAATTCAAATCATATTTGTCTTCGTCTGTCCATATCATATTTAATATTAATTTCCATCGAAATGAAAGCATATTGGAAAGTGAAATAATGCTCATTTATTAATATTAGGAGATATTTGGGGTAAAAATAGATTTCTTTTAGTAAAAAAAAAAATTTTGCCCTCACACTGATAAAATTCTGGCTCCGCCCCGAGTGCGCTTATATATATAGTTGGAAGTTTGTTCAATGTATGATAGATATGAAGATTAAAAATTCTACTTCACCTCATATTCTTCACTTGTTTTTAACTACTCATCTCATGTAGACAAATCATCTTTATGATCTTAAAACAAAATATATGTATAAATATATTATTTTTATTAATATGAATAACGCATCATTTTATAACTAAAATGTAGTAAAATAGGCGGGTAAAATAGTATTACTTTACAAAATTGGAAATTTTTTTGTCCAAATACTTAAACTGCAATAAGCACCCGGTACAAGGAGAAAAAAAAATTGGTAGGACCAACAACTAATAAACCAATATCATGATAGTAGAATATTTTTTATAAAAATAAACCATGTAGATACCATTGAAAAAATTATAAGCGATCTATTTTTATCAAATTTAATATATAAATTAATTATAAAAAGATAATTTAAATACTAAATTAGTTTAAAGATATATATCTCATGATGCTCACAGTAATTTTATAATTTAATGGATTATTTGTTCATTTTTTTAAGTTCAAGATGTTTTATGAACTTGTTCAAGTTGTTTGTTTGTTTGGTTTTAAAGTTCGAGAGAATTTTGCGAAAACTAACCTATAGCTTAGCTGCTATAGGGTATTCTATATAATCTACCTTAGTATATCCAAAAATTACAGTGGTCCAACAATCGATTTGTGAAACATGGCAATGTGAAAAATTGTCATAATTAAAAATATCATAATTTTTTAGAGTGGAGATCTTCTGTTCTACTTTTATGTACCACTTCCTATCCCCTCTCACAAAAGTCCACATTGAAAATCCCATCTTTTAATAAATATTTATATTTAAATTTTTAAAGTGGACTTTTGTGAGAAGGGACAGAAGATTTCCACTCAGTTTTTTATAGTAGGATTTTTAAAAATCTAACCGTTGGGTCAATGTAATTTTTGGCATGCATAATATATACAAGCAAGATATCTAATCCAACAATCGGTTTTTCAAAATTTTCAAAACATTCAACCCACATTAATATTTTGAAAAAGAACATCAGTAGTAAGAGGAACTTGTCCCTATAAATTTATATTGACACAGGAACGTTTTAAGCCCATACCATCATTTTCATAATAGTTACAAGTTACTGTTAAGTCTAGACAATTCAATTTATAAAATACTATTTCATATAAAAATCAATAGGGAGTGGATGTTGACACACCCTCTTATTATTAGCCCACCCCCACCAATTTTGATTTTTGACCGTTTTATGAAAAAATACATTATTTTTAAGAAATCTAGTCGCGTTATCCACTAGAAAACATCATTTTGAACAACTTTGTAGAAGAGAGTTTTTCCAAAATCTATCATTTAAGTAGACTTTTTGACCATTTTATTATTTTTACAAAATATTTCGTAAAAAATGCCAAAAAGTCTGCTTAAATGATAGATTTTGGAAAAACTTTATTCTACAAAGTTGATCAAAATGATGTTTTCTTATGGATGAGGCTGCTAGTTTTCTTAAAAACAATGTATTTTTTCATAAAACTGTAAAAAATCAAAATTGGTGGGGGTGGACTAATAATAAGAGGGTGTGTCAACATCCGCTCCCAAATCAATAATTGAATTTTGGGCATTTTTCCGGGCCTAATTACCAATACATTAGTCTGACCTGTAAGACTTAATGGGCTTATGTCGACCCAGCTTTGGTACACGGGCCTCATCACTTGTGTAAGCCCACCCAAAGCCCGGATTAGGATGATCGGTCCAGTCCCCTGAGGATACTTCCCTTCATGACATGTCATATTTACGTCCTTTATATTAAGTACAACTTTTCCCGCTACTTTTCTCGACAATTTATTAATTTTCTCGTGACAGCACAATTTTTCTCACTCTTTTTCTCCCTCACATCATAATCAAACTCCATGAATACAAGAGAGCTTACTTTAGTCTCTACAGCCACCATTATCGGTGCTGTAGCATCTGCTCTTACAATTCGTTTCTTCCTTAGCCCTAAGAAGCACTTCACTCGATTCAATTCATCACCAAACGAAGTCGTTGCGAAGAAAACGTCGTCTCAGAGCCCTTTCGATCCCTCCAAACGCGAAGGGTAATTTAATACAAAATGTTAATCTATTGGCTGTTGCAGGTGTGTGTATATATATATATATACACTATATTTTCAATCTTTAGTTCACGTTATGGTCTGTTTGGTTAGTGAGAAAACTGCAGAAAAGGAATCTGAGTTTTTGCATTTTCTTTTTATTTTTTTATTTCTTTTTCTTTTTTTAATTTAAGTCTTCTTCTGGTTTCTTGGCAACCAAACGGGTTGTATGATATTTAGAATCTTCTATTTGATTTGAATGCAGATATCTGTCATGGGACGACTATTTCATGGCGATTGCATTTTTGTCAGCTGAGCGATCTAAAGACCCTAACAGGCAGGTCATATATTCGATTCCCTAGAGCTTGAATGTGTGAACACATGTCGGGCTGTAAGATGAACCAAGTTATTAAGCTTGACTTGAGATCGGCTCGATTAGAGACTCGTTTGAGTTCATCGATGGAACAAACGAGCAAAATCTCATTATTAAATCAAATGAAGCTGAATTAGAACTTTACTCGGCTCGTTAAGCTCATTAATACATTAAAACAAGGAAGATACTCATACTTGGCTCAGGATTGACTTGATAAGAGGCTTCTTCGATATTGCTCGAGCCAAGCATAATCTTATCTCTGAACTTATTAATTTATTGAGTCAAATAGGAATAGCGAACAACTCGATTCAACTCAGCTCATTTATAACCCTATATGCTTGTGCTCTCACGCAACATTGACTTTGCCATTACAATTATAATGAGAAATTATATTAAAGACTTAAATATACTAAATTTGGTTTATTATGTTTTTACATTCTTTGTTCTGTTTGTGATGTAGGTACTTTCAGTTAAAGTTTATATGGTGAGTGAGCTAATTTTGACACTCTTTTCTCTTGGTGTTGTAGGTTGGAGCCTGCTTGGTGAGTCAAAATGGTATAATACTTGGTAAGATCATTTGGTGGAAAAATCGCTTTTAAATATGTCGTGGTGTTAGTACAATTTAATCTTGCATCATGTTTATATGCTTACGTTTGACTTCGTGCCATGCTTAATGTCCTATATTTTCCAGAGTCAGTCCCAGGCCCAGATAAAGGGGAGGGATGTGGTAGGCAGACAGCCAAAGTAAAACTTATAGTCACACTTTATGAGCATGAATCCAAATAAGGCAACTCCATGTAGTTCAGTAGTCGTGATCAAGGTTTTCTGGAGTTGAGTTTATATGCTAGCATATGCTTCAAAAGAGTGGGAGGAGAAAAAAAAACCAAAGTTGAATTAGCTGTGTAATATATGTTGATCAATAGAAATAATTTTTATGCTCACTAGACCATTCTTTAAAGTGAATCCAAACAAGAATTTGAGTGGAAAAATGCTATTCATTGTGCTAACTCTCATATTGGGGGCTAGGAATTTTTTCGGCAGCTTAGCGGGGGGAAAAACAATATCTTCACCTTTTGCCTTTCTCTATATGGTGACCATGAAGGATTTTGACACAATCTTATCTTCTCAAGTAGCTTGACTCCCTTTTTTTTTCTTTTTTTTTTTCGTCTTAGTTTAGTTTTGTTGTGCCTTATCCCTGTCAATATTAACAAATTGAATGTGGGATGCAAGAACCACTACTTTAATTTTCAACCTTTTGATTTCATTTTCAGTATGAAGCAATGCTGTTATGCGTCTGGGAAAACAAGCTAGTGTTGCACCCTTTTGTTGAACTCTTTGGATTATAATATATGATTTTATGATCATAATGATTGTAATGTTTATTGTGATTTATATGTCTCTTATTCCATTTTTCCTTTAGTTAGGCATCGGCTATAATGGATTTCCAAGAGGATGTTCAGATGACAAGCTTCCTTGGGCAAAGGTTGTTATCTGAAAACTAAAATTTTAATATTATTAAGGAATGACTAGTAGTAAATCAATCTTTTATTTTTCAGAAATCCAAAGCTGGGGATCCTCTGGAGACTAAGTATCCGTAAGTGTGGTGCTTTTATGAACTCCATTTTAGATTCGCAACTTGTTAGTTGATCTATAATAGACAATGGTTTCTGACTACTATTTTCTGCTATTTTGATCTATTAATAATGGTTTCTGCTTGCGGTGATTCTGATTTCTAATTGACTAATTATATCTGGTATGCCATCGAATGCATTGATCAAATCACGCGGTCATCCTCACTGGCACACCATATTTATTGGTGCTTGTGCTTCATAGGAACTCTTAGTGATATGCTTCATTTTTATTCATATGATTTTGTCAACTCTTGTTGGTTGTAGCTCATGTAATCTCCTATTGTCTATTGCAGTTATGTTTGTCATGCTGAAGTCAATGCTATCCTAAATACAAATCATGCTTCTGCTGCTGGACAGGTTAGCTCCAGCCCTGTTCTTTCATCAAATTCTTTATATTCTTTATTCATAATTTCTCTCCCCCAACCTCCCACCTCTCTCTCTCTCTATCTCTCTCTCTCTCTCACACACACACACACACTCCCATTTGTGTGCAGATGATATGGATTTTTCTTTATTCAAATTATAGCTTTTAAGGAGAGTATCAAAACAGTATACAATTGTCAGTCATGTTGGCTGCATTCTCTTACCTCCCTGCTACTTTGGTGCACTTTGCGGCTAATGGTACTGAGAAGACGTTTTGGCTTGCTATGCTTTGTGCAGAGGCTTTATGTGTCCATGTTCCCCTGCAACGAATGTTCCAAGATAATTATTCAGGTTTGTTGACCTTGTTCTCTTGTGGTATAAATAACAGCACAGTTATCTTAGATTTGGAAACTAGCCTTTCTGAATTATTTAAAAATTTCCTACAAAAATGTTTGAGAATAAAGCGATGCTTACTTAGCATGCGAAGTGACAATTGCCCATTTCCAATGCTTGATAATTGTCAAGAAACTAGGATAGAATTTCAAGCAGATATTGCTAATGCATATACCTGAACAATAATAGGCAATCTCACTAACTGAAACCATTGCAATGAGCCCATAGTAATTCACAATTTTTTTAGATAAAACCTGGAAGGGTAGAAGCCAAGTTGGGCTAGCAACTTGCTCAGCTGAAACAGTACATGCCGATGCCATGTGAAAATTTGATAGGCTGATAATGCTGCATAAAAGTGTTCATAGCACATAGTATGATATTTGAGAGTTGTACAAAATTTTCCCACAGAAATGTTTGGAATTGAGTTTAGAAGTAGTAATATTAAAAGTATGTCCTTGGAACATCTTTTCTGATAAACATCTCAGACCTAGAAAAGATACCCCTTATTGCATTTTTTTTATCAATCAAAGAGTGGACTCAAAACATTACCTGTAGAATAAATCTTTTAACAGCATGTTGCTCTTAGCTTTCTAGATGATATCTTGAATCGGTTTCATATGCCTTCCAAATTAGTGAATCAAAGTGATTTCCTTTCCTTGGCAATTGATAGCTTTTGTTTTGTTTAGTTTTGACTTTTAAGATGTATCCCATATATTCAGGGGCAGAACTACGTGCAATGCAGGGGGGCCATGCCCCCCCCGCCCGACTTTCTTCAAATCCATGTATTATATATATATATATATATATATCTATATATACACACACACACATATATATATATTAGTTAAAAAATTCCAAAAATACACTACATAGCCCCCCCAAAATTCAAAGTCCAAAGCCTATAGGCTTTGGCCCTCCCAAGATTTCATCCTGGTTCCGCCCCTGCATATATTGACTACATTTTTATCTTTCTTTTCCTGTTTTCATGGTTAAGTGGTATATCAATCTTCTTTCATGCAGTCAGGTGTATCAGAAGTCATCTATTTTGTGGAGAAGAAGTTAAATAATTCAGACATTGCATACGTTGCTTCTCATAAACTACTATCAATGGCTGGTATAAAAGTGAGCATTGCTAATTACGTAAATATTTCTTCAAAAGTTACTCGTCTTTTCATTGATTTCGCTTAGTCAAGCCATCTTGAAGCTTTAATCAAATAGATGTTGCACCCTAACTGGTGCAACATTTCTTCAGTTTTCCTTTTATCGGTGCTCATCATCTGTCCATATAACATGCTAATATGTTCTCTTTCTATGATGTAAAGTCACTAAGCTCGCTCGCTCTCTCTTTTGCGCGTGTAACTCACTCGAATAAAATTATTGAGTCGACCTGCATAGGTCCATTTAACAGTGGCTAATATCCATATTTGACATTTCCCACGTAGTTTTTGAGATTATTTCTCTCTTAATTACAGGTCAGGAAACATCAACCACAGATGGACCAGATTTTGATAAAGTTTGAGTAACTATTTTTTTTTTTTGGCTCAACTCTGATCCATATTTGTACGGTATGTTGTATCTTCATTAGCCAATATGTTGTATCTTCATTAGCTGATCATTGAAGCTCGACACGCACCATAACATTTTTATTTTTGCCTTAGTGTTAATAGATGCTTACATTTGGTTTGCTAGTTTTGGCGTTAAACTCTGCAGATAACAATCGCATGACTCCAAGTGGCCCCAATTTTGGCATTAGCAATCTTTCTACAGCTGACTGGGATTGGTGGTTCCTTGAAGATTGAGGATCTTTTCAAGACTGATTTCTCAAACTAAAACTGCCTTAACAAGTAAATTATGTTTAATCATTTATAATCCATAACACTAAAAGGACTCGAAACATCACTGTTAGTAAAAAGAAAGAAAAGGCGGATTTGGATTTTGGGAGGGGGGTAGGGGGTTTGGTTTTAAGAGTTTTAAGTTTCGAACATGCTTCTTTTTTTCCAACCCATAAAGGCTTGGTCAAAACAATGAAGCCTCCAAAATGTTTCTGCAGTGCTAAGGAATTAGCTGTATTTAGACCAAATGTCCAGAAATGGATGTTAATCAGCATTAAGGGCATCGAGTTGCCTCCGCAGATCCTCGAGGTCGTCAACAGAAATTGCTGCTGGTTCAGAAGTAGGCTGTTTTTGGAACTCGTCTGCACTTGGGAGCTCGTGAATAAGACCTTCAGGAAGGGCATCTGATAGAAAGGGACAAATTAGACAAGAGAAAAAAAAGACCAGAAAGACATAACAGAAGTGCTCAATTGCCGAGCAGACACATGAAAATAAAAGGAAAATTGAAATCCTACAACACATTCTAGGCATTTGCGTTTGCATTTCCAGCTTTGGCGTGGAAAGTATACTGTGAACCACCTCAGATCACTGCCCCAATGTTTAATGAATTCATACTCTTTCAAACAAGCAACAAATGATATAACAAAAAAAAAAAGGACCATTCTTCTCAGAATATAAGGTAGCATGGTGAAAATTAATTCACATCTGTTAACCAGAATGTAGTCGAGTGAGATTGTAACTAAAATTCAATAATAAATCTACAAATATGGCTGTGGAGGCCATCTAAATCCATATAAATTGGGAGTATGAGTATAAAGATCACCTGAACTGCTGGCATCTGTCCTGTCCAATTCACTATCATCAACTATACTGAAAAAACAACAGATCAAAAGATATCAATGAACTTGGTAACTTGAGCTCCCAAAAAAATGCTGAAAAATGATTCCCAACTCAAAAGCCAAATCAGTACATCCTTCATTGCAAGTTTGAAGCGATAATCAGCATTTTGCAAGTATGTTGTGATTTCATTTAATGAATCATGAAATGCATTCCTCCCCGATGTGAGAATCTAATCAATCAAATAATTTATAAAATGCGGTTTCTATAGGGATTTCAACAAAGAAAGAGGCCATTGGGCTTTAAAACTTGGATAGTCACTAGACTAATAAATTTCAGAAGTACCTTATGTTCCATTCATTATCAACATGAAGTGGGCATTCTGTAGTAGATAATACTTCGGCCTCCATCTTTGCTTTAGCTGCAGCATCCCTTACTGGCTTTGCAAGAATGTATTCTTTCTGCACAGTAGATAATGTAGAAATCAGAAAGAAAATTGAGTAACCCGAAATAAGTAAATTTCATCAGATGAACTACCGCTGGACCAAAATTCTCCATCCAAGTCATGTTACCTGTCGTTCTAGACAAGCTGCATTTGAACATTGAGGGTTTGGCTTCATTTCCATGGTTGGGAAGTAGTCTTTAAGAGAATTATATCCCTGCAATCAAGCAATAAAGCTAAACCTGTCAACCAAGTCAGATGACCAGCTCGGGGTTATTAATTTTCCAACAAAAGTCGCTACTAACTTCAAACATGTATTATCTTCTACAAGTTCATCAAATCTTTGCCAGGGGCTTGGCACAAGTGAGCATGGGCCAAGGCTCATGAAATGGCTCATTGAAGATGCAGTTTGAAACACAAAGGTTTATTTTCAGAAACAGACAGTTGTCAGAATTCTGCAATGCGTGTGCATGCAAGTGCGCATGCACACGCGCACACACACACACACACACACACACACACAGAGAGGGAGAGAGAGAGAGAGAGATCATGTAGGATTTACCAAGTACGGGGAGACGTGTCCAAACTTTAGCAAGAATTTAAGTGTGTTTTGAACTAGAAGCCCTGCAACAACTCCCTACAAAATCAACTCAAATTACCAGATATAAATAAAAAATAATACCAGGAAAAAAGGATTATTGTACACAGTACACAGTACACAGTACACTGACAACTCAATCAATGAATTTAAGATTACATCTACTGCCATGATATACATACTAAAATGATCACAGATTTGTTAAGCTAACAGCCTGCTGTAGTTTGATTCACACAACAAAAATGGCAAAGTTCTGCCAGTTATGTATATGTACGCTCTAGCAGAACGTTAAACTGAAATCACAAATACTTGTAATATAGAGTAAAACTTCCTTAAAAGGAGAGAGCAGCCAAGAAGTTTGAAGAGAGAAATATTTACCATGGTAGTAGGCAAAGATGCAGCACAAACCCCTTCACGCTTGAGAGTCCGTTCATCTATTCCAGATGCTACAACCTAAGAAAAATTAGAATGCCATTTTCATTTTCTATATTCCCAATTTATTCAAGTATACAAACTAATATGACCATATAGAATTCTTAAAATTTAGTCCATCAATGTCTAATGTACAAGTATGCTCTCAAAATAAATAAAATACAATCATATGTGTACTTTACTTCACAGTGGACTCAAAATTCGATGGCTACATAAGGCTATTGTGGATTGAACTTCTCCAAAATCATCCAAACTCAGATTAAATGAACGTACCAAAGGAGGTGCACATGCAAAACAAGCAGTTTCTCCTGGAATCAGCAATTGTATATGACCTGAAACAGCATCCTCAGATACCCCTGTTCAAAAATTTCTTTCATGTGAATCCCCATATGATCAATTCAAAAGCAAGAAAAAAATTAGTTCTTTCAAATTTTCTCATAAGTGCATCGTAATCCTACAATCTATAAAGGAAAGAGATCTTCAAGAACTTAACCACCCTATGTACTTCAACTTTTTACATTCTAGTTCAGTTCAAGAGATTTTGAACACTGGCATTTATGTTCCAAAGAAATGCCTCAAGCCAAGTGATACTAGAGCTACTCTTAGAGTTTTCTCATCCTCTACCCACACATCTGCTTGCAGTTCATGCACACACACGAGCAGAGATATGATATTGGTGATCTTTGACAATCTAGATACCAATTTGCTATCACAACATTTTACAAACATTTCCAACACAATTTTTTCAATCAATTTGAAACTAAAACTATTTTCTTTAATGACGCACGATCAACCACCATTAAGTGGTTATCATCATTAGGCTAATTGTTGTTAACTAGCCTAACCCAACTAGTTGAGATTAAGGCTTTGCTGAGTTGAGTAGAGTTGAGCTGAGTATGGCTGTCCACCACTAATTTAGCTCCCACTTCGAACCCCATATACAAAATTTAACACCATATTCTTCATTGAAACCTGGTTTTCCACATTAACTGAATTCTGTTTTAACTTTCAACCATCAATTTCAAATGATTCTGCTGATGAATATTTATTCATCAATCGGCTTCTATTTATTGAGTCAGTTACAATCAACGAATACCTATCACCATATATTGGTCATCACATCCGTCAGAGTCATTTCATCTTGGTGATTGGGCAATGTTTCAAGCAGAGTATGATAGCATCTAGCCCATTTGAAGGCCTACAGGCCAAATCAAAGTCTTTGCATTGCTCTTAAATCATAATTTGAAGCTCAATTCATTGATTAAATGTTTTTTTTTTCTATTATTTAAGTATGTTCAGCTGGATATCTGTTCTTTCATGTAATTCAACATCCACATGCTTAAATGTAGATAATCCTTAGTCATGTGAAATCATTAGAGACAAAAACTAGTCACATACAACATTTGAAGTTATCCTTGTGGTGGTGATAAGTAAATATTGAAACACCATACTGCGCATGGCAGTAGTCTCATCTATTGTTTAAGCAAATCACTAGCAAAATAAAGCATATAAGGTTTCAAGCATCTACGTACTCCATGAGTGTGTCTAACCTAACAGACAACATAGGCAGGGCATATCTCTCTAGAGCACAATCCACACTTGTGAACAAAAGTCTGATAGAAGTAAATCAGAATTGAAGTGTCTGGGGAACATAGATCCAATTTAATCTTTTAACATTATCAAGCTTGCGCCTATTAATAAACTTTTATTACAGTAAGTTCATACAGGTTTTCTAAAATAGGAAAAATAACACCATGAGTTATGTTGCTTACCAGACTCCATCCATGTCTGATTCAACTCATTGCAAGCCTGTATAAACCACAATAGAAAATACATATGAAGTTAAGAAGAAATTTCAGAGACCAAATTTTCAAACAATCAAATAAGTCACCTATATTATGTCCTGATTCTGTGTCAATTGCTTTTAGACAGCAGAACGTTATAATCATACAATTGATGAGTAAATCAGGAAAACAAACACTAGGTGATTAACTGAACTGGCATATAACTAGAATCATAGGGAAAAAAAAAATCTAAAAATCTGACTTGTAAAGCTGTCACCATACCTGGTTTACAACCATCCTTGCTTCATAATTATCTACACAGCTTAAAACAAGATCCACTCCGTTACCTTGTTTACTTGGGCGAAATGATTTCCTTCTCAAACTTGTCATAAAGGTTTCAAAACCTTGCACTGTAGTGATGTTCAGAGTATAGCTCTAAACACAAAATGAACTTATCAGCATGGTGGAAGTACTAACAAAATATGGTCAGTAGAAACCAAATTGAATTATGTTAAACTATAAAAGAAGCCATAACGCTAAAATATCGGTTTTATATTTGTAAAGAAAACCATATTATAAATTAAATAACTTTTTCAACAAAGAAAAGAACAAGGTTTAACAAGAGCATTCAGAAGCTAGATAATGAGGCCACACTTATTTCTGTCTTTTTGCTGTGCCAGGCACATGAAGCCTCTGTTGGACATCACACCTGAGTCTACAACTATAAATATACTGCATTTCAGCTTTGCCTAAAGATCATCATGTCACGCACCATATACCAGTGTTGAACACCAACACGTGTATGTGTTCTGTTATTGTTACAGAGATCAGCTGCCGCATAAAGTCAACCAATAGGGATGGCCCCATGCAAATGAGCATCATGACTTGCAATTCCTAAAGCTCAGCCGGAAACACAAATGTTAAGTATAAAAGTAAGTAGGTTGTGATGGTAATTGTAAGCTGTTAAAGTGTGAGGTCTGAAGCTTTAAGAGTGGGACCAATGTAGCCCTTTACATGGAAAAGGGTTTTCACGAGTCAGTTTCTCCCTTAGCATCTCTTGCTATCTTGATCTAGCATTCAAAGGGGAAATCCGAAATCCCAATGCCCAAGGATTATTGGACAGTTCTATCACAGAGTTGGTTTAGATGCAACCGCGGGCATGATTACGATAAAGCAATAAATTTACGATGAATCAAGTAGTGACCAAGGTTCAGTGTGGTTCAATAAGTTCTGAGTAGGTATGGTTTCCCATGCATTTTGTAATCTCCTATTTGATCGTGGATTTTCTAATGTTGAATTACTCATGGATAAAACCTGTTACAGGTGGACTTTGTAAGTTGTTTGTCTTGAGACTGTGCGGTAGTTTTTTTTAAATGAGTGTTCTATATTGAAAGAATTTCCAACTTTATCACCATCAAATGAGTTCATAAGCCACTTTTTATTTTAATTAATAATCAACTCTTTTAAGAAGAATCTTCACCTACACAAGTTCACAATCCCCTTGTGACCAAACTCCACCTCAGTAATTAAGCTAGGACCAAGTGTTTCTTACTTTGCCATGGTATTGAATTTCCTCTAAGAAATGTACAAGACCTACTCTGTGTGTGGCAGAGCCTATATAGCTTCTAATGACCATATTTTGAACATAAAACTCCTTTACCATGAGAAGATTTGAGAAAACATAAACCCCAGCAAGCTGCTTCTAAATGAAGAGTCTTTGAAAAGTGTATTAACTGACTAATAAGACCAGGCCTATGAATTCTGGGTCCAGCCAGCGACTCAGAGACAAGTATATTAAAATTCCAGCTAGGCTTTGGCATCATCCTGAATCGACGAGGGAGTTTTATTTTTCTTCAGTTTACCTATGATTTTGGTCAATGGATGATCTACATAGTCCCAATCCTGATCTAATGTTCAAAACCTTCAACTTCATAAAAAGGAACAATCC
>JAESVK010001301.1:3454986-3478118 GCA_017140935.1 Hamamelis virginiana
TAGGCACCGTTTGGATTTGTTTTTCATAAGTACTTATTTGCTTTTTTAAAAATTTGCAATGCATAATTTCTTAGAAAAATTTTAAAAAAACAAATAAGTACTTATAGAAAACAAATCCAAACGGTGCCATATATTGCAAATTTTTTAAAAAATTATATATTGCAATTTTTTTTAAAAATAAATAAGTACTTATCAAAAACAAATCCAAACGGTGCCTAAGTTGATTTTTTCTTTTTTTTTGTTGCATTGAGATTGAGAGTAGATTAAATCTACTCTTTTAAAAAAAAAAAAAAAAAAAAAAAAAAGCCTGATCGATGTATTGATGTATTATTGCATATCAGTATGCCACACAAATTGAGACACCACCGAATTGGGATCATAATATTAGTAAATATAGCACTTTTTTTATATATATTTATAGAAAAATGCTACATGCTCCAACATTTTGAATCCAACTCACTTAACTTGCTAATATCGACTTTCAGTCAATTCATTTTAAAAATTATAAAAAAAATATATAAATTAATTTTATAAATACTTTCACACAACGTAAAAAAATAAAAATAAAAATACTATACATTTAATATATATTTAAGTGGATTAATTGTCCTAAAATGATGTGACACTCTACAATAACTAGTCACATAAATTAAATTAAAATGCTTATTAGAATTATAGCCTATAATTTATCGGTATCACAACTTGCTTGGAGCCTCCATGCGAAGTAAATGTGCAAGATACGCCATCTACCGCATCCAAGAAAGTATGAGGCTTTAATGAGATTTTGTCAAATTGACATATCTCTATGTCCATTTTACTGTTTTGTCTGTGAAGACTGAAGACTCTTCAAAATTCTTGAATCTTACGTTTAACTTTAAAATAAATTCTAACAACGACGTCGTTGTTAGAATATATTTTTTCTTCTCCTCGTCTATTTTCATTGTCCGGAATGTTTGTTTGTAGATGTAAAAATGAATCCAGCCAAGTAAAGTCGCAAAAGGGATAGAAATCAAGTGGTCCTTAATTAGACTGAGGATGCCACCAAGATTTGTGGTGGTCCCTAAGAGCAGAGACAGAGCTAGCTCTCTACCTACTTGTTTTAAATGAAATATCATCAAGATTGATGAAATCTGGCTAGATTTGGTACACTTGTGTCTTTTATGCATTTTGTCTATATATACAATTTTTCTTTTAAATTTTATGTTTATTATATTCTATTTTAACATTTTTCAATATATATATATATATATATATATATATATAGAGAGAGAGAGAGAGAGAGAGAGAGAGAGAGAGAGAGAGAGAAAGACACACACTCTAACAGTATTTACCGTTGGATGCTATAACAATTGTTTAACAATCTCTATTTTAAAAATCAACCATTGGATCATTGTGAATTTTGGTAGACATAACATATATGAGAAAATTATCCAATCCAATGGTCAGTTTTTCAAAATACATATCACAGTGAAAAGTGGATCTTAAATTAAGCTTAAGGTCCGGACCTTAATGGATCATATATATGGTTTTTCAAAAGACATATTGCAATGAAAAGTGGATCTTAAATTAAACTTAAAGTCCGAACCTTAATGGATCAAATATATATATATATATATTACAACTTTTTTTTTTCACTTTCTAAATCAATATTGATATTTTTATTAATTGATATATTTTTGGTTTCAAACTCTCACTATATCTCTACCAATATTAGTCCTTAAGAATAGATAGCCAGCCCTCTTACTTATATCTTGCTCAAGACATATAACTGTCATTTTATGTTTTATGTATAATTTATTTTTTTTATTCTAATTTGTTTATTATACTTTGTCGAATGTTAATTACAAATATATAAATTTTACTTTATTAATAATTTTCTTCATTTTTTAAGTTGATATTTATATATATTTTTTTCTGCTTTGGCTCTGTTTGGTTGAACTTTTTTTTAAAAAAATTCGCTTTTAAGAAAAATAAAATAACAATATTTGATTTCTAATAAAAAAATAAAAATCAAACATTACTTTTTAATTTTTTCGCTAATTTGAAAAAGCAAGAGATCAAAAAGTAATTTTGATTCTAAGAAATCAAATATTGCTATTTTAAAAAAAAAAAAAATTAAAACAAGAAAAAATATTTTTAAAAAATTCAAGGAATTCTCGATATTTCTGACCATATTATTACATAAAACCTTGCAGATATGACCTGTGGTGCTTTTAAGACCATTAAGATTGGTGGTAATCCCCAAAGGCAGAGACAAACCTCTTACTTGTACCCCCGTCTTAAATAACAACAAGATTTGTAATATCTTACTCAAGCTACCTACCTACTTATCTCTTATGAATTTTATTTATAATTTAATTTTATATTCTAATTTGTTTATTATACTTTATCATAACATTTTATTTTTTAATCATTTTTCTAAATTAAAATTAATATAATTTTTCCTCTCAATCAACATCTCCATATATCCCTGCCTTCGACATCTCTGTCAAGTGAAGACATGTAATAAAGGATTCGAGCAACTTGCATGATGTTTGATGATTTTTTGCCCAACTTTTTAGGACTTTTGAAATTGGCTTACAAGTTGCCGACTTTCTTTTAATATTCTTTTTAGGAAAAATATGAGTCCCGTTTCTGTGAGGAATTCCTTATATAGTTATATGAGAACTTAGCCTTTTGGTCAATGTAAAATTGCTATTTTGAAAAATTGACCGTTGGATTTAATATTCTTCTTATGTATGACAGGCATGCTAAAAATTACAGTAATCAGACCACTGGTTTCTTAAATACAGACTATTAAGTATTATATAGGTATTTAATTTTTCATAATTTGTATTTAAAAAGCCAATGGTCCGATCACTGCAATTTTTGGCATGCTTGCCATGCACAAGAAGAATATTAAATTCCATTGTCAGTTTTTCAAAGTATCCATTTTACATTGGCCAGAAAGCCAATTCCTCATATAAGAAAGTCCTTACAAAAATAGAATATATATATATATATATATATATATATATATTCCTTAGTGACAGTCTCCCTCAACAGGATTTACCGACACTATATATATATATAAAATAAAATTTACATTGGCCAGAAAACCAATTCCTCATATAAGGAAGTCCTCTTTATATTATATATATATATATATTTATATATATTCCTTAGTGACAGTCTCCCTCAACAGGATTTACCGACACTATATATATATAATAAAATTTAAACATATTTAGTCATTAAGTTACTATCTAAAATTACTATTTAGTTTGTTTGAAATTTACATAGAGTTGGTTTGCAATTTGAATGTTCTATAAGAATTGATTTATTTTATGTTGTTTTACATATATCCTAAATAATTTAAAATAAAGAAAAGAAAATAATCTAAATATGAGAGGTTCCGTACGTAAAGAAAAGCAACCAACTCCCAAACATATGAGGCAGCATTGCATGTCACATACCTTGTCGGCTTCCTGTAGGGCAGCTCAAGAGTATGGCTCCCCATGGGACAGCAAGAGCAGCACATGAATTGAAGGTCCACTGCCTATTATTATTACTCGTACGTATGATATGATGCCAATCGAGTGGCCCTCATGCACGGACTAGTCTTACCTCTTTAGGATAGAGATTATTCCTCTTCTAGAGTCACCCAATGAATGGTTAATTTCCACAACCATCTAAGAAATCTTCCTGCAGGTTTCCTGTCCTTCAACAACTGAAAATTAAGAAAAACGGTGTTTAAAATAATTTTGGTAATACTTAAAGAGGGAGCATCGTTTCGAATAATTAGATGAACTTCATGTTGCTCACATGCCTTCTTCATTTCCTTTTTCTTTTTAAGTTTCTACAGGAGACAGGACAGGTTTCCTTGATACTTTTAGTTTTTAGTTTTTTAATTTGACATGTTGTTTACAAAATTAAATTAAGTGTGGGATACATATTTTAAGAAACTGACTGTTGGATTAGATATCTTGCATACGTATATTACGTATGCCAAAAATCACATTCATCCAATGGTTGGTTTTTCAAGAAATCAATTATGACAGTATCACACGGTTTTTTACAGTTTATTTTAAAATTATGATATTTTTGAAAAAATAGTAGTCATTTGATCAATGTAATTTTTTGTATATATGATATGCATAAACAGAATAACTAATCCAACATTTGGTTTTTCTCAAAATATGTATTCCATGTTGGATTTTACAAACCGCATGTCAAATTAAGAGTAAAAATTATGTGTGTAGGAAACTTGACCCTACACACACACACAAAGAGAGTTTATATTTTAATATAAGGTACACTTTACACAAAAGTTGTGTAAGGTCATTTGCATAGGATTATTTGGAGAATAATTAAATTATATGAGAAATTACACTTTGTCCCCCGAACTATTGGTCGTTTTCATGTTGCTCTCTTATTGTTTTGATTGCATTAATGTGCCCCTTAAACTAATAAATTTATCAGAATAATCTATTTTTGTCAGTTAGCCATTTGTTTTTTTGACTAAAAAATGGTGTCAGGCTTGTTATTTTTTATGGAGTATTTTTCCTGGATTCCTCATCGCTCTACATGCATATCGATGAAATTTCTTGACTCTTTCAATATATTTTTTTTATTATGAATTTTTTTTAGTGTATGGAGAAAATAATTCATAAAAATTAAAATATGTTGAGAAAAATCACTTTACTGATATTCTTATAGACACATTGGCAGTTTATGATTTTAAAAAAAAAAAAAAAAAAAAGTCTACATTATTATTTTTAGTCTGAGTAACTGATAGAAAGGGGAAATTTGATATAATCTAATAGTTTAGGGGGCACATTGCTATGATCGAAATCACATGGGATAACATGAAAACAACCAATAGTTCAAGGGGGCAAAGTGTAATTTTTCCTAAATTCTATAAGACGACAATTGAATTAATTACATATTTTATGAATTTTATACTTGCAAAAAAATACTGTGATCAAATGATTGGTTTCTGAAAAAATGCCACTATAAAAAATCATAACTTTTTATTTTCAAAACATCACCATTTTTCAGTTGATTTTTTCAAAAATCAACAATTGGATCATTATAATTTTTGACAGATATAATATATATACATATAAAATATTTAATTCAAACGGTTGATTTTCAAAATCTATTATGCAGCTGACGCAACGTTGAGCCAGATTCATGTTATACTAACATTTCCGTATTATTGCAGCATGCTAGCTCCTAGCTATTATCAACTACTGTTGGCGTGGTCTAACTAGTGTTGGTACATCATTAATGCTTTTGCATTGAGAAATCAGGAGTTTATAACCCTCTTCTAGACCTTATCAATTAAGGTGGCGTGCTCCTGGCACCAATGTCTTTTTGGTCTAGTCTAATTAGATATGTTTGGAGGATGCTGATGAAAGACTTTTGTATTTATAAGTTTGAAGTTCGATTAATATATATATATGTATACTGTTTTGATCCTGTCAGGACGTCCTTACGCTCGCTTAGGTAAGGACGTCCCTTCTGGAAGCCATAGGAATGATATTTTCAAAAACCGACCGTTGGATTAGATAATCTTCTTATGAATATCATGTCTGCCAAAAATCACAGTGATCCGATAATCGGTTTTCAAAATACAGTCTGTAAAGCTCTTTGACAGTATTTACCGTTGGATGCTATCAAAGTTGTTTAAATGTCTGTATTTTAAAAGCCAACGGTCGGATCACTATGATTTTTGGCAGACATGATATACATATAAAGATTATCTAATCCAACGGTCGATTTTTCAAAAATGCATCTCTCAGTGAAGACGTTCTTACCATAAGAACGTAAGAACGTCCTTATAGGATCGGGACTATATATATATATATATTGATATTGGTCCAGTCAATGGTGTATGGAGGGTGTGAAAGCCTTTATTTTAGAGAGATCCAGAATTCAATGCTTCTAGTACGAGAGATTACCCAGTCATGCTGTCTATGATCATTCAACCCATGAAATAGACTTTAATTTCTTCTATTGTTTGACAAAAAAAAAAAAAAAAGTTTTTGCTCTTGTAATTAAATGTTAACCTGTCATTACTATCGGTACACATTTTGCCACGTGCTACACCTCATTTGAAGATATGGACTCACCATTCGCGCATGTATATATATATATATATATATATCCTCTTTACCATAAATCAAGGTGATTGATTGAATGACTTAAAACCGAACTAAAATTACGTGGAAAATCATCCAATTGTACTGAGAAAAAGAATATTCAAATAGATTAAGTGAAAAAAGAAGAAGATAAATTATACTTTGTTCCCTGAATTATTGGTCATTTTCATATTGGCGTCCTATGGTTTCGACTGCAACCCTCTCCTATCATTCGATCATGGAAAAAATGATATTAAACTCGTTATTTTTTTTTTTATACAGTATTTATCATAAACTGTTAATGTATTTCAGTGAAATTTTATTATTTTTCTCAATATATTTTAAATTTTATGAATTATTTTCTTCATACACTAAATAAAATTCATAAGAAATAAAATATATTAAGAAAAATCATGAAATTCACCGATATGCTTATAAACACATTAGGAGTTTAGAATAAATACTGCATATATATATATATATATAAAAGTCTAATATCATTTTTTCCCTAGAATAACAAATTGTTATAACTGATAGAATAGTGTAATTTGATACAAGGGAGGGGATGTTGACACACCCTTGAATTATAAGCCCACCCCCTCCAATTTTGATTTTTTACCGTTTTATGAAAAAATACATTGTTTTTAAGAAAACTAGCCGCGTTGTCCACTAGAAAACATCATTTTGAACAACTTTGTAGAAGAAAGTTTTTCCAAAATCTATCATTTAAGTAGACTTTTTGACCATTTTATTATTTATACAAAATATTTCGTAAAAAATGCCAAAAAGTCTACTTAAATGATAGATTTTGGAAAAAATTTCTTCTACAAAGTTGTTCAAAATGATGTTTTCTAGTGGACAGCGCGGCTAGTTTTCTTAAAAACAGTGTATTTTTTCATCAAACGGTAAAAAATCAAAATTGGAGGGGGTGGGCTTATAATTCAAGGGTGTGTCAACATCCCCTCCCTTGATACAATCTAAAGCATAAGGAACACATTACTACAATCAAAACCACATGAGGTAATATGAAAACAACTAACAGTTTAGAGGGACAAATGTAATTTTTTTTCCCAAAAAATAAAGAGAGTAAATTTATAAAACTCATCTTCAATTAACAAAATTTTCGTACCTACCAAACCGTCTCCAAAACTCAATCCCACATTAATTCGTTACCTAAAAAACAATTATTGTTTCAGTAAAATGAGGAAGATGTTGAGGGTAATCCAAATCCTCAATCAAATGGGGCACGCAACCTGGCAAAATGGCTTCAAAAGTAGAAGGCCCGCATTATATAAATATATATATATATAAATATATATATATATATATATATGGTCCGTGGCCAAAGTAACTAAAACTCAATCTTTTCTGTTTTTTTAAATAAAAAATAAAAAATTGTCAACCTAATTAAAATGTCACATAATAAATTACGTGGTCATTTTCATCCCTCCTTGTAGCTGGATGAGTTGCGAGGTGAGCAAGCGAAGTCGTGACCCTTGGCGCTTTGCAATGTTTGCATTATTGACTTAATTGTATGGAGATGGCAATCATCTAATTAATTAATTATTTAATTAATTATAATATTAAAGGTGATCTACCAAACACTTGCTTGATAGTACGTGTCTGAAAAACACATCCCATGGATGATGATGCAACCTTTGCTTGTGATCATGGCTATTTCCACTCTCTCTTATTCTTCTTTTTTAACCTATTTTTACAAATTGAATATTAGCATGTCTGCAGTCTGTTGTCTGTTGCAGGCCACGAATGAAGGTTTGCCATCATGTGATAGCACTAGTAAAATTATATATTTAATTAAAGAAAATATCCCACGCAATAACGAGTTAAAACGTACTACTCAGCATGCAAAAGTTGCTTTGCATTTGGCTAATAATGGTAGAGATGATATGAAGCAAACTAAAATGGCCCAACGTGTGTTGCTATGGGTGTCGTCTTTTAATTTGAGGCAGGTTGAAGGGAAAATGACTTCCAACTAAAACTTTTTCAGTAGATCATATGAAAGTCAAGATTTTTTGTTACATTTTCCAATTCATGAGTGGCTTCATTATCTACTGATAAATTAAGTGATTTCTAAATGAAAATTAATATACTTTTAATTCTTGCCTTTCTTGATGCTAATATTAGTAGCGTATTGCTTGATTAATCGAGTATGTGGATTTGTGATGTTATTGGAAGCGTGTTAAAATCAAATATCGAATTCTGACGTTCGTATATAGAACCCGCTAAAATAGTTCAGGCCATCAAAGATCGATCACACTTTAAGAAACATATGTACTAGAATCAAATCTTGACATGTTGATTATCGTAATAGACAGGATTTGCGAATGATTTGATTTCTATTGGGTCAGAGTTAACTAATATTAATCTTTAAAAACTATTAAAAATTAAACTACTAAAAATAAATAAATAACAATAGTGATTGAATGGTTGTGCATGATTGGCTTGATAACGTTGTCTTACATAAAAATATTCATAAAAAAATAGAAGTAATTGTCGTAGAAATGAAAAATAATAAACCAATTAATTTAATTTGTCTAGAAAAAAAAAATTTTAAAATACTAACATAAGGGCCTGTTTACTTCGTGAAAATTTTCACAATTTTTATTTTCATTTTCAATAAAAACAGAAAACAGTTTAAAAAACGCGTTTTCTTGTAAAAAATGAAAACTATTTCAAAAAAAAGAATTCAGTTTTTAAGAAAATATGAAAACATCAAAAAGACGTTTTTTTGTATTTTCACAAAAACTGAAAACAAGGATTATATCGTGGCAATGCTTATAAACATGGAAAAAAATATGTAGACCAACTATAAAACCAAAAAATAAAAATAATAAAACATATAGAGATAATATATAGTTTTAGTAAACACATTTACATCATTTTTAGATTTTGAAAACAGTTTTCAGTTTTGCAAAGTAAATGCATTATCTAAATTTTGAAAATTGAAAATGAAAACCATTTTAAAAAAATTTTCATAGAAAATGAAAATTGTGAAAATTTTCATGAAGTAAACAGGCCCTAAAGGTTCGAAGCATACAAAGTGAATCATAGTCTTTTCTTCTTCTTAGCAAATGCCTTTTATGTAATTAATTTTCCTACTCGTTGTTTTCACAAACCATGAATTATATCAAATTAAGCATTGTTTTTAGAAAACAAAAATGTTTTTTATTTATTTTTTCAAAAGTGCTTTATAAAAGCATGAAAGGATTTGTGATCCACCAACTACTCCACGTACATCTTCAGGCCTAGCTTATCCAAAACCCTATATTTTCATCCAATTAAAAACTTTAGTATTATATTTTATGTCCCCACCAAACAAAAATATCAATCTTAACTTACTTTGCAAATTGCTCTCCACGTACAGTTCCCAACTCGTGCTATCATCAACTTGCACCATGCGTAGAGATTTGAAGAAAAAGAAAAGGAAAACAAAGATAGAGATGACCCACCATGATTATGGCTAACCTACCTTACTAAACTTTAAAATCCAATTTCATCCTGCATCTGACACTCTATGCTGAATATATATTTATGCTAACGTGCTTTGGTAGGCGCCGTTGAGGTCACGTGACTAGCAATTTTATTTTTCTTATTTTATTTTTAACCTAGTCAAATATGCGATCGACTTACGATTAATAGATCTCAATGACAATGGCAGAGTCAAAAATTTAATTTCGAGGGTTAAAGAGTAGAAAAAGAATGAAGAAAGAGATAGCAGAGGATATAAGGAAATTAGCTAGTGGGGACATGAATAATAATAAAATTTAGAGTCTTAAACCCTTTTTTTTTTCTTCCGGTTCTTAGTCTTTATTTGAATTTCTAGAAAAAAAAATGGAAAACAAAAATTCGTTTATTATCAATGTTCGGTATTTTTCTTTCTTTTCTCTCGTACTTTCCAATTTCCAAATATTTATTATTTGAAATATATATATATAAAGTTGAACAGATTGAAAAATAAAAAATAAATAAAAATGATTAAATGAAAAGTGAACAAATTCATTAATTTAAAATTTATTATAATAAACTTGTTATCTCATCTCGATATGATAGATATATTGAAAAACTTTGGACAAAATTTTCCTTACACAACCATCATAGTCCATTGACATGATTTATAAAATTGCATAGTCCGATCGAAGCCACAATCGGCAATGGATATACAACTACATAATCACGGCGTGGCATAGGGTATTAGAATCATCATCACCACAGTTCAAAAAGTTGTCAATCTTTTGAACTGAGAGAGCTTAGATTTATTTAGATATAAGGAAAGGGACAAATATTGTAGGCTTAAGGTAGTGTGCCATACCGTTTTGGCCCCCCACAGCATGCCCTATTTGGGCACCGCTGTAGACCTACGAACCTTCCTGATTTTGTCACCTAATGTGACAATTGGGGACGGTGAACAAATTTTCATTATGAGATTTCTATGTGTGATGATTTCCAATTTTTTAGATTAATTATAATAATTTTTAAAAATATAATATACATATATACAATTTACGAATACAATACAACATTTAAATCAGTTTTTTTCTTTTTTTCTTTTTTTTTTTATGATGATGATGGTTAAGTAATTTTTTATCAAAAATTTCGTGTTTTTCTTTTAAATTCTTGATTAAATCGAAAAATAATAATAATTTCATAAAAAAAGATCAATATTAGAGAGAATTGGAATTTAATTGTGGAAAAGAAATTACGAACTTAATTGCAGGGTCGAAGTTGAAATTAAAATTAATAACTTTAAGGGGATAAATATTAATTCAATCCTAAATGACTAGCTCATAAATTTATACAAGACATAAAATAAAAATTAATTAATTAATTAATTAACTAAATTTGTAGGGATGGGGAAACTATTGCCCTCACCTAGCTCTTACACGCTTCATCTCTAGTGATAATGCTACATCATTGCAAATTAATATTGCTAATCTAACATACAATACAAACCATTATATTAGTACAATTTGACATGATGTGGTACTTGATACATCATGTACGTGGACTGTTGTGTTTTAATTATTACGTTAATTGATTTATGATTAATGTAATGGGAGATCATAGCATATAGTGATACTCTGAGTTTCGAAGATGTCATACTTCACAACCCTCTAGGCTGCAGATGAGCCGAGCCGCTTATCAGCAGCTCATAAACGCGTTTGATAAGGGTTGGATTCGAGTTCGTTTATTTAGTAAACAACTCAAGCCCAAGCCTTAAATTTAGGCTTGTTTAATAAACAAGTCAAGCTCAAGCCTACCTAGGCTCGACTTGTTTGTGCTCGTGAATAAGCTCATTAAAAACTTGTGTTTAAACTCATAGAAAAATTATAACTTTGGCTGGAATAAGCTCAGTATATTCATGACTTTATTTTTTTGGCTTGAATTTTTTATTTCCAATATAAACAAAGTATATATAAGTCATGTTTTAAGTTTTCTACATTAATTTTTAACTTTCCCTTATTATAATTTAAGATTACAAACTAATCAAGTCATTCTTTAATAGCTCACGAATAAGCTCGATAATAAACAAGCTAAGCTCAAACATATCAAAGTTCGGCTCATTTAACTTACAAACTCGGCTCAAACTTAAATAATCAAGCTTTTGACCAAGCCAAGCTTGAGCAACCCAAAGCTCAGCTTGGCTCGGCTCTTTTGTAGTCCTACGGCTTCGAATCTCAAAAATACCACCTTCAAAATTTGTTGGTAGGTACCACATCGAGGGATGGTGTAATATCCTCTATATAATATATCTAACAACAAATGATATTAATTTAATATAAAGCTACATTTTTTAGAATAAAATATATTTAGTTTAAAGAGAATTTATAACATATATAATTTTTTTTTTTTTGGCTAACCGGATATATGAAGCCTGCTCCCATTGAAATTCAATAAATTTTTGTCAAAAAGTCTACTGGGCTTATGAGCTATGCAAGATGAGATATATAGTACTCTTCTTCTCTTTAAACCCTAATGAATGCAAAGGCTCGAACCCATGTCTCTAGAATAATCCAAGTTATTTTACCAACTAAGCTAGCTGGCATCTTCAATATATGAAAGTTGATCTCCTTAAAATTTATAGGAAATTTTTTTAAAGTGAACATGCAGGTAGATAAAATAAAGGTTACATGCCCATAAATCCCTAACAAAAGTGTTTTATACCATTAAGTTCAATAATTTTTTTAACACAATAAATAAACAAGAGATTTAAAATTCTCATAGATCTCGTGATATAAAGTTTCAAATCTAAAAATTTTGGATAAATTTTCCAACGAACAGATAATAATACGTCCATTGAAAAATAAAAAATAAAATAAAATAAAATAAATAAAAATCTTCTTCTTAATTAAGCTCCACAATACAAGCAATGCTACTTAGACCGAATGTCTTTTCGAATAAAAGTAGCATTCGAATTAGAGGCTGCGATTACTTTTGAAGGGCAATTACTTTACGGAAAAAAATTGCATCTCGTTTTGGCTAAATCGAAGAAAACGACTGGACTGTAGCCCGACCCTTGGAAAACGCAAATAGCCAAATATTTTCACCCCTTCTAAAATTCCAAAGGTTAGTGCAATCAACGTTGCAGTTTAAAAAATTTAGACACTGTTTGGATTTATTTTTTATAAATATTTATTTGTTTTATTAAATTTTTTTAAAAATTTATATATTGTAAATTTTTAAAAAAATAAATAAGTACTTATAAAAAACAAATCCAAACGGTGCCTTAGGGTTTTAATACCAAAAGAGCTATTTGAAATTAACTTTAAAAGTTTATTTGAGTTTGCTAATAAAAGAAATGATTCGAGCTTAAATTTTATTTTCAAAATCATTAATTCATAAAATTAAATTAGAATAGAGTATTATTTGGCTCAATGAATTTATTGATACAATTTCCAAAAAAAAAAATTGATACATTAAATAATTAAACTAATCAAACTCATCTTGTTGTTTAAATTCCCTCATAAAATAAATTAATTAAATTTAAAATATATTTTTAAGTTTGTTAATTTATTAAGATAATTTGTGGATGACTTGTTAGCCTAAGAGCAGCTCTAATGGGAAGTTCCTATACAGGCTTCTATTTTTTATATTTGAGAGTGCTACAGTGCCAAAAATAGGAGAAGAAAATGGGAGCTTCTCCCATATTTCGTATGATTGTGCTCCAATGAGAAGTTCTGATACTAATGTATTCCAATGGATTTTAAATTGAAATGAAATACGATCTAACTATTTGAAAAGAGAAGACCATTGTCAAAAAAAAAAATTTTAAACATGGAAAACATTGATGTCATTATCAAATTTATGAATTATGGATGACATCCCATTGAAGTAATTTTCTGTGCCATGACTTTCAAATCTGGTAATTGCAATTTTAAATGAGAGCCCGTTGAAAATACTCTAACAATATGTATTTTCATTTTTAAGAAAGACTTCTAAACTTCGAGCATATTAAAAATATTCAATACCCATTTATTAAATAAGGGAGGTTTGGTAGGGGAGGGCTCATCTCGTATTCATCGTTTCAATCAAATATTAGATTGAATGGAGATTCATAAAATGAACCAACCACCACCAAGTAGCGAAATTTCCGTATAGTTCATCATGAGACCACCAATTAGAGTTGATCGAATACTCATCATGCAAAAAATATTTTTTTAAAATTAGCAAATCGATTTGACACGTCTACGGTTGTACCAAAATTATCAACAAATTGACCAGCAAGTAGCGAAATTTCCATGAGACCGACCCTCAAGTGGTGGGACAAAACAGAAGAGTAAAGCCAAACCACATCCAGCTTGTCCATGGACAATGGACAATGGACCATGGATCAGGGTCGGTCAGGAGGAGCGACGGTCTCTACCTAAAAATTCAAAATGGCACGCGAGACACGAGGATAAAATGCACACTCAAAACAGTCCAGCCAAGCATCTCGGTAAGCAAGATGTCCAAACACGCTTAAGAAAAGTGCGCTGCCATTCAGTCAATCACTCTTTCCCCCCCTTCTCATTGGCCAGACAACATTCCATCAATCACTGCTAGGTGCGCTTTTTTTTTTTTTTTTCCTTAACTTATTGCTAGTTGGAGTATCCTTACTGAGCTTGCACGCAGAGGAGTCCCATCCCAGGTCCATAGAGGACTCGTCCACGGACCACTTGGGCAATTTTTTGAAATCTGGTTGGTGTGACTCGTCCACGGACCACTTGCACAATTTTTTGAAGTCTGGTTGGTGCATTTGATATTAACCTCTTGTTTCCATAAAATAATACTCCGTAATAATAACAATAATAATAATAAATTCAAAATTTATTATTACTAGTCATTTCCAAAAAAAAAAAAAATGAAAGAAAAAAAAAAGAAGGAAGACTAATGTTAGTTAATTTGTAATTTTCTTAATAATTGACTATCTATGCACTTTCATATATTCAATCTCAAAAGTTCTCTTTTAAGAGTAAAACTATTTAGGCTATTTATAATGGTATATGTATATTCATATGCAATTTATTTTAGGGAAATTAAACTTTGTTTCCGTTGATTATTGGCCGTTGTCACGTATCCTCTGTGATTTCGATTGCATCAATGCGATTCACAAATTATTAGATTGTATCAAATTATCTCCTTCTACTAGTTAACCATTTGTTTTTTATATAAACAAAAAATAGTGCTAGGCTCGTTATTTTTTTTTTGTAGTATTTATACTAGATTGCTAATGGGTCTACGGACATATCAGTGAAATTTCATGATTTTTCTCAATATATTTTATTTATTACGAATTTTATTTACTGTATAGAGAAAATAATTCATAAAAATAAAAATATGCTGGGAAAAAATATGGAACTTCATCAATATGCTTATAAACACATTAGCAATTTATGAAAAATCCTGCATAAAAAAAAAAAAAAAAAATCTAGTATAACATCGTTTTTCAATTAAATAAACAAATGGCTAACTGACATAAGAGGTTATTTAATATAATCTAATAGTTTAAGAAAAACATTGATGTAATCGAAACCATAATTGGGACAATGTAAAAACAGCAATAGTTTAGGGCGGTAAAGTGTATTATTTTTCTTTCATTTTTTACATATGGATAGCAATTTGGGTGCTCCAATAGTAATATGCATCCATATATATGCAAAACATGAAACAACCACTTATTAATCCAACAATCCATTTCTTGCCATATCGATCACCATATTCTTCATTTTTCCTTTCAAAATCCTAATATAGATATGGTCCTATTAGGGCACCCCTATTCATATTCATATTCATATCTATTTTCACTTTTGTGGTCAAAAAAATAATACGAATCACTAAATTTGCATTTCACCATTGAAGATACCTTATCATTAGACATATATGCTATCGGCTACTATTAAAAAATCTCTCGAAGATATAAAAGAAAATAATGAAAAAAAAAATTATATAGCTAATTACATATATGTGACCAAACTGATTCCTTGCTTCTTGGTGTTGAAGTGAAATTTTGGAGGAATTAGGAATCTTAAAGGACAAGCTTAGGGATTAAAGGTGAACCCCAAACCTTACATTCTCAATTCAAACATTGTTAAAATACGCAAAAGAAATAACCCAACAGAATTTCTCCACACAGAAAAGAAAGGAGAAGCTTCTTTGAAAAAGCATGAATTAGGATGCCTTGAAATTTGTGCTAACTTTTGTGGATGAGTCATCTTGTTTTGACCTCAGTTTGGTAGCACTTATCTCTCAAAGATATGTTGATGTATCAATTTTTTTTTTTTTTCTACTCTAAATTTTGAAAGTGTATTTTTCATACTGCATAGACGTTTCCAAAAGTATGATATCAATTATAAATAATCCATTAGCAGCCCTTGTAAGTTAGTGGTGTTTCCAACTCTTAAAGAAGCTAATTTTTTTTGGAAGAAAAAGGTTACTCCACTTGCAGAATCCAAGGGCCTCGTTAGGGGCATTTGGGGTTTTTTCATTTTTTTTTCCCTAAAAAAATATATATATATATTCTTTCAGAAACGCTAAGATAAGGTGCACATGACATAAAGTTACATCAGGTGACCTCCGTTGGGATACTTGCAAAACTTATTTTGAGAAATCGAATATTAGCTAGATTATATTCCCCCCTCTTATGAATGTTGTGTCCGCAAAAAATCATGGTAATTCAATAATCATTTTTTTAAAAATGTCAAAATGAAAAACTGTTATTTTTTGTTCTTCAAAATGTCACAATTTTTGTTCAAAAACCTACCATTGGATTAGCGTGACTTTTTGCAGATATGACTTTCATAAGAGGAAAATTTAATTTGACGATTGGTTTTTCAAACTATCTCTTGCAACTTCCCAACGGAAGTCCAATTTTGCATGAGGTGCACCTTATATTAGCATCCATAAAAAATTGCATTGATATATTCAAAAATAATAAATTTAGTAATAACAATAATAATAATAATATGGAGTAATTTTATATTCAAATTTAAATATATTCTCACTTTTGGAGAAAAAAATTGAATATCTTCCATTAAAAATGGAAATACATATCATTAAATTATGAGGATAAAAAAGCATACAAATTAGCCGAGCATTTCCATGGAATATTAATTGAATATCTTCCATTAAAAAATCGTACAAATCGTGAGGATAAAAAAATAAATAAAAAAAGAAAAAGAAAAAGACAGAGCATTTCCATGGAATATTAGAGTTTTATTATTGAAAGAATTTTATTACAAAATAGCCAAAGTAAGAACTTTCAAAGTAGCGGCATAGGACCTCTTGCTCTTGTCTCTTTTCCATTTTCTCATAACCCCTTCCAAGGACAAAAAAGTTTGATTTCAAAATAATGGAAGAGACTAGACCAATCTCTTGCCGTGCCAAATACAGTTAGACCTTGTAATTACTAATTAGAATAACAGGGAAATCAATACTGTAAAAATAAAATAATAGGAGTGAAGAGAGATTGAGGCCTTGTTTGGCCACCAACTCTGAAAACAGTTTCTGTTCTCAAAATTCAATACTGTAAAAATAGAATAACAGGAGTGAAGAGAGATTAATTGTTTTATGGCCGTGTTTTAATTTTCTAGAACGAGTAATGTGTGTTTTTTTAATTTTTTTTGGCCAAACAATAGATAGGTAAATCTTTTTTTTTCTAAATATTAGTAAATGGACACATAACTCTTCTGTCTATTTTTTTTTATTATTCATAACAAAAAGAGGAAAGAAAACTCATCTGTAAAAGAATGAATACATAGGGCCCATTTGGATAAGCTTCTACTTCCCGTTTATCTACTTTTAAAAGTAAAAAGATGAAAGTTTTGAGTGTGAAAATTTTGATGGTTACTTTTAAAAGTTGAGGTAGTAAAAAATTCTTGCTACCCCAACTTTTAAGAGTAACTACCAAAATTTTGCACTATAGAAAATATAAAAATCTTTAATTTTTTTTTACTTTTAAAAGTAAAAAAAAAAAGAAATAGAAACTTATCCAAATGCGCCCATAATTACACACTACATTGGCAATACAATTAGTTGAGTGACCTCATTTTCCAATACAGTTTTAGTTAATTTTTAAAAAATTTAATTAGTAGATTGTTCATAATAATTTTCAAAAAACAAATAAACTTTAGTCATCTTTTTTGTTTTTGTTTTTTGTTCTGGATCAAATGTCACGTACATTATTATATTAATGTAATTATTGATATTGCTGTCATGATAAATAAAATGACATGTTATACTAACCATTCATACAACAATATAATAATATCACATTAATTGTCATTTCATTTTATATGAATTTTATTTTTCAAGTTTTGAAATATTTAGTAGAAATTCAAAAAACAATATACATATATAGAGAGAAATGTATTAATCGATATAGTTAGGACAAAAGATTCAGTCACCTTGTCATAATTATTAATTAAATGGAATAAAATCAAGGGTAATATATTCATAAATCCTTAATATAAGTGTTTTATATAATTTTTTTTAATTTTTTTAATATAATAAATAGAAAAAAATCATTTGAAAATCTCATAAAGCTCGTGATATAAAATTAGATTTCATGACATAAAGCTCTAAATTAAAAAAAAAAAAAAAAAATTAGGAGTGAATAATTTTTTTTTAAATTAAATTTAAAACTTACCCCACTAAGAGAATTTTTTTTTCCTTTTTTTGAATTAATTAATAAATATCTAAACATTTAATATAATTAATTCTCATATACATTAACTCCACCATCCATTTTATATCAATTGAAATTTGAAAAAAAATCCACCATAGACTTTCTATCAATTGAGATTTGAAAAAAAATCAAATCATTGATGGTTCCCATGAGAAAAGTTGAATTAAATATTTTTATTTTGTGAAATCAACTCTCTCTTATTTTTTATTTAAAAAAATAATAATAATTTTTTAAAATTTTTCACGTTCGTGGGGTCCATTGTTTGTTGGTGTACCCATCTCTCTCTTATATAAGCCGTCCATGGATTTCGCTTTTATAAGAGAGGAGAGACAGAAGAGTACAAAAGGAGATAAAAAGAGAGGAAACCAAGGAGCCATATATACATGATGACAGGACGACGGTTTTTGTTCTCGAGAGCCACATTTAACTCTCTAAACATCATGACAATAACCTAAATGACACTTCCAAAGACCCCCAAGCTCAAAGCAAACACTCGAGAGAAGCAGCAGCTACCCTAGGGCAACAGAAGAAAAGAGAGGAGATGATTTACAGGAAAAAGCAAAGAACTTGCGGTAAATCCACTGAAAGATCCGATCTTTTTGATGGATTACCTGACGATCTCGTCGTTTTCATCCTCTGCAAACTCAGTTCTTCCGCTTCTTCTCCTTCTGATTTCATCAATGTCCTCATAACGTACGTATATATATACATTTATATTTATATATCTATGTATGTATCTATGTGTGCGTATTTATACATCTTGAAATTTGAAAGGTTTGATGTGTATTTTTTCCTCTTTGAACAGATGCAAAAGATTGAATCGCTTAGGTCTCCATCCGCTGGTCTTGTCGAAGGCCGGACCAAAAGCATTCGCCGTTAAAGCCAGAAACTGGTCGGAATATGCTCACTGTTTTCTCAAACAGTGCGTCAACGCCGGCAACGTTGAAGCCTGCTTTGTACTCGGAATGGTCAGTACAATCTAAGAGTTCGTGCTAAGAGTATCTACTTCTTTTCTCGATGTTCGTGCTAAGAGTTCGTGGCTTTTTTTTTTTTTTTTCCTTATCGCAGATCCGATTTTATTGTTTACAGAGCCGAGGAAGCGGAGCGTCGCTTATGGCTAAAGCCGCGACTAAATCACACGCACCGGCTCTGTACTCCCTCGCCGTGATTCAGTTCAACGGAAGTGGTGGTTTGAAAAATGATAAAGATCTAAAAGCCGGCGTGGCTCTCTGTGCTCGAGCCGCTTACTTCGGTCACATCGACGCTCTTCGTGAACTCGGCCACTGCCTTCAAGATGGCTACGGCGTTCGCCAAAACATCGCCGAGGGACGCCGTCTCCTCGTTCAAGCCAACGCCCGTGAGCTAGCATCCGTTCTCCGAAGGGTAACGCTATCATCATCTCTATCTTCACGAGACTCACGCAGCTTGCTGACATGGCACTCTCAACGGCAGTACCATCCAGGTGCATCCGGAGCGGGCTGTGCTTTGCTGAGTGATTTCGGATGTAACGTACCCGCACCGGATGCCCACCCAGCGAACCGTTTTTTAACAGAGTGGTTCGGGTCGGGTATTGGTGTACTGGACCACGGGCTGAGACTGTGCTCGCACAGTGGATGCGGTCGTCCCGAGACAAGGTCACACGAGTTCCGTCGGTGCTCAATTTGTAGTTTGGTTAATTATTGTTCTCGTGGATGTCAAGCACTTGATTGGAAGTTGCGCCACAAGGTGGAATGCGCACCCGTTGATCGGTGGATTGACGGTGACGGCGACGGCGACGGTAACGGTGATGGTGAAATGGTTGAGGTGGAAGAGAGATGAAGAAGGTGTCAAGTAACGGTGACGGTACGACGGAGATGGGAAATATAAAAGCATATCTTTATTTAATTTTATATTATCCTACGGTAACTGGTAAGAGTATTCTTTTTTGCTCTAGCTTTTGTTTCTGTACAGATTGGATTTGAGGATAATTTTGTACTATAAAATATAAGGTAGTGTTACTTAAGTAAAAGAGAATTTATTTTTCATTAATAATTTGTCAATGTTTTTTTGCCTTTAAATGATATGCATTGATATTTTACAAGATTTTCATGCCAAAAGTGATATCAAAAAATTTTTCATTCTAAAAGTCGGTTTGACATTAATTGGACAAAAATATTCCTCATTCCCAACAACCTTCAACGTCATTTCTACCCCTAACTCTAAGTTCGCTATGCTCTATCCCCAACTCTAAGTTCACTACTATGCTCTACCCCCAACTCTAAGTTCACTGTGCTGGACCACATGTTCACTACGCTAGAAAACACATTTCAGTATGCCGGAAATTTATTTCACTATGCCGGAAATGTATTTCACTATGCCGGAAATCGCATCTCACTAAGCCGGAAATGTATTTCACTACTCCTGAAACCGCATTTCACTACGTCGGAAATGTATTTCACTATGCCGGAAGCTTGAGTTCACTAAGTCGGAACCGGATTTCATTATGCTTGGAAAAAAAAAAAATCTTTATTTTTCCTACATTTTCCCAACAACCAAACAAATATATATATATATATACTTTTCCTACATATTTCCAACAACCAACAAGTAAAGAAAAAAAATATTTTTCACTACACAAAAAGTAAAGGAAAACAATCCACTCAATCAGCTACAGTATAAAACAAAAAGGCCATGCTCTACATTATTCTCAATTGTTCCAACAATCACAACCTTTTAGGATGGGAGAGAATAGAGAGCTTTGTCTCGCAGGGTCTCAGAATTTGGTGGATTCGCCAGAGATGCTTTTTCACTACGTCAACGACTTGCCATCAATATGCAATTGTTTCATCGGTCGATCTCTGCAAATTCATGGCCAATCTTTGCAAATCCATGGCAAATCTCTGCACCGGCCATCGCAACACTGCATGAAGCAAGAGAGAGTAGCGGAAGAGAGAGATAGAGATAGAAAGAGAACGAGAGAGGCCTTTATGCATATGTGCAGGACACCATGCTCAAAAGCTGGCGAGCATGGGGCTCTGACTAAAGTTTTCGTTGGAGGTGAGAGAGACAATACTTATGTTTGGCAAGCCTTATGATCTTCATAGAGGTTTTGTGGATACTTAACCAAATTCTCGAAGCTTTTTTGTTAAATTCGAATCAATATGATACTGGTTCCAATGGTTTTGACTTCGCGGTGACGTTTTCAGATTCATCTACGGCTTTGGTTTCTTATATCTTCTTCAATCTTTGTCAATGACTCAGATCACGACGACGAACCGCCGATCGTCAACAAAAAAAGAGAGAAAGAGAGAGACAATAAGAGAAATAAAAAAGAGGAGGGAGGAGAGATAAAAAGAAAGAAGAAAGTGTGAAGAAAGTGTGGAGGTAGAGAAGTTGCAGAGGTGCTATTGCTTCGGCTATGGTATATGATAGATCGGAATACGATTTACTTATCTGCGTCGCTGCCAGTATATGATGATTTGATAACTTGTGCCTTTGCCGCTGCTGGTATATGATGATTTGATAACTCGTGCCCTCGCTGGCGGGAGCTGGACTCTGGGATGGAGGTCGCCTATGGGAACTAACATTTGGGATGGAGGTCGTCAACAGGGACATCTCACCGCTGTTTTCTCTCTCTTCTTCCCTCTTTCCCTTTAGAAGAATAAAGTCGTGAAGATCGTGGGAGAAGAGGTGATCAGATGGAGGCAAGGGTAATTTCGTCCCAAAAAGTGTGGATTTTAAAAAATAGCACACTTTCCAATATATATATATAGTGAGACTTATGAAAAGAAAAACTTATAGGAGGACTTTATTCAATAAGGAGTCCTAAATTAGGACTTTTGGCCAATTATTTGTACTTTAAAACTATCTTCATTTTTTTTTAATCAATAATTATTGTAAAATTTGAACCATTGTATAGTATCACTCTTTTTATTTATATTTACCTGTACATTTTAAGGCATACAATTTTTTTACTGCACCCTTTATCTCATTGTACATAAGAAGGGTTTCCGAGGTTTTACATGGACCCATAATCAAGAACAACTCATGGCGTCACGGATAGGGCTGCAAACGAGCCGAGCCTAGTCGAGTTTTGGGTTGCTCAAGTCTAGGTTGGTCAAAAGCTTGATTATTTTAGTTCGAGCTGGACTCAAGCCTAAGTTAATCAAGTCGAGTTTTGGTATATATGTTTGAGTTTGACTCGTTTGTTATCGAACTTGACTTAATTCATTTACGATTCTAAATTTCAGTAAGGAAAAGTTAAGAAGTAGTGTATGAAAGCCTAACAAATGACTCTTATATACTTGGTTTATATTGGAAATAAAAAATTAAAGCCCAAAAAAGAGTCATGTATATATTGATCCTATTCAAGGCCTAAACGATAAATTTTTTTATGAGTCTAAACACAAGGTTATTCATGAGCTTATTCACAAGCGTACTAAAGAGCTTGTTCGTGAATACAAAAACGAGCTGAGCTTAGGTGTGCTAGAGTTTGAATTATTTATTAAACGAGTATAAATTTTAGGCTTGACCTTAAACAGACAAATCTAAATAAGCCCTTATTGAACATGTTTTCGAATAGCTCACAAATGATTTGGTTCATTAGCATTCCTAGTCACGGACATGGCATTCATTGGATAGAGTAGATCTCAGGCTACTGGGCTAGTCCTACATATGTAGAAGAGAGGAAAATAAAATTTATTATTAATAATAGGAATTCAATTAAAGTACCATTTTTTTAAAAAAAATTATCTACTATTTTTCACCAAATTATATAGTATGGATTAAGTCTAAACCTACCTATATATATATATATATATATATATATATATATATATATATATATA
>JAESVK010001301.1:3478128-3501914 GCA_017140935.1 Hamamelis virginiana
TATATATATATATATATATATATATATATATATATATATATATATAGACACACACACTTTTTTTTGGCTTGAAGCCCCTCTACATGAGCCTGTTGCATAATTTGGCAAGTCTTTTCATCCTGCCTCAGAGTCTACTGGCATTGATAATTGATATTGATAATTTATACCAGTCCAAAGAGAACTATGCAACAAATAATAAGACAAAGAAAATAGGAACAGACCCCTATATGCTAGTATTTGGCTGCATAGCAACACCAAGAAAACAAAGGACAAAAAAATGGTAAAAAAGTTACGAGAAACATTTGATTACGGTTCCGTTTGTTTCAATGAAAAAATAAAAAAGAAAGATTATTAGGGGAGCCTTCCCTTTCTTGATTTCTACTATCATTCCTGATCAAGCTTAAAGTGCATCACGTGTAGAGGTGTAAATGAATTGTGTCGAGCCAAGTTTTGGGTTAGCTTGATTTGGGACTCATTCCAAAAATTATGGTATGGAGCTTGATCGGGGCTCACAAGCCTAACTAGCCAAGTGGGCTAGGCCTAGACTTGGCTTGGCTTATTTTCCAAAAAAATTGAAGAGTGGACAATAACTTTACTTTTATTTGGGGTGAAGTCGAAAATTCTGGGGTTTTTTTTAATAGTAATTTTTTTTAAAAAAAATATTTGTAGAAATGACTTCTAAAAAAATATATTTATAAAAATGATAATCTGATTCAGTCAAACATGCTACATAAACAAGTGGATCCGTTGGAACAATAAACTACTGTTTGTTGTTCCACTTTAACCATTCATGTTTGACCGAGTCAGCAAGGGTCATTATTATAAATATTTTTTTTAGAATGTCTTTTCTATAAATAATTTTTTTTTTTTAAAAAGTAGTTATTAAAAAAAACTCAAAATTCTGATATCTCATTAAGAAAAAAAGAGAGCGAGCGAGCCACAACAAAGAAGATGCACGTACGGTATTCCTACTCGCAAGTCTCCTACGTACGCATCTGTGCAGACTGCAGAGTTTGTTCCAACTGCACAAATGCCACCTTGAGCAAAGAAGTATTGAAGCGGACACGAAACGAACCTTCCTGTACGTATGTATGGCCCCATTAATTAACAAGCTAGATGTCATACCATAGAAATGAAGCTCTTTCATGCTTCCATGATGCATCACCAATTCACACTTGCTATCAAGCTATGCAGTTTATGGAAGGAGTTACAGCTTTCCCAACTCTATCCATTAATCATGGCCGCCGGTTCACAGTTTCGTGTCACTTTCTCCATCAGTAATTGGGTAAAATATTAAATACTCACTTTAATATAAGATTCTTGAATCGGCTAGTCTCCAAATAAAATTATTCATTTTACGATATTTTGAGCGTACGAGAGCATACAAGGTGTAATTACATTTCTCTATTATCTATGTAAGTCTTCTAGTTGAGATAGTAGGCAAGGAGGATGGCATATGCCCCTCTGACATTTGGTTTTTTTTATTTATTTTTAAATTTGACTCCATGTAAATTTTAAAAATTCATAATTTATCCTTTTAAATTTTTTAACTCCTTCATGCATTTTACTCTCCTACCCTTCTTATTTCTTATTTTCCCCCCTTTAATTACTTCATGAATGATAGCTTGATTGTGTTAAAAGAGGGTTTTTTTTTTTTTTTTTTTTTGTTTTTGAGAAGGTTATTTGATAATCTATACTACTTCTAAAAGTGGCTTGAGCTGAAAAACTTTTGATTGACTATTTTGCCCTTATATAAATTTATAAAGACACATTTACCCTTTGTCTTTCAAATAAATTCCAATCTTATTTCTTTTAATTAATTTATAATTTACAATTATAAGCAATAATTACTTCATTGATAATGAAGATATACATCCATTTAAATTAGGTTCATTTATTTAATTTCATAGATAATGATAATTCACATACATTTAATTTAGATTCGTTGAATTTTCGATTACTAAACCATTCATATAATCTCTTCGTTATCACAACACATCTACCTATATATAATTTCATTGGCTCTTCTTATATGCATCATTTATTTTCAAATAAATTCCAATCTTAATTCTTTTAATTAATTTATAATTTATAATTTATAATTATAAACAATAATTACTTTATTGATAATGATGATATACATCCATTTAAATTATGTTCATTTATTTAATTTCATAGATAATGATAATTCACATATATTTAATTTAGATTCGTTGAATTTTTTATTACTAAACCATTCATATAATCTCTTCGTTATCACAACACATCTACCTATATATAATTTCATTGGCTCTTCTTATATGCATCATTTATTGAGATAGTCTTGATGCTAATGCGTTACCCACTTTTTTAATTAGTGTTGGTTCTGATACGTTGGTCACCTTCACTATTTAATTGGTGCATGTACCAAGCATTCCATTTCTTAATTGTAACAGCCTTCCCATTTTAATTTGCACTCATTAATTAAAGAAGAATATGATAAGCCTTTTATGCTTCTATAAATAATTGATAATCCCTCTCATAGATCATGTCATTTACAATCTTCTCACAAACATCTTAACTTCCTCAGCCAAAAGTTTTAAGAAGAAGATTGGAAATCAAGATGAAGCTACGTTTGAAGTCATGTGTACCTACACTGAAGAAGAACCAATTGTGATTCCAAAGAATAAATATGTTATATATGCCATAAACCCAACAAATAAACCATTGAAAATGTTATATATGTATATATACAAGATTTCTTGATCCTCCGCATACAATTTTGCAAGGCTTTGTTTCAATTTTATATAAAAAACATGTTTCATTTCATTTTTGCATTAGTTTTATATAAATTTACTTTTGAATCCTATGTACAAGTGCAAGCCTATTCAGCTATTCTCTTCCAAAATAGGCTAATTTATCTATGCATGCAATAATTGACATTTTTCTAATAAGTTTATTATTTTCCATTCTTCCAAAGTAGTACAGATATAGATATAGTTATGAAGGTAACCAAAACAAAGATAAAAATCAATGATTCTTTACCCATATGTCCTTAATTACAAAAATATATACTTAAAAGTCTAGCCAATAAAAATCCTAAAAATATTGGAGGACAAAATTGCCCTTAATAATAGACAAATTCAACATTGCTGAGGGTTTCATTTCACAATTGGTTTCTCCAAATAGAAGCTTTGATACAAGCCATATGATCTCTTCTGCATTTTATTAAAAGGAAATTACAGAAACTTTGATACAACCCTTTGATACAAGAAATGGTTTCTAATTTTAAAGTATTATTACTGTACATGTTATTCCATCCACATAAATTAATTTAGAAAGTGGTTCAATTAACAACTTTTAAACGGTGCTATATATTTTAATATTTTAATTTACTCACTTAATTAAACGGTGCTATTTTACTAACTTTAAATTTCAATAAAATAAAACGGTGCTATTTTAATTAACAACTTTTGACACAAGACAGGTAGTTGGTCAAAAGTAGAGTTTTTTAACATTTAAGATCTTGATTAAAAAAAAATATATATTAATTTTCTAATAATTTGTAACTTTTAAAAGTTGAAATTTTAAACAAATAATAAGTTATTAAAAGGAAATTACAGGAAGAGGAAGAGAGAGAGAGAGAGAGAGAGAGAGCGAGCTCCATGCAAAATGTTCAATGGATAATGAAATGATAATTGAAGCATTGTATGTGTAAAATCATTTTAGAGAGTAATTTTGGAATCTGATTCAATCATATTTATTGGAAGCCAAATTAGATAGCAAACTTCTTAGATTATCTAAGATATATATAAACCAAAAATAAATATTATGATCCTTAATTATTTAATAACCCTGAACCTTGACATAGCTTTCTGGCCATATATATGAATTCACCAATGGTAACTCAAGGGTGGGTAGCTTAGTGGTTAAGCAAGCAGGGCTAAAGGCATACCAAGTCCCTTGGTCCTGGGTTCAACTCCCACTAACTACTAATATCTGAGGCCATTGACTGCAAAGCACAAGCCTTGTTTCGAAAGTATTGTTCAGGATGTAAGATTTAGTTTGGTGCGCGTAAGCTGGCCCAGAGTACCTGTATAGCAAAAAATAAAAGAATTCACCAATGGTGTAATGTCATGACATTACTTGCATGTGTTGAAATTTACATAGGTTGCTTTGTTTTTTGAAATTAACCATGGATCGAGCCTGGCTCCTATAATTGAAATCATTTAATGTTCAGAAAACATAAGGCAGTTTTGATATACATTAAAGAATTTCAAAGTGCAATGTTGCACTCAGATTGCATTGGTTAATCAAAAGATCAAAAAACTATTATAGTCTTCAATTCCCAAGTAATCTATTATTAAAATACTTCACATGTTCATGGAATAAAGAATGGCTAATACCAAGAAATTTCAAAAAATATATTGTTGCAATGGCCAGCCATGAATGTCTTTTGTGGCTTGAAATGTTTAAATATAATTGTGTTGTTTATGAGTTATTTTATGTCAATTGTGTTCAACTCTTTTATTGTTCTTTGTCTTCCATTTAATTGGAATGTGCACGTGTTAAAAGAGGAAAAAAATATAAGACATGAAGCAAATATGTCATAAAATAAGAAATCAAATAAAAAGAGAATGTGATTACAATATTGCTAAATGTTTAAATACAATTGTATTTTGGGATCATGATATTTTTAACTAAACTTATATATTTATGTAAAATTGTTTTACATTTGGGTTGAGAAGTTTTAGTAAGGTTGTTAACTTTTTTTTTTTTTGTTGCTATACAGATATTCTAAGTCAGCTTGCACGCACCAGTTTAAGTCCTGCACCCCGAACAAGGCTTGCGCCTTGCGATCCGTGGCCCCGTATATTAGTAGCTAGCGGGAGTCGAACACGGGACTAAAGAACTTGATAAGCCCCTAGCCCTGCTTACTCCACCACTAAGCTACCCACCTTGGGGTTAAGGTAGTTAACTTTGAGGTTATATACATGAGCTTTTATTTATGATTATTTTTGGTTGCTAGGTGTATCTTGTTTGATTTTTATAAAATTTGCTTGTCTTTGCTAATTAAAAATAAATATTTATTTTAAATAAATGGTTATAAAAAAATTAATACTAATTATTATAACAAATATATATGATGAAAAAATTCACGTGCAACTACTAGTATTGATAAGAGCATCTCCAATGCATTCATACCATTTCATTCACCTATGCCAAAAATTGACACTTTAAATGGCATCAATGCGAAATTTTAGTTCATATGTGTTCTAATGCATTAATTCTATATTTTAGCATTTTTTACTTTTTGAATGTAAAGTATAACATGGCATAAATGATCTTTGCCATTTGAGATGACAAATTTTGACAATGGCACATAGGTTTGATAATGGCAGTGCCAAATTTTACTCTATTGAAGCAAGCAATTTGAGTGCTAATACCAAATTTTAACCATGACACATCAAATAGCATACTATTAGAGATGCTTTAATGAAGCCATCATACAACGCTTTCAAAAGATGGAGCCTTATGGAGACAATTGTAAACGTACTGATTTTAAATATGGTTTATCAAATATTAATAGATTATAATTTTATTTTATTTTATACTTTAAACTAACAAGATAAAAGGGCATTAAGGGCTTGTTCGGGATAACTTTTATTTATGCATATGAAGTAGAAGAAGAGAAGCAGAAATCTATTTAAGCAGAAACAGAAGTCAGATGTGTCTGGAAACTGTATTTTAAAAGTGTTGTGACACTAAAAATGTTTTTTTGTCTGTTTGGATATTGTTTGAAAAAATTACTTATAATCCTGAATTCACACTATTACTACTATAGGATAATTATAAATAAATAATAATAAATAATACAAACATAAATAATAAATAATATATTAAAGTTGGGACATGAGTGTAATATTTTTTGTTGAAGTGCATTGTTGAATGGGAATATTGGTATTTATATATTATTTGTCAAAAAGTGACTTCTATTTATTTGAGAAGTAGGCGGTCATGTGGGAATAAGCAGAATTAAATACTTTAACTGCTTAATTCTATTTTTTTTTAATATTATTTTTGTCAAACATCCCACAAAAAACATAAGTGGCAGCACTTAAAAAATAATTGTTCTACTCAATCCAAACATGCATTAAATATTTCAACATTGACGAGCGTGTCCCTCGGATATAGGGATGTCAATGGGGCGAGTTTGGGACGGGTCACCCATTTCCTAACTCCGTCCCATTTAAGAAAATCTCATCACATTCCCGTCCCAATTAAAAGACCCCATCCCATTACCGTCCCATCCCATTTACTATTTTCTTTCTACCTTTCTCAATTTTATCAACACCAAAACAAATTACAAAATACATCGATGAACATTAAAGATAATTGTTACTTCTAAGTTCTAAGAGCAAAATAAACTAAACCCAAACATATATAATTGGAGCGGGGCGGGTTTTTAAGCCGTCATCCCAAACCCTATAGGTTGCGTTTGGTACGCGGGCTAGGAATCTCAAGTCTGGGAATGTTTAGTAGAGGGGTTTGGGTTTGTAAACTTTGTATCCCAAACCATTGTTTGGAATGTTGGGAATCTCAAGCATAGGAATGTCTAACCTTTGTTTGTTTGGACCATCAGGTTTCAAAACAAAATCAATATAATTACCAAGTTACCCTTCTTTTAAATAAAAGAATCAAATGAAATATATATATATATATATATATATATATATATATATATATATATATGTAAGCCACAAAATCATATATATAAAGAGGCATATATACACAAAATCATATCATATATAACAGAGGCGTATTTATATATTATATATATAACAGGGTATATATAACAGGGGCAGCATCAGCGGCGACACAGGGGCAGCAGCGGCAGCGGCGACGACGCAGCAGCGGCGGTAGCAACTGTTCTTCTCCTTATTCTTCCATGGCTGCGTGACTGTTCTTCCTCCTCCTCCTCCTCCTCCTCCTCCTCCTCCTCCTTCTTCTTCTTCTTCTTCTATCTTCCATGGCTGCTGCTATGTGAGAGGGTTAAGCCAAATATGTGGGATAGGGATGGAAGAACAATTTGTTGCTAACAAAACTGAAGGGCACACTGGTCAATACTCAAATTTGTAAAATTCATTCTCGGGCTGCCAAACCACAAACCCATTGCTCCCAAGAGGTTTCAGTAACCTCCCTTTGACCGGCTTCCTCAGCCCTTAGGTTTGTAAACTGCCCCCCTTATAATCCATCCAAACAATGGTTTGGGGTAAGAAACCCCAAACCCACTGGACAAGCCGACCATCCAAACACAACCATAGGGTTTAAAAAAAACCTCCTAAACCCGCCCCTAACCCTATTAGGATGACCTTAAACTCGTCCCAATAGGGGCGGGATGGGTACCCGGATGAACCGCAAAATTGACATCCCTACTCGGGTAATGGCATAATGCCTTATCAAATTTTAATTACACCTATATCCTATCTCAACCATTCGTACCACGATAACCAACATTGCAGCTCAGGCAAGCAGCCGCAGCCCCAAGTCCCCAACCTCACACCTCTGTTCTCTCACCCTCTTCTTCACCGCCGTCAACTTCTTAGCTCGCCTTCTTTCTTCATTAGAAAGCCTCACGAAGAACAACCCCTCTTCACCGTCAGCGAGTCGCGAAGAAGAAGAACAACTGAACCAACCCCTCTTCTCTGATCTCTGGTACGAGTTCTTTCCTCAACGTCGGCAAGTTCTTCGCACACTCTCTTCTTTGATCTCTTTCTAATTTCTATGTTTGTGTCAAATTTTACTTTGATTCACTGTTAAAGTGAAATGGTCCCTTTCTTTTTTCTTATTTTTAATTGATTTGATATATATATATATATAATCTAGGGTTAGGTTAGATTATTTCTAGTTTTTTTTTTTTACTAGTATTATTTTATTTTATAGATTTCAGAAATTTAAATCATTTTGCTTCGATACAATGTTAATAATATCTTAAAAAAGTCATTTTTCTGACTGGGAGCACATGTTCGGTTGTTCGTTTGGCATTTTGAAACAATCCTGTTGATTATGGTGACGGGTAAACAATCGTGTTGATGCATTCCTCTCTCTGTAGCTACATCCATAGCCGTTTGTTTCTTTTTGTACAAGCTAGGGTATTTTGGCAATCTTTTAGCATTTGTTGTGATATTACCTTGCCCAAACAAACACAACAATGGAAAGTAATTGGTAATCACCATTCCCATATTGCCAAACGTTGAAATGGGTTAAAACATATCACATTCCCATTACCAAGTGATGGGCCAATCCCAGAAATAGGATTTCTTACCCGCGAACCAAACACAGCTTAAAATCACTTATGGAGCTCAAAATTTCACTTAATTTAAGAGATGGAATGATAATCATTTTTACATTACTTGAAGGGTGATAGAATGGTTGGCAAGATTTTCATAGTAGAAGTGATAGTGGCAAAAGTTAGGGATGCCAAATTTTGCCATAGTCGCTTTTGGAATGAAAATTTTAATAGGTTCCTAGAATAGAAGTCAATTGTGAAGAATTGATTCTTAGGATGGACTTTTTAAGAAGTCATTTAAAAAAAAAATAGTGTCTCGCATGATCATATTTTAAAAGTTCTTTTGTATCAAAAAGTGTGGAAGTTATGCTTCCTTCAAATGTGGGTTTTCAAAAGCCAATTTTTTTAACTTCTCCCAAATGGATTTCCAAGTAATTGACTTTTCATAAAAGTCCATTTTGAAGAATTCACCACACATTTTATTTTTTCCTTTCAAAGTGACTTTTAAGGCTAGGAAGCCCATTTGAAGCATTTCACAAGCTACGCCAAATGCCACCTAAATAAATATACGAAATAAATATACGAAGAGAGAGTTTTTCAAATAGTGATTTTAGATAAAGGTATCGCAAGCAGACCGAAATTATTGAATAAGTGTTGTATTCAAACTTGACTAAAAAAATTAAGGATCTCAAAAGGAATTTATTTGTCTTCCATCTATATACTTAAGTAAAACCCCGTGTTTTAAGGCGTGAAAGCCGAATCAAAGGATTAGCTTGTATGTCACATGATCATTTCTTTCTTTCCTTTTTGTAGAGAAGAAACTAGAAAACCCTAACAGGAAAAGAGGTTTTACATCCGGAACGATGTCGATAGTTGCAGGAGACAAACCAGAAGAAGGAGAACCACCAGCGGTGGATCAACAAGAAGAACAAGCAGCAGTAGAAGAAGAAGAGGAAGAGGAAGAGGAAGAGCTTTCATGGTCATCGGATTCTGAAGTCGGAGAGGCCCTGGACTATTTGGACTCGAAGGACGATACCGAAGCTGTAGATGGAGCTTTCACTCTCACTTCGAGGCGTCCCAACGCTCATGGAGGGCTTCTCTCTCGCCCTAATTCATCAACACTTCAACCTCTCTCAAATCGTAACCAGAAGTTCTCCAATCACATTCGTGCTTCACCTTTAGAGGTATAAGTCCATCTCCTTTTTGTTATTTTTGTTTCCTAAAACAACACAAGTGATTAAGTAATTATGCATTTTAGCAATTTTACAGAACATGCAACCTTCATTTCAAAAAGGAATTAGGCCTTTCTGTGTTTTCGGCTAAGGGACTTGATGCTACACAAAAGCAAGAAAAAATTGTTACAGAATTAGGACCTGCAAGGGTACCTGTCATATTTCCAAGCTCTGTTTGCTTGCCTCGAAAATTGTAGGAAAAGGAAAAGAAATTGTATTTTGCATATCAGAAAACATAAGTTTTCACTCGGTTTGCTCAATGTGCTTATCTTGCTTACTTTATGGGAGTATTCGCGCACACCCCCTCCCTCCCCCCACCCCTTACTTTACTCAGCAACCACTGCAACCAAATGGAGGGCTTGGACTTTGGATATCTTAAGCTGAATGGCTCATTCTTATAGTTCTCTCAGAGTTAATTGTTCAGCTTGGAGATTTGAAGGTATTGTGCTCATTAAGTATAAGGAGCAATGTAGAGCGCTATTTTTGAAGGATTATGGAGAAGCTGAAATTTGATATTCACGTTGAATTTGTAATGCCCGATAGAATTTGGGTTGAGAAAACGTTTGTTCTAGTAATTGAATTGACTTTGAGTAGTTATGCAGACTATAAAGTTCAAGTTTAAAATGATTTGGTTATAGTATTTCTTCTGCTTGTGTTCTTGGTCGATATTGGCTTATTGTTGCTGTGTCCAGGATAGTTGGGATAAGCACGAGCAACGAGTGCGTGTTCATGTGTGGTGTGGCTTGAAACCATTTGTTCATGATATTTTCATCTGCTTACATTTTTTGCCAATATTTGACTTCTTGTTATGTGCTGAATAGTCAGCCCCCAAATTTGTGGTTTGGCCTTTTACTATGTCAATTGATTATGCAGGAGTGGGAGGGTAGGTTAAATGTCGGCATGTCGAATTCCGTGACAACTGCAATTCGTGGAAGTGTTCGAAATATGGCCATTGGTAAAACTAGAACTACTGAGAAGGCAGACCGTGCGACTGTTGAGCAGGTGAATTACAATTGATGTGGTACTGTTTGTTTATGCTTGCTAATGACAGGGCATGGGATACATATCCATGTTTATGGTGACGATAACATTTTTAAAATATTTTCAAGAAGTTATTTACATTTTTATGTTGCGAGGTAGGACATCATGTCCTCGCTTCATTTAATGAAATTTTCTTGTCACTCATAAAAAAAAAAAAAAAAAAAAACAAAACAAAACAAACAAACAAACAAACACATTTTTATGCCATAAATTCTGTACTTATAGGCAATATATTTAGTAACTGAATCTTTTCTTTCAAGATTTTTTTTGTTGTAATTTACAACTTGTTCGTGTTTGTGTGTGCCTCATATTGAGAGCATAGTTTATTGTTCTCACATGCAGTCTTATTTTCACCTTAATATGTGCCTTTTGAATTAAGTTCAAGGTTTCACCAATGACCCCATCCTAAGACTTGTTCTGATGGAATATGTAACTAATTATAATGTTCTTCAGGCCATCGATCCTAGAACTCGCATGGTGTTATTCAAAATGCTGAATCGGGGTGTCTTTCATGATATAAATGGCTGCATTTCGACTGGAAAAGAAGTAATGCACTCTACCTTCAGTCTAGAGTTTTTGAAGTCTTCTAACTAATTTTTCTTTTGTGACATCTAAAGCATGCTCTGATTTTAATTATTAGAAATCTGCATTTTAGGTGGTCATGCAATCCTTTTTTTTCTCTCAATGTACAGGCAAATGTTTATCATGCAACAAAATCTGATGGTCAGGAACTGGGCATCAAAGTGTACAAAACTTCCATTCTGGTATTTAAGTAAGTCCCATGTTTCTTTTAGCTTGTTGTGATTACTAACTGACATTATAAGATATATAGGGCATACAAATGATGACACTACTAGAAATGTCTATGCATCAATATATTTGATAAGTGAGTCATTGCTCCCTTTTAATCCATTAATTATCACAGTGATTTTGAAGTAATACCAAGAAGGAGGTGTAAAGAAGCAATTATAGGCGTCTATTCTTTGTTGTTAGAATTCTAACTATATTTATACGGGGCTTTGGTAATCTCTCTCCTTATAATTAAATTCCATTATTATCATATTAAGAAAAATGTATTATTGTTTTGTGTGTGTGTGTGTGTGTGTGTGTGTTGTGGAAAATCTTCCATATCATTTGTGTTTAGGATTCCATTTATTTTCTTCCTGATGGAGTTGTTGTGTAATCCTTGCTCATACTTTTTCTTGTCCTCTTTTCTCTAAGTCTAATAATTTTATTTTAATTGGGTAGTCGACCTATTAATTATTGGGAACCACAAAAAGAGAGGAAAGTAACAAATTTGAGTACAATGGAGTTAAGAGTGCAGGAGATGTCTTAATGTATTTATCCTTTTCAGTTCAATGGTTAATATTCCGTCAAAGTTGCTACATTTATGCACTATTTTATTTTTCACAACACCAGCTTGTAAATGAGTTCCATTTTTCACTTTGCAATGTCATTCAGCCATTTTTTCCTAACAACTTCAGGGACAGAGACCGGTATGTACAAGGTGACTACCGTTTCAGACATGGGTACTGCAGACACAATCCCAGGAAAATGGTAAAGACATGGGCTGAGAAAGAGATGAGGAATCTTTTAAGGTAAGACCAACCTTCATTTTTTATATGGATACATTTCTTTTGTTACTTGAATGGCAGCACTCTCTTAAAGTATGTACTTGTTCTTAACCCTTTTTCTACTGTACATGAATGAAAACCTAGTTGAAAGTTTTTGTGAATTCCATGATGGTTTTAACTCAAGCATGAAGATCCTTATTCAGTCCTTGATAATAAACCTTGTTGTGTTTGAAGTTGGCTAATTGAACACTTTAATATATATAATGACCCAGAAAATCCTAGATCTTGAACCTCTATACATACATGGCAATCAAATAGATGAAAATAATGTCCACATTTTATGTACAATGCAAACAGTGCATTGCATACTGTTTCAGAGATTGAAATAAGACAAATGGTGCATTCATGAACTTCATTGATCCTGGCTCAGGTTGGTTCAGTTATTAATAAAATTTCTGTTGCTTATAAAAGAAAAAAAAGGCTCAGGATGGTTCAGGACCAGCTCGTCAAGGAAGTAAGCCTAGGATTTAGGCTCAGCTGGGATTATTGATTGGTGAACAAGCCTGGGTAAGCCTCTTAATGAGCCAAGCCTGAGCTGCTTGTTTGGCAGCACCTTGATAGAAGTATTCAATGTTTTAAGATAAAACTTTTCTTTTCAACCTTTACGTATGAAATGATCCTTATGCCCCTTCTTACAAGTGGTTTTTCATGCTTTGTTATTTTACTTGTATCTACAATAATATTCAATCATAAATTACCTTTAATTGTGTTCTGTGCAAAATCCCTTCACTCAAATTCCCACACAATAAACTTCCATCTTGCTCATTTAATTTAGTAGTACCTTGTCATGGCATCTTATAGAATTAAATACTAAAAAAAAGTTTTATTCATAATAGCCTTGCTGCAAAAATAACACTGGCAATTTCGGTAATCAGTTTCTCACCGTTTCTGATATTTCTAAAAATTCTAAGGTAATCAAAGGTCATTGACATAGAATGATTGCCTGTTTCCCCAAAAGTATCAAGATCATTAGAGGGGGAAATTTTTTTTTTTTTCATTTTTTAATTTATTTATTGTTCGAGGAGGAACTTAAACTTACAATCATATTCGGAAGCTGGTTTAGTCATACAAATCAATATTAAGATTCAATTCTGCAGTTTGACATTTGATATGGTGGTTGTGGACTACAGGCTGAAGGCAGCAGGCATTAGGTGCCCAACTCCTTATCTTTTGAGGCTTCATGTTCTGGTCATGGAATTTATAGGTATTGTGTCTTTTACATTTTTTTGAGGCAGACATTATTAGTTTTAAGAAGTAAAAAGTTACGACAGGAAACGTTTATAAAATCCATAGCCTGATCATTCTTTATGGTTGGTTAGAATCCACTATCAGAATTCTTAATCAGAAACTTCAGCATGATGTATCACATTATTTTGGTCCATTTAAATCAGAACATCATGCCAGTGGTTTCAATTGCCTACTCAGGTTGTTTCCCACCTAGATGATCTTCCATGTGGGTCCTAAACCCCCTACATGTGCAGCATATAATTTTATAGTTTGCGGAGCCTTTATTATTATCCTTGGTGGCGATTGTCCATGTACTCAGTCCTAATAATTTTTAAAGTTCTTAAATGGCATCATAGTCTTTTTCTTTTACTCACCTAGTTTTTGTGATCAGTATGGAGTTTAGGGTTTTATAAATAATACCTCAACATTTTGATGGTTGAAGTTTTCTTGGTGATTGTATATGTTACAGGAAAGGCTGGTTGGGCTGCTCCTCGTCTTAAGGATGCTTCTTTATCTCTAGACAGGTTACGTGAAGGTTATATGGAGGTTTGTCCCAATTTATGTGGTTTTGGTTGAAGAGATTATCTGCAGGTGCTTTTTTTTTTTTCCCCATTACATGGGAAGTAGCTCCTTGCAAAAATCAAGAATTATTGACAAAATTTAACTCATTTCAAATGTTATAAAGCTGTGTTTCTTTCAAAAGTCTTGATCCATAGTGAATGTAGCCAAAGATTTTTGGAAAGGGAAGTTTATCTCAGGAATCCATCCATTATTCGCCAGAAAGGCCTGAACCCAGGTTAGACAAAAACTTAATACTAACAATAACAGCGACAACAACCAAACAAAAATGATAATAAAGACAATGGTAATGCTAATGCTAATGGTCCAACAACAGTGATAACAATAATGGTAATGTTAATGGAAATCTAAATTTAAAGTGATGGGGTGGAGCAATTCCCATCATTTGGATAGATCAGCATGGTGGAGCCTAAGTAGAGAATTTTTTTCGAGATTCTTTAATTGATGAAATCATCTCTAATTCTTGCACTAATATTGTGTGATATGCCTAATAACAATGAATGTTTTTTATTATTGCTTTACTTCAGGCTAGTAAATGAGGCTTTATGTTATATTTTTCTGTTTCGTTTTAATGATGAATCGATTAATATTTTAGCATTTCTTTCTCAGATGATTATAGCAATGAGGACATTATATCAGAAGTGCAAACTGGTGCATGGAGACCTCAGTGAATATAATATTCTTTATTTTGAGGTGAGTGTGTATTATTCCCACGTTGAACTAATTGTGAATGTGATTTTTGGACCATTGCTTAGTGTTTTTCCTCCTGTTTGGCAGGGTCACTTGTATATTATTGATGTTTCTCAATCAGTTGATCTTGACCACCCTCACGCTCTTGATTTCCTACGTGAAGATTGTGTTCACGTTTCTGTAAGTTATTTCCAAAAGAATTAATGGTTGTGGTCTTTTTGTTAAATTTCTCTTTTCGGAAAAGAAAGAGAGAGACCTTTTTCAACGGTACGAATTAATCAAGCATGTGATGGCATGCAGGATTTCTTTAAAAAACACGGTGTAGCTGTTATGACAATTCGAGAGCTCTTTGATTTTATAGTTGATCCATCTATTGGCGATGAATCTGTGGACAGTTATTTGGAAGAGGTTTGGTGCCTTCTTATGATGTCAAATTTTCCTAAAAATTTTCAAGCACGTCATGTTGTGACTGTTATTATCTTATTTCAGGTTCAACAAAGAATTTTGGCAAGAGGAGATGTGATATCTCCAGAGGATGAAATTGCAGACTCTGTGTTCGTGCAGGTATTTTCTAAGGCAAAAGTATTCTGTTACCGGAGTCCCAAACAGTTCCTATGGTTGTCTGTCTAGACCTGAACCTGGTTTGATGTGATATATACCAAGTTTTTAGAAAATGCATATTCTTATTCCAGCAAGATTTTGAGACATCAGATCAGCCCTATATAATTGTTTTAACTTTTAACTTGTTCAATTATGTGTACTTTGCCAAACCACAAGATCGAAGTACAAGTTTGAAAAGTTGGACTTTTGTTTAAAATTTGAGGTATCTCCAGAATTTAAGGTTTTTGTGTGTGTGTGTGTATATATATATATATATTTTGGGGTTTTTGCAAGAATTGAAATTGGTTCTAAAATTGATATCTTTGGGCTCTGTTCTAATAGCAGCAACTAAGAAACCAAATAAATAAATAAGGTTGGGTTACATAATGGACCTTGAATAATTTAAAATGCTTTTAACTTGATGAATTACCTGTTTCTCTTTCTTCAGTCATTCATTCCAAAGACACTAGAACATGTCAAGAATGTTGAGGAGGATATACAACGTATAACAAGTGGCGAGGACACTGGAGATATGTATTATCAGACTATTACAGGACTGAAGCAGGCTCTTGCTAGAGTTCAACCTTCCCAAGTCCAGAAGGAGCAGCTGCAGCAGGATGTAAACCTTAAAGACTCTTCTGTCAATCCAATTGCTCATTCTAACTCGATTGAGAGTGAAACAGAATCAGGAACAGACGAAGATGAAGAGAACTCGGATGACTCCGAGGGAAGGGAGACATCGTCTGAAACTGAAGCTCAGGCTCCTGTGGATAAGAAAGCGGCTAGAAAAGAGAACAAAAAGAAAGTGAAAGAAGAGAAGAGGGAGGCTAGGAAGACTAAGGTGCCTAAGGCTGTGAAGAAGAGAAAGAAGAAGTTGTCCAAAGTTCACAAGACCAGGTAGTCACTTGCAGTCGCTGGAGGTGTGCACAGATTTTGTAGAAGTAGGCAAGAGAGGTTTAGTTATCGATATAATGAGATATAATACGAAGCAATTTTGCAGCAAGACGTTTTATATTATTGAGGGAATTCTTTTTTGTACCTTTTTGGTCTGAGTAATTACAGTTCGTTTATATGTTTGTAATGTGACATGGTTACAGAAGGAATGAGTGGACAAATTTGTCATGCTAAGAGTAGAACACCTCTGATCCCTTTTAGATGGCTTACCTTATCATCTTTGTTCACATAATTGCAGGTTTGCATTTGATTCGACTCGACTCGATTCGATTCTGGCACAATCCATCTTAGGCCAGTTTGATGGATTTGTATTGAATGCATTTCCCTCTCCCACCCCTTGCTTTTTTTCCTGGTTATTGATGCATTTATGAGAGGCAAGGATTTGGTTCATGGCTAAGAGTACTCCTTTTTGGGCAAATTGTCACATCTTTTGCTCATAATTTGAGTTTACTAACAAGAAAGACGAGTTAAATTTAAGTTTTATAAAAGAGCTTATTAATTTATCAAACCAAGCTTGAGTAGAATATTAGTGGACTTGATTAGTTTGCTAATATTTTAAATAATTAAATTACTTAAGCTCAACCCGTGATCATATCAATAAAAAACTTGTCTAATCTCATTCATGATTAAAGTCTAAATTTTTATTTTTATTTTATCAAGAATTATAAAATCAAATTCAAATTTTATTTTTGAACTCTTTAATTTAAAAAGTTTGAACAACCTATTACTTCATTTATTTACACCCAAAAAAAGAAAAAAAAAATAAAAAATAAAAATTGGCTCTGGCCAGACCAATAATATGTGAAACGGCGCCGTTTAATATTGGTTTGTTTTGCAACATAGCAGGCGAAAGTGCGAAACTGAACTCCCTGCGTCAAAAAAGAAAACAATCTTTGCGGGTGCGAAAATGTCGAACTCTATACAAACCCTAGAGGAAGAACACAAAGCCTCGAATCAAAACCCTAATAATAATTGTTACAGTGACCAATCTCAAGAATGGGTGACAATGGCTCGTTCTTGGCTCTCCACCTTCCCCGAAGGCAAAACCGTGACCATGAGCGAGTTCGAAGCTTGGTTTCACTCGAATCATGCATCTTTACCAGAAGATGTCAAGTCAATCCCCCGATCAGAGATTTATCAGAGACTCATGTCCATTCAGAATAGCATGGTACTGCTCAATCAGGTACTATTTGTTATCATGCATTACTTATGCTGTTTATGGAAATTGCTCTGGTTTTTATGGGATCATATATCTGTTTAAAGATTTCAATTCAGCTCAGGAGATGATATGGTGGGTTTTTGAAAAGGAAGTAATATCACACACACACACACACACAGAAATGATCATTTAAGGACCGGTTTTTCAAAATACCTATCCTAATGGTGAGTAGTCCTTAAATTAAGCTTAAGGACCGGTCCTTAAATGATCATTTCTATATATATATAGACACACACACACACACACACACACACACACACACACAGACAGTAATGTCAAGTCAGCATTGAGCGCTTGAGAGGGTATGTATGATGGATTTTTAATTAGCATGATTACAGTTGGAAGAGAGACAAGTGAATTTTCTACCAACCCAAATCTGGGGTCGGCATTGACTCCATTGAGTGCTTATATGTGTGAGTGTGTGTGTATTTTGTATCTGTCGTGATTGAGGGAAGTAGTTGTAGTTGAGGAAAGGTCCCATAATGTATATTGTTTGCTGATGACATATATATAAAGAGATGTTTTAGAGGAAAAATGGGTTTAGCATAGTCAGGACTTAGACATGGTACAGTGGAATCTATGCAAATACTGATGATTGATGGATAGAAGACACCTAAGAGCAACGGTAGTGTAAAATGTTGTCCAAATTAGAGGTAAAAGTCTTATAAGACGGCTATATGGCCAGCCATTCCTTTTAGTACGAAATGTTTTGCAATCGTTAAACAACATTATTAATGGATGCATTGGGTCGATGATATTGGTTGCACTTAGTGGTGGGGTTATCTGTTTCTAGTTATAGGTGTTACAAGGAAAACAAGAAGGCCAAGAAGAATGTGAACTGGGATTGTAAGAAGAGTCTGATGACCTTTGATTTTAATCAAGTTATGGTTGAAGTTAGAAAATATTAAATTTCACTTGAAACTGTGGTTTTTAAGTTTAGAAAGATTGTTATTACTTATTACTGAGCAAATTAGTTATTTGTATGGAATTAAGTATGTCAGTAATTAATGTGTATTGCAGATTGGTAATCCACAATGCAGTTTTCATACACTTCATCTCAAAGCCTCTTTATTTAGACTGCTCATTCTATAAATGAAAGATTTTGATGACTTTACTGTTTACGGGAGAGTTAGTGTGGCATTTTTATTCTTCACAATAGAAGATATCTTTACTAGTCATCTTTTTTTATGGCAGGAAAAAGAAGTTAATCAGATTGATCTTCCACAAGCTCGGTTTCAACGTACTGATCAATGGATTCCAGTTTATTCCTGGTTAGAATCGTTGGATAATGATGATGTAGTTAAGTCTAAAGATATTTCTGACTGGCTAACTGATAATCCGAATGTGAAAGAACAGTTGTGCTCTAGACATTCTCGTTATCATTTGATGCATTACATCAAAAAATGCCATTTAAAGATACTGAAGAGAAGGGAGAAGAAGAAGGTATTAATTACTTCTCAGCTTGTCTTTCCGATGTCTTGAAACTGTTTTTGAATATGGTATTGCTCTCGTTATTGCATCTACACCTGTTACTTATTTGGCTATCTGCTTCTTTTATGATTGATAGCCATTTGAACTCCTTAAAGTTATATGAGTTACTTTGCATGCTTTATTAGAATTAAAATTGTTGATGTACATATTCCTTTGTTGGGCTTTGTTGCTTCTACACCAATATAGTATATTTGGCTATCACGCAGCTATACGTAAATGTTTTATGAGTGCATGGTTGTTTGAGTTCTTTAGTATTGTCTTTAGTATTGAATGCATTTGATTCTTTTGTTGGGCTTCATAAATTAAGGGAACTTTTCATGATTCTGCTATTTTTTAGTGCTTATATAACTGATTATGCAACTATAAGTTATTCTCATTGTTATTTGCTAAATTTTATTGTCAACACTCGAAGCATATGATCTTTCGATTCACCCAAATGAGGCATCATGAACTATAAAGCACTCGTTTACGAGATGTAATTTATTGGTTATGGGTTGAGTGTGAGTAGATCAATGGTTGAATCCTTGTTTTCATTCTTCACTTCTCTATGTGATATTTCAAATATTATAGATTTGATTTTTGATGGTGGACTAGGAAGTAAAAGCTAGTAAGGCTTAAAAGACACCAAATTAGCATCTATTATTGACATTTGACACCAATATCTAGCTTGTGACCACTTTGCTCGAGTTCATACTTCTTACTCCATACTCCCATAAAAATTTACAAAGAAAAGCTGCAAATATTAAAAACTGGATTAGAAAAAATATATAAGAGAATCTGCTTAAACTACTAAAACAATATGAATTCAGAATAATGATTCTACAGTCAGAATCTGATCATCCAACACCTGATTCTGTGAAGCTTTTATTGACTGGCAACTTTAGTATGGGAATGAGACTGGGATGAGTTAGTTTGGATCGAGAAACATACAATCCTTTGGTCTGGACCTTGGTTCTGACAACCTTGATTTGCATTTGGTGAGGTTTGGCTCAATAAATGTACAATCCATTGGTGAGGTTACTTTGAATGTGAGTTAGGCTTGTTTGTACTTTCATAGTTTCACTCTCATTGACTTCCCCCCCCCAAAACCCCCCCCCCAAAAAAAAGAAAAAAGGAAAAAAAAAAAAAAGAATCTTGAAGTTGCCAACAATCAGTGAGGTTTTGTTCATCTTCTCACTCCTTGTTAAGTCCTCCCATCTTCCTACAAATATTCCTCGTATAATAATTGCAGCATTGGTTTTCAGCGCTACTCGTGGCATACATTTGGGCCGTGTGCATATAAATCTACTTACAAGGCACATGTTTGCTTTTAATGCTTCTTGCTTTTATAAATCCTGCATTGTCTGGCTATTTAATAATTAGATATGACAGTGTTTGATACTAATATGAGGTGCAAAACAAAAACTTCTAAAGCCTTGATAATTAATCTTCATAACACTGCCACGTCTATAATCATTATGGGGCATCAATGGAAATAAACTAACAATTTAATAATGGCCCCATAACAATAAATACACATGCCTTCAACACATTTTTGTAGCAGAAATGAAGCTAACCCTGTTGTAACTGTCCAAACCAGTATTAAAGATGTTGAACCCAGATGTTGAGTTAACAAGAGTCTGACAAATCAATGTTCAATAAAGAGATAGTTCTAGATATCATGGCTATTATTAAATTCTTTTCCTTGTAGACTTGTCTTCCTCAATGTGTTTATGGCCTCTAAAGGTTGTTTTCATTTTTAAACTTAGGAAGCGTTAGATGTGTCCATCTACTTTAAGCTTTGAGATAGCTTCCTTTTTTTTATTACTGTTGTTATGAGTAGAGAAATCACTTCAATGTTATGTATCTATTATTGCTTCTATATTAATTACATTATGCTACTGCTTGAACAGGGCTTGCCACAATCCGTCAAAGCATCTCCTGTTAAGGTTCACAAAAGCGTGATGACGAAACAATCAGTTCCGGTTCCAAGTATGACTCATTTACAATGTTACTTATAATTGATATAAGGGTGCGTTTAGTTTCTAAGAGAAATGAAGTGGTTTCACTATGCTTTCCACAGTATTTTGAGGCACAATCCATCTTTTAGAATGGTGTCATTACAGAAAATTTGTGCCATCATCATAAAGGATAGTAAATGAAATTTACTTTCAGGAAGTCTTTAGAATGATCTTTGTAAACCCAACAAAATAAAGTCACATAAAATGCTATGAGAAATACAGAGAATGTATTTTGAAGGCTGTGTAAATACCATGGTCTAATTCAATTTCCATGGGATGTGAAAGCATGCCTTCCTGTCTCTAATTTATGACAACGACTATCAGCTTAATGATTTTTACTTTTTGCTAGTCTTTTGTTTTCATATTTTCCTTTTTTGATTTCTTATATCTGTTATCTTGATTGTTCTCTTCATACTTGGATATTAAATTTATGAGCTACTGGGCGTCATTTGGCTCCTTTTGTGGAGTCATGCTCCACAATAGCTTGTACCATTACTAGATTGCATATTTAAGTATTTGTTTGTGCAGAAGTGGTATATAATGAAAGTTCCTTGTGTCATCATGTGTGCACGATTTTACAAAATTGAATGAAGGTGCCCGCCAATTTTAAAAGTTAGTACTTGTTATCAGATTTGTGAAGCCTTTCTCTAGTTTCAACTCAGCATTCTTTTATAATGTAGTTTCTTTTAAAAAAATTTTGGTCCCCTTCATTTTCTTTTCTAGGTCTTGATTCATTTATCTGCTATTTATTTATTTCTTTATCATTGACATTAATCCCTGCTTCACTTGAGGAAACTCTCCACAACATAGGTGGTTTCTTTTGGAAAATCTCAGTTACTTGCTTGGTACTTCGATTTTTTCAGATTAACACAGAATTTAATATTACTTTCGCAATTCTTCTTTTAGCATCTCTGAGTCTATTGAATGCCAAAGAAATACTCTTCCTTTTCACCACTCTATAAACTTCTTGGTCTTTACTTCCCCTCCAAGGCGCCACCTCCCACCCCCCAACCCTCGCATGCGTGGGGAAAAAGAATTGCAAACTGTGGAAGCAGGCCTGGCCTGGGCCAGGAGGGCTCCCTCATATGGAGTTATAATTTAAGTGACAAGGGATTCTTTTAAAGGATCTTGAATGTTAAAAAGGTTTCGTAGAGTTCTTTTAGCCTCAAAAGTCCCCATACTGTTTTCACTTAAATTATAGGTTTCGTAGAGTTCTTTTAGCCTTTCAACCTAATAATTCTTTTAGGAGGTTGCCTCAAAAGTCCCCATACTGTTTTCACTTTTATTTTTCCTTGTATAATTAAATTGGGATAGCTATAATCTCTAAGTTGGTCAACCTACAACCTAGCAGATTTCTTAGGTTGTAACCAGACATTCTATTTAAAATTTAATCACTGCTTAATATTTTCATTATCTCACTTATAGTTCTTATGCTTCAGTTGGAACATATTGTAGATTAAGGAATGCTTTCATATCATGGCTTCCATGGGTACCGTGATGAATTTCACCCATCATAGAATTTTAAGATTTTTACCTCTCACTTTTAAAATCGTCATCATCAAGTTTGTTTCCAAGCTCACTATCAATCATTCTCTCTCTCTCTCTCTCTCTTATTTTGCAGGCAATGCTTTGAGAAATTCTTTGAGAAATCTACCTAAAGATGATGATGCATACTTGGCAAAGCGAAATGAAGCTTTTCGCAAGTACGAGATGTAAGCATAAGTATTATCTTTTTTGTTTTGTTGCGTCTCACATTACAGTATTTGCTTGTTTTGCAGTTTGCTTGCTTATTATTTCTATGGTTTTTCAGTTTAGTAGAGTTAGAGAACCAACTTTCTACCATATTCGCAAAGCATCAAAATGTACAGAGTTCGAAGGAGTCTTAATTCAGCATATCCTCTGGGTGGACATACGTATGCAAGACTTGCATGAGCAGCCTAATGTTTTGTATTTCTACTCAAAGGTTTCAAGTGTTGAAAAGTACTTTGTCCATTTATATTACATGGTTGTATACATGTATACATATGATTCCAAAATCATTTCGGCTCTGTTCGTGTTTTGGAAACGACGAAAGAAAAATATTGAAAATTGCTTAAAAATCGATTCATTTCTATATCAATTTGAAGCCTTTTTTCCTCAAATTTCTTGTGAACCAAATAGAGGCTCAGCAATACAAGAAGAGTACACTTTTAGAATTTTAGAAAATTATAGTCATATGAGAAAGTCTTTACAAAGCAATGAGTACGTTTATTTAGCTTGACTTGAGGTTGATTGGGTTTGGCTTGTTTTACAATTGAGCTCAAATGAATTTTTTATCGCATTGATCACTAACCAAACTGCTTCATCCTGTAACCCTAATTCAAAATTAAAATATCAAAAAATTACAATAAAAAGTTTAAGTGAAGAGCTGTGGTTTTTAAGTAAATATTTAAAAATTACTAGAAAAGTTTGATTAAGTGAAGTACTGTTGTGATTTTTAAGTTGGAACTGATTGAGAACTGGAGTAGATGGCTTTCTCAGTTTTTAAATTGATGTTCGAATCTTCATACACAGGCAAGGTTCAATTAATTTCTCCATTAACATTTAGTTAAAAAGGACATTACAAGATTATTTTAGTTTTAACACTTACGGAGAAGAGATAATGAGATATCATAGTGGACATTTTGACTTTATCGGGTCCATAGATTTAGAGTTCTGACCAAAGAAGTATGGACAGCTGTCAAAACAATGCGGTGCAAGTATCCCACATCGAAAAATTGTATAATATTCAAGGCTTTATAATGACAAGAAGTGCTTCATAAGTTTGTCCCTTCGGGGACATCCGATAAAATTGGAACGATACAGAGAAGA
>JAESVK010001301.1:3549332-3607320 GCA_017140935.1 Hamamelis virginiana
TGGCCTTGCCAAGGTAATGTAAATCAGCCTTCTCGAGCTTCCCATCCGCAAAACTCAATCCTCCATCACTAAGAGAAAAACGCAGAAGATTTCCTGAATGTAGCCCTGACTGAAAATTGGAGAAACTTAGATTAAAAAACAAAAAGTTTGAGCAGTGTTAATAGATCATTTACAATAACTTTCATATTACTGCATATAATGGGACACAAATCAACCCAACCCAACTCGGTCTCCTGGTAAAACCCTGTCTGGGTTTCAAAATAGTGCCCTTGACGAGGTGTTGTAATAAAGAAATATCTAATAAGGTGCAAGGACTTTGATTTATTTTATTTTCTTTTGTTATCTTAACAAATATTTGCCACTTAATTTTTTTATTATATTTTTTGAATTAGTTATGCAATCTAAATAATGTATTAGTAAATGGTTGTGAGACAGTACACTGTATAAATTTATTAATAGTTGTGAACAGTCATTTCAATTAATTCAATAATTGGCAGGAAAGATCACTAAACTGACATCTGGTTGGCTATAGACATTTACTTAAAATTCCCAATTAAACAAACCTTTTGTATAAAGTCTCCATCTAAGCAACCAAATACAACAGGAGGATCATCTGATGTAGTCAGTTTCCCATCATCTTGTAGCTCCAAAATCACCTGATGAAAAAAGAAAAAAAGAAAGCCAATCACAATTTATAGCTGATTTTCACTACAGAGAAGCACATCTGTACTACGCATGCAGGTTCAATAATTCATGTAAACGAGACTCAGTAAACTTTGAAATTCACCTTGAAAACTACATTTCCGCTCTATGGTAAACTGATTGCATCAGTCTGTCTTTGATCTTTTCCAATTTGGTCTAAGGACAAACAATAAGTTTTAACTCTACTTTAATGGTTATCACCTAGCCCTACACAGTTTCCTCTTCTAAAACTAAATTTAAGTTTATTCAGAAAATCAGAACCCATCCACAAGACTGGAGTGATATAAAATAAAATAAAATAACTGTATAACAATATTTCATTAATTAAAAGATGAATATCAAAGCTGCAAATAGAGTATACAACATTTTAGAGTCTCCATGGATCCAATGTGGAACAGCTTTGAAATGGCTTGATGATCTCTACCCCATAGGGATTTTTATTAAAACTGTGTTGGTTTTACAAATGCCCCTGGGTGATGAAACGAACACATTCACTCAAAAAACTATACGACACTCAGACAGTGTGAAGGGTGTGATTAGAAAGGACGCAGTGATTGTGACAAATATGATCCAGATCCAGATATAAATTAAGCAAACCACTCCAGAGAGGAACTTTTTACTCATTTACAGCTTAGCAGGAGTGGTTCGTGAGCAAAGACAAATTTGCAACTACATTTCCATGCTTGACACCCCCAACCAAGACTTAAAATGACAAAATAATCAATGTCGAAGCTTCATATTTTAAAGAGAATTACGTGACAACAAAAAATTTGTTTCGTAGGATGAACTACCCAATTTTCTGAAACAACTTAATCAAATAAAAGCATAGGTAAGACATGCAATGCCAGAATACCTGTTGTTGACTGAGAACCTGTCCCTTACTATCTGTGTCAATAACATATTGACTGCAGTTCTCATCCTTCCAGACTAACACTAGTGGAGTACTTCCTGTCTGATAATGTGCATGCCTGAGAAAGAAACAACGTAAACAGCATTAGAAAGAAAGAACATATATATATATATTTTTTAAAAGAGCGATAAATTAAGTCAGAAATCATGAGGTACAGTATGAGATTCGAACAGGATACAATGGTATAGAAACTACAAAATCGAACACTTTTCAAAATTGCAAAGAAGAACACTGCGGAACACCCATGCTGTAAAGCATCTGGGAAAGCATATATATGTTTAAAAAAAAGTCTTACTTGTTATAAAACAATATCCCGTCCTTGACATAAGGTACCACACCAGTATAAGCCGTGTGTAGACCACTCTGGTCACAGTTGTATACAGGAACCAAACTAAATCTGTATTTATGGTAAAGTGAAGGAGGGTCACAAGCCCCCGTCTCAGCAAGCTTGGAGTTCAACCAAAAAAATCTGAACTCAGCAGTGCAGTCATAAAGAGAGTATCCCCGCCAGCAAACCATGTCAATCACATAGTAAGTTTGATCCAGCTGCAAGTAACAACCACCACAAAAATAAACAAACATCAAGACCAGAAATCCAGCTTCACTCGAATAGTAATTAAGAAAAGGTTTACCTCGTGAAATATGCAGTCTAGTATACAATATGATTGAGCAGAATCAGAGGAACCTCTTGTCCTAGCCCCATTGGGTAGAGCAGACGGGAAACGGTGCAAAAAAGAACCGTTCCGTTGCCTACTAACCGTTGTTCCATTAGAAGAAACAACAAAGCATCGCTTTCCAGCCGGTCTTGCAAAGACATACCTACAAAAACCCAACTCACCATAAAATTTTTGCTCTCCAGCCACCCAGAAGGTTTTTTTATTTTTTATTTTGGGAGGGGGTTGGGGGGACAATTGCATTTTAAACGCTTTTATCCACAAAGACTTCATTAATGACAAGCATGTTTCCCTCCAACAAACCATATAGGTTATAGTAAAAGATCATTACAAGTACATCTTAGTTTACGAGAATGTAAAACAGAACTGTCTTATGTATTTTCTTGCATATGCAAGAATATGCAATGCTATCAACATATTTATTAAGCAACGTGCCTGATTATTTTAAAATTTTAAAAAAATTAAAAATTAAAAATGAATGAGTAGAAATCCAACCCATTTGAACTCAGCTGTTTCAGAATTCAAATTCCCCTTGCCATTTGCGTTAGCTTTTCTTAAAATTACTTTTGGAGCTTAAAATTTCATTTGGTTTAAGAGATGGGGGTGATAATCACTTTTAGACAACTTGAGGAGATATAGGATGGATAGCAAAATTTTCATACTAGAAATGATTTGAACATAACTTTAAAGAAATATGTGAAGAAATAGTTCTCCAAAAGTGATTTTAGAACAAGGTAACACTGGTAATAGAAAAACATTTCTACTGAAAATTCCCAACTTTCATGATAAAATATCCACCAATCTCTCTCTCTCTCTCTCTCTCTCTCTCTAAAATATCCACCAATCCAGTAAACCAGGTAAAGGGTGTTAGCCAATGAATTTCTGTGTATAGTTGTAACAGCTAGTCTAGGAGTTTGTTATATATTGTACTCTACTTACGTTTGGTTGTTTAAGTTTGAACTGATAAGATCTCAACTGTAATCTCTTAGGACTTGGTCTCTCTGCTGAATAGGAGGAACCGGTTAGCATTATTAAGCAATTGTAATTATTTATATGCCTTTCATTTAATGAAATAAGCAAGCAATTTTCTCTCTCAAAGCTTCAGATCTAGCATGGTATCAGAGCAGTCTCTGATCCTCCATTAATTTTTCTTTCTTCTCCCCTTTCAAACAACAAAATGTCAAACTCAATCCCATCAAACACAGAAAACCAACTCATCACCATTAACACAGCTGCTCAAGCTCCTCTCAAACTGAATTCTTCCAACTATGCTTCCTGGAAAATTCAGTTCGAAACTCTCTTTGTCGTTTACGATCTCTTTGGTTACATCAATGGATCAAAGCCGTGCCCACCAACAACCCTCACAACTGACGGCATTACTGCTCCTAATCCTGCCTACAGTCTCTGGGTTAGGCAAGACAAGCTCATCCTGAACGCTCTCATCGGCAGTCTCTCTCCCCCTCTTATTTCCTTGGTGGCGCAAACCACCTCTTCCAGTGAAGCATGGCATGTTCTCGCCACTACATATGCAAAACCTTCACGTGGTCGTATCAAGCAGGTAAAGAACCAGTTGAAGAATATCACCAAAGGCACCATGAGCATCACGGATTTTGTCTATTTTGTCAAGGCAAGATCCGATGAACTCGCTGTCCTTGGTGCTCCCATGGACACCGAAGATCTTACTGAAAAAATTTTGGATGGTTTAGATGATGACTACAAGGAGCTTGTTCGAGCCGTCCAAGCCCGAGATGCTGCTATCTCCTTCGATGAGCTTCATGAGAAGCTTCTCTCGTTTGAAGCGTCGCTTCAAACACAGTCGCGTTCCTCCAATCTTGGACCTGTTACCGCCAATCACATGACTCGGAACTCCAACAACAGTAACTGGCGACCCTCAAGGAACAACTGGCGACCCACATTCTCTCCTATGGGGAACAATTTTCGTCCATCTTCCAACACCAACTTTCGGCCTGCCATGCCCAACAACCCCACAAGCCATGCCAGGAACAGTCGACCGCCTGCACGTCCCTATCTGGGACATTGCCAAATCTGTGGAACTCAAGGGCACACTGCTAAACGATGTCCCTCATTTCATTTGGTGCCAGTTCAAGGTTCTAGCAATGCCAACTCCTCCTATGGCATGACACCATCATGGCATCCCCAGGCTAATTTTACTTCTCAATCTCCATCCAACAATGCACCGTGGTTACTGGATAGTGGAGCATCCCATCACGTCACTGCGGACCTGAACAATCTTTCCCTTCATACGCCTTACACTGGTCACGACGATGTTATGATCGGAGATGGTAGCAACCTTCCCATAAGTCACACTGGTTCAGTATTTCTTACTACACCTACCTCTTCCTTTCACTTAAAAAGATGTTCTGTGTTCCAAAAATGCAAAAAAATTTAATTTCCATTGCCTTGTTTTGTATAACCAATAATGTTTCTATTGAACTTTTCCCTACTTGTTTTCATGTGAAGAACCTATGCACGGGGGAAATCCTTCTGAAGGGCGGAACTAAAGACGGAGTTATGAATGGCCAGTTGCAAGCTCTCCCTCGTCTCCAATTCTCGCCTTCTCCACTGTTAAAACAACAGCATCCATCTGGCACCAGCGACTCGGTCATCCAGCCTCATATATTCTTAATCATATTTTGTCATTTTATCATTTAAATTTTTCTTCCCAAAAAGATTTATGCTGTAATGCATGCTTAAGCAATAAAAGTCATAAACTACCATTTTCTACATCTACCTTGATCTCAACTCGTCCTCTTCAAGTTATATTTTCTGATGTTTGGACCTCTCCTATTGTCTCACATGATGGATACAAATACTATGTCATTTTCGTTGATCACTTTACCAAGTACATATGGTTCTATCCATTAAAACGAAAATCTGATGTTCAAACAGTGTTCAAGCGTTATAAAGCAATTGTTGAAAAATATTTCCAACAAAACATTGTCACACTTTATTCTGATAACGGTGGTGAGTACATCGCTCTAAAAACGTTTCTTTCAGAAAATGGAGTAAGTCATCTCACTTCTCCACCACACACACCCGAACATAATGGGTATTCTGAACGGAGACATCTTCACATTGTCGAAACAGGCCTTGCACTTCTTTCTCATGCCTCCATTCCAACCACATTTTGGACTTATGCTTTCACCACCGCAGTTTACTTAATTAACAGGATGCCTACTCCCACGCTAAACATGTCTTCTCCATATGAGTCCATCTTTCACAAGAGTCCTAACTTTTCAAAACTTAAAGTGTTCGGGTGTTTGTGTTATCCTTGGTTAGGTCCATACACATCTCATAAACTTGATCCAAAGTCCAAGCCTTGTGTCTTTCTTGGATATTCTCTTTCTCAAAGTGCATATCTATGTTTTGAAAAAAACCACCAGAAAAATACATGTTTCACGTCATGTGCAATTTGTAGAGTCTGTCTTTCCTTATAACTCTTCTCCAACTGAACCATCAAGTATTTCAACTCACGTGTCTGACTGGATTCCTCCACTCATTACCGTTTCCTCTACACCTCAGCAGCAACTGGCTCTCTCAGCTCCATCTCAACAACGCCTTGCAGACGTTTCTCCCTCTATGGGCTCTTCACCGCATCCTCCATCATCTCCATCTTACATTGCCGAAGCTCTACCATCTATCACCTCTTCCCAGCAACCTATGCCGCAGGTACTTTCTCCTTCCTCTCATATCAACCCTATACTTCCCACTCCGCCTCTAGCCTCTCAACCACCACCTCCAACAAATCCCCAACACCCCATGATAACTCGGTCCAGGAACAATATCAAGAAACCCGTCCAAAAACTCACCCTTCACACCATTAAATCAGACAACTCCCAAACCGAACCATCCACTACTTCTCAGGCCATAAAAGATCCCAACTGGCGTAAAGCTATGTCTGAGGAATATGATGCTCTTGTTCGCAATGGCACGTGGGAACTTGTTCCATCTGATGGTATCACTAACCTTGTTGGATGCAGGTGGGTTTATCGCATCAAAAGAAACTTTGATGGTTCCATTCAAAGGTTTAAAGCACGCCTTGTTGCTAAAGGCTTTCACCAGCGTCCTGGAGTGGACTATCATGAGACCTTCAGTCCCGTTGTTAAGCCAACAACTGTTCGTTTGGTTCTTAGTCTTGCTGTCAGCCGAGGATGGTCTCTTAAACAGTTGGACATCAACAATGCCTTCCTTCAAGGCCGCCTCTCTGAAACAGTGTACATGGAGCAACCACCTGGGTTTGTCGATCGTGACAATCCCTCCTTTGTCTGCAAACTCCACAAAGCCATTTATGGGCTTAAACAAGCGCCCCGGGCCTGGTACTATGAGCTGCGCCAATTTCTGTTGGCCTATGGGTTCCGCAATTCCCACTCTGATACCTCTCTGTTTATCTTTAACAGTTCTCAGCATGTTTTATATTTATTGGTTTATGTGGATGACATAATTGTCACAGGAAGCAGCGATGATATTCTCTCACAATTTGTTTCAAACCTTGCCCAACGTTTCTCCCTTAAAGATCTTGGTGATTTGTCCTACTTCTTGGGTGTTGAAGTCCTTTCTCACAAGCATGGACTCCTACTCTCCCAACGCAGGTGCATCACTGACCTGCTCACTCGCATGAACATGCTGGAAGCCAAACCGGTACTCACGCCCATACCAAGCACTGCCTCTGCTGTTTCCCTACTGTCTGGCTCGCCTCTACCAGATCCCACCATTTATCGTGAAGTTGTAGGGAGTCTTCAATATCTCTCTCTTACAAGACCGGATGTGTCCTTTGCTGTGAACAGACTGTCTCAGTTCATGCACAGTCCAACCGATGAACACTGGATTCTTGTCAAGCGCATTCTGCGTTATCTCCTTGGTACGCTCAACAAGGGCCTTCTTCTGCAACGTGACTCCTCCTGTTCTCTTCATGCTTTTGCTGACAAGCTTCATGCCTTTTCGGATGCCGATTGGGCTGGCAACAAGGATGATTATTCCTCCACCAGTGCCTATCTAGTCTATCTTGGGCGTAATTTAATTTCTTGGAGTTCGAAGAAACAAAGGACCATTGCCAGGTCCTCAACAGAGGCTAAGTATCGCTCCGTTGCAGCCACTGCTGCTGAGCTAAGTTGGGTATGTTCGCTGATTCAAGAACTTGGCGTTACTCTTCCCTCTTCTCCTGTAATCTACTGTGACAATGTAGGGGCGACTCAGTTAAGTTCCAATCCCATTTTTCATTCTCGTATGAAGCATGTTGCAGTGGATTATCACTTCATTCGTGATCAAGTTCAATCTGGTAAGCTTCGCGTCGCTCATGTTTCTTCTGCTGACCAGCTCGCTGATCTTCTAACCAAGCCACTGTCCACCTCTCAATTTCAACTGTGTCGAGACAAGATTGGCCTCTCTGATCGTGGCCTATCTTGAGGGGGCATGTTAGCCAATGAATTTCTGTGTATAGTTGTAACAGCTAGTCTAGGAGTTTGTTATATATTGTACTCTACTTACGTTTGGTTGTTTAAGTTTGAACTGATAAGATCTCAACTGTAATCTCTTAGGACTTGGTCTCTCTGCTGAATAGGAGGAACCGGTTAGCATTATTAAGCAATTGTAATTATTTATATGCCTTTCATTTAATGAAATAAGCAAGCAATTTTCTCTCTCAAAGCTTCAGATCTAGCAAAGGGGACCTAATCCATGCCAAATAGCCAATCATGGGTTGCTGACTCAAACATTCTCACAACCGCATTCTACACTTGTACTGCTTTCTGGAATAAATTTAACTTCTTCCTAATCACACATCTAACAACTTGCAATCGCATAATTAGGAATATCAAATCGAATTAAAGGAAATAACTTCAACAAAAAAATTGCATAAATAACAACTAAAGTCGAAAATCGAACCAGTCATGGCTCAAGTGATCTGGGATGTCAATCATCCACTCAGGAATCATGAGTTGTCGCGCGAACCACTTCCGAGCTTCGGACCCTTTGAGCTTCGAAGCCTGACGAACATCTATATCCCCCGATATGGGTTCATGCTCATCTTCGAGTTCGGGTTCGGGTTCGAGTTCGAGTTCGCATGTGACTGGTGGGTCTGAGATAGGTTCAGGGTTTGGGGTTTGGAGGGAGAGGACGGTGGATGCTAAACAGCGCGCTTGGTGTTGGGTATCACGACGGTTCTGTGTTTGTCGCAGTAGCGATAGATCTCGCCGTTTCTGTTGATCGGAGATCGCCGGTCGTTTGAACGGACGGCGTAGATCGTGGGGCGCCATTAATTTTTCAATCCTGTGCACCTTTTATTTGCTTCTTTGTCTTCTTCCTCTCTCCAACGGAAAATAATTTCTCCTGTGGAACAAATGAGGACAGAGAGAGAGAGCCGTTTCAAGGGGATATATCCATACGTACGGCGTCGTTTTTCTTCAAACGGCGTTCCCGATCAATCTATGCATGGGCCCGTCTAGTTTCCATATTTGGGTGACTTCTTAGTTTTTACCAAATTAAGCTACTTGAGTTACATTCGAGATTAACTTGGTAAAGCTGTGGGACAAATTTTCTCCTAAAATGAATGTGTTGAATTATAATATTTATTGAGTTCGTTAATTTGTTGAGCCCTATTCGATTTTTAATTTTACCAAAAACATAAGATAAGGAATATTATTTAACTTTATAAGAGCAACTCCAAATCGCAAAAGTCAAATTTGGAGAGTCAAAACCAAATTTTAGTTAGTTATAGGAAAAATTATCCAAAAGTCCACCAGTTTGGAACTCTGTAGCAAGAAGTCCAATTTTATACCATGAGATGCTTCATATTTTCAAATTATTTTATTTATTTATTATGTTAAAAAATTCTTGGATTTAGTGGTATAAAATGCTCACGTGAGGAACTTATGAGTATGTAGTCCTATTTTTTATTATAGTTTTGACCAGAAGCGCTCCAATAGTGCATTCTTTATTTTTATTTAATTACTTTTTTTTTCTGTCCGCCTCCATTCTTTATTCTCAATTACTTTTCCTCATTACTCAACCACCATTGTTCAAATTTAACCAAAAAAAAAAAAAAAATTTAAAATACAAATTTTAAAAATTGAAAAATTTTAAAAATTAAAAAATCAATTCAATTTGAATTCGTATATGTTTTGATGTGAAAATTAAAGATTCACTAGATAAATGCCAAAAAAAAAAAAAAAAAATCATGTGATTTTGGAATTACCATTTTATACATAAAGTAAAAGCTGCATTGGAGGAAAAAGACAAAATACAGTTTATTGAGAAATAAAAAAGCTTTATTGCATAACTCCTTCTCTAAAACAAATGGGGCTCTTTCTCTCTATAAAATATCATAATTTTTTTCTAAAAAAAAAACCCACTCCACTCTCTCTCTAATTCATAATTTTTATTTTATTGCTTGTATAAAATATCTGTGCATATGTCAATTGCTGCAACATTAATGTATCTTGTTATCCATTTTACCATTTGGATTGTTGAAAAAATTGAGGGCAATTTTGGAACCAAAACTGCATTGCTGACTTGGTACAATTTTAGTTGAGCCAAAATTTTGAAGGTGGTTTAGTTTCAGCATTGGAGCAAGTTAATTGAGGATTTTATCCCAAAAAAAAAAAAAAAAGGCTTTGGCTCAACTTTTTGCTCCCGCGTTGGAGTTGCTCTAAGTTAGTTTATTAATAGTTTATATAAAAAATTATCTGAAATTCTAGAATATAGAGTATTATACCATGAAATCCAATTTTATACCACGGGACTCTAAGATTTACAAATTTATGTCTATTTGTTACGTTCAAAAGATCATTGGGCATAATAGTATAAAAAGCTTATGTTAGGGACTTAAGGATACATAAATTTACTTTAAACAATCAAAAAGGTTCGTTTAAACTCATTCAGATGATAAATAAATTAACTTTAAATCTTATTTTTGAGTTCATTTATTTATCAAGCCAAATTACACTTATTTATTGGATTAGTTGGCTAGAACTACGTTTCGTGAGTCTTAGTTTCTATTTCCAATAGCTTCTATTTATTTTCTCATATCATATTTCATATTTGAGATAGGCAAAGGAATTCATTTTGACCAAACATTAAAATATATCTTATTTGGAAAAAAATTATTGTGCCAAATTTTAAAAAGTTATTATTCAATCTCAACTAATTTCTCTAGCAAAAATTAAATAAATAAATAAAAGCTCAACCAAGGAATTAAATATCAGTATCGAGAGATATATCGATGGTATCAAAATACAAATATATTGACCGTATCGAAAAAATCGATATCGATTTAAAGATATGTTGGATATTATTAGTTAAATATGGAAATTTTCAGCATAACTTTGCAAAATAATGAATTAAACTATAATACATAATTTAGAATCAAAATATTGAAAATTAAACATATATAAGAGAAGTTTATGTTGTTTTTGATATAATAAAGTGTGCATGGGCTAATAAATGACAAATTTTTACAAATTTTACACTAAAATGTTAAATAATTTTTAAAAATTTAAATATATATTATTTATAAAATAACAAATAAATAAATTAATAATCTTATATATTAAATAATCTGCACCTTAAATTAATACTTACCGAAACATCGATAAATATCGGTAAAGATATGTGACTCTAATTTTCTACTGATACTCATATAGAGCATATATATTTTATTCCATGAGCTCAACTCATTTACGGGCCAATATTTCTGAATCGAAACGGCTTCGTCTCAAGGAAACAAGAAAAACGGCACCTGTTTTAAAGTGAAGGCATCGTGATTACATTCCATGGATCAAAATGAATTGCTGTCAAGTGTCAACATCTTCATTCAAACTAACATGTACTAACTGTTAAACAAGCATCGCCAAAAAAAAGATTTCGAGGCGGATCTCTCAATGCTGACCCTCTCAGCGCTTTGACAAATGATGAGAAGACGAGACCAACCACCACCAACACTACACCAAACCTCTCTCTTAACCTTCCAACTTCAGCATCTCTCTTCGAAGTTCGTATCCATAGTCTCTTTTCAAGGTAACTCTTCTCACCTCTTCTCTGAATTCACTGATTCTGTTCCAATAGTTGACCATGGAAATCCCACTCTCGCGTTACCATAACATATCATTCGATCAGATTCAAAGTAGTTGTAGTTTTCCTAGTTTTCCATGTTCGCACTCAGATCATAAAATTTTCAGAGAAAATTTTTTGTTTTCCGGGTATCGTTTTACTTTCAATAGAAGAAAATGGAGAACCCCATTTTTTCATATCAAGTGTTCTTCAGTGGAACAAGGGCTACAACCGCGACCCAAGCCGAAACCTTCAAGTATCGATCTAAATGTAGGAAAAGAAGCTCATTTGGAGGAAACCCATGTTAGAAAACCGCCCAATTCAGGACTTTGTAGTCAGATAGAGAAGTTAGTTTTGTATAGAAGGTATCAAGAGGCACTTGAATTGTTCGAAATTTTGGAGTGTGAGGGTGGTTATGATGTGGGTAGTAGCACGTATGATGCGTTAGTGAATGCATGTATTGGGTTGAAATCTGTTAGAGGAGTGAAGAGGGTGTTTAATTACATGATTAGTTCTGGGTTTGAACCGGATCAGTATTTGAGGAATAGGGTGCTGCTTATGCACGTGAAAAGCGGGATGATGATTGACGCACGTAACTTGTTCGATGAAATGCCTGGGAGGAACTTGGTCTCATGGAACACGATAATTGGAGGACTTGTGGACTCCGGAGATTACATGGAAGCGTTTAGATTGTTTTTAATGATGTGGTGTGAGTTTTCTGATGCTGGGTCGCGCACTTTTGCCACAATGATTCGGGCAGCTGCTGGGTTGGGACTCATATTTGAGGGAAGACAGTTACATTCATGTGCTTTGAAGATGGGTATAGGAGGAGATATTTTCATATCGTGTGCATTGATTGACATGTACTGTAAGTGTGGGAGCATCGAAGATGCTCAATGCGTTTTTGATGAGATGCCAGAGAAGACCACGGTGGGATGGAATTCAATTATAGCAGGTTATGCACTTCATGGTTATAGTGAGGAAGCTTTGAGTATGTATTATGAGATGCGGGATTCTGGTGTTAAAATAGACCATTTCACGTTTTCGATAATTATAAGAATATGTGCGAGGTTAGCTTCATTAGAACATGCTAAGCAAGCTCATGCAGGTCTAGTCCGTCATGGCTTTGGGTTAGATATAGTTGCGAACACAGCACTTGTGGACTTATACTGCAAATGGGGGAGAATGGAAGATGCCCGGCATGTCTTTAACAAGATGCCTCGCAAGAATGTCATATCTTGGAATGCCTTAATTGCTGGATATGGTAATCATGGCCGTGGAACCGAGGCTGTTGAGATGTTTGAACAGATGCTTCGTGAAGGAATGGTACCCAACCATGTCACTTTTCTTGCTGTTTTATCTGCTTGTAGTTACTCAGGTTTATCAGATTGTGGTTGGGAGATTTTTGAATCAATGACTAGGGATCACAAAATCAAGCCCCGAGCAATGCACTATGCCTGTATGATTGAATTATTAGGTCGAGAAGGGCTTTTGGATGAAGCTATTGCATTGATAAGAGGTGCTCCCTTTGAGCCTACAGTGAATATGTGGGCTGCCTTGCTGACAGCTTGTAGGGTCCATAAGAATTTAGAACTTGGTAAATTTGCAGCCGAGAAACTTTATGGAATGGAGCCCGAAAAGCTTAGCAATTATGTTCTGCTTTTGAATATATATAACAGTTCAGGCAAGAAGGAAGAAGCTGCTGCTGTTTTCCGGACCTTGAAAAGAAGGGGTTTGAGAATGCTTCCTGCATGCAGTTGGATTGAAATCAAGAAACAACCACATGTTTTCCTCTCTGGGGATAAATGCCATGTCCAAACAAAAGAGATTTACCAGAAATTAGACAACTTGATGCTGGAGATTTCAAAACATGGCTACATTCCTGAGGAGAAATCTTTGCTTCCTGATGTCGACGAACAGGAAGGACGAATTCTGTTGTACCATAGTGAGAAATTGGCAATTGCATTTGGGCTGATCAATACGACCGATTCAACACCGTTGCAGATTGTGCAGAGCCATCGGATATGTGGTGACTGCCATAATGCAATTAAGTCGATAGCCATGGTTACCAGGCGGCCAATTGTTGTGAGGGATGCCAGTAGATTCCACCATTTCAAAGATGGGAGTTGCTCATGTGGGGATTACTGGTGATGGTAAATATGAATCTAATAAGTTGATATATGGATCTATTAACTTTGTCATCTGAGATCCTGTATGTTACCCCTTTTCCTCTTTTTTTTCTTTTTTTTGGGGGGGGTTGTGTCACTATAAGAAGTATTCCATCTTCAGCATACACTGTTGTTGTTTTTTTTTTAAGCTCATCAATAAAAATTATAGTTCTTTTTTTTTTTTTCCGAAGAATTTCACAAATTTGTGGTTTGGAGCCATTTGTTTGTTTCTTCATATCATGGTTCCGACAGATGTAGTGGATGCACTTGGTTCTTTGTATTTTTGTGAAGAAAACCAACGAGTTCTTAGGCTGTGCTAGTTGGTTTTTAGGAGCTCATTTTCAGTACTGTGATCCAGTTGATTGGAAAGGGAGGAAATAATGTTGCTCAACAAATGATTATTGAGTTCAGCACTAGTAAAATTCTCCCAATAATCCTCAATACTATTGAGTCAGTAGTCACTAAATCTTGTTATAATATAGTAGTTATCATGACATGCCACATATAAATATAATTCTCCATTTGCTGACCATATGGCAGCCATTTTATCAATTACTATACCTATTTGTACTGATGTGACATCAATTGATACATAAATCAATAATTTATAAATTGTATTAGGGGCATCATGTTTAGCAGCACTCATCCACCTATACATATATATATATATATGGGATAGGATCACCTTACACATAAAAATGACTCTATACATACTCAAAATATGCACCGTTGGATTAGATGGAATCTGATGGCTATTTTGTGCCTTGAATTTAACACCTAAAAGGAAGAATTTTCACTCTCTCTCCTGCCATGCACCTTACACGTTACCTTTCAATGCTTTCCCTCCCATTCACGAAACCTTCCATCTCCCCCGCCCTCCTACTGCTGCTGCTCACCTTTGCTAGCCGGCAACAAAGCCGGCCAACCCTTGCTCTTCCCTGCCGGCAACCATTGCTCTCTCCCAGCCGACAACCCTTGCTCTCTCCCTGCCGGCAACCATTGCTCTCTCCCAGCCGGCAACGAAACCTTCCGTCGCCGACGAACGATTATGGTTTCTTCTCATTCCCAACAACCCCTATTCTATACGCACACCGTCATAGAGCCAGAACTGATTGGAATTCCATTCTCACCGGTTAGTTTTCCATTTTTGCAAGCTACTAAAAAAAAAGCGGAGTACTGCATGGCTTTAGATGACAGAGCACTGCACACATATGCTGGTTTAGATGAAAGTTTGCCTCTCTTAGCAGATGCTGAAACAGTAGCTGAAGCTTATACGAAGAGGCTTGTGTAAAGTGTAAACCATTGTATAATCAAAAATCCAAAAAAAAAGAATAAATAAATAAATTCTTTTTGTTTCCTCAAAATCCTTCACTGTAGGAATTTATTAGATAGCATTTTTTTCCCTCATCTTTGTTGACATAGATGCTCATAAAGGTTAGTTTCTGTCCACAACAATTTCACTTTATAAATCCCCTTAAGCTAATTATTATTTGCAATTGAATTTGACATGTTTAATATGGCCGACCTTGTATATTGTTGATAACATGATAAACTTTTAGCTTTGTAAATATATATATATTTTAATTGATGAGATGCATGTAGCTGAACACAAAAAAACTTGATGATTTTCTTTCATCTGTACCCTGTTTGATCTTTCATTGATTGACTGGTACCTCTATGTTGCTTCCCATGTGCTTGTAAATTTAATTAAAAGTGATCTCTTCTTGTTTTATATGCCTAGATGTACTGGTACAACATTAGTGATATTTAATACATTTCTTGACCCAAAAAGGGGAAATAAAAATATGACCTATGTTGATAATATCTAACATGTAATCTTATCTTTTATATTTAATGCCAAAACATGTTTTCACCAATGCCATTGCATAACATGTTTTTACTTTTTACTATATGCATTCGGTTATTGTCATCATCAAATTGGAGGCAAATGTGCCTCTACTAGGTGTTTTTTTTGGATATAATGGCATTGATTTTTGGAGTTGTCCCTGTTAAAGTGTATTTTTTTTTTCCCTTTTTTGGGAAGAGAGGAAGCATTTTGATGTTGCTTTTGATGGGGTGTTTTGTAAATTTAACAGGGGCACATTTTTTGCTAATATGTTAGTAACAAGGTATGGACCAGACCATTTTGATGGGCATTGATTTGTAAATTTAATAGGAAGGTATTATTTGTGGTTTGTTTACTTTTTGCCATATTTGGCATTGGAGAGTTCTTGATACATTTCGAGAGATTTTTGCAGGGATGAAGTTGTTGTTCCAGTGCCCATGTTGCTCTTGTTTTTGCCTCTTGAAGCCAAAGCAGGGGCAGCCAAAGGTGCAGGCAACTAAGGAAACTAAACAACCTGCTAAGGAAGCTCCCAAGGAAGCTAAGGGTGCTTGAGATATATGACCCTTATCAAGCAATGACAGTGGAAAACTGCTTAGATTATTGTTTTCTTTCTGTTCTTGATATTGTGCTCTTGTGTCACATTAGCTTTGCATAAAGAATTGCATACATTTGGCATTTGTATAGGGCCATTATTTTGTAAATTTAAGATAAAAATATTTTTTGTTAATATGATGGCAATGTACTGCCCAATTGGCTTGAGAGGGACAATTGCGTTATACATGACACTAGAGCCATCTTGCCCTGACCTGATATGCAGAATCACTGTTAATTCTCCTACCATTATCTCCTGCCACCACCAACAAAACGAATGTAATATTTGAAACCAAACACAGCCACGAAGATCAACTACCATTGAGGCATGGTTTTAAAAAACTGTTTACAAGCACTTTAAAATTATTGTCATTATTAAAGTGAGAATTATTCATTTGGAACAGGTTCAGATCATATGTCCACCCTGTTGAGTCGATTCCTCGCTGTAATATCTTTCAATATTGTTATAGCATTCTACATATATATGGCAATGAAGAAGCCTTCAGATGAACACATTCCTGATCCTAGATTTCTTACTGAGGCCAAGGCCAACATAAACCAATCAACACCAACTGAAGCCGAGGGTTCTTCCCAATCTCGTTATAAACAAGAGTAGGATATAGCAAGCTGAAGCCATTTTCACTTACTAGCAAAGAAAATTAGAAGACCGTTGAGTTGAGATCATGGTGTAATATTTGATTTGCATTGTTGTTTATTGGTAGCTATCCCCATGTGATGTGAATATTGATGTCAATAGCATAAATTTTCAGAAAACAAACTTCTTGTCATTCTTAACATATCAATTGTGTTTTCCCAGCTCATGAAGCTGATAATTAATTATCTTTTCGATTAGTATAAGATTGGATTATAAGATGCAGACATGCAGTGATTCCTTTAATTTGATTAGGATATACAAGTTGCATTAGAGCTATCACTATAATACAACTTTCATCACCAAAATGTTAAAATGTATATAATAACATTTCTTAAATAAATTTAACCATACGCTGAACTACACATGCCATCAAAATGGGTAATTGTCCAAATTTTCACAATTTGATCATCTTCCAAGGCTGTTACAAGTATCGAAGGCAGACATCTTTGCCAAGTCCAATTCAAACTTCTGAACCACCTTTTTATCCCTTTCCACAATATCTGAAGTTGATCAGGTTAAAGGAGAACCCAGTTACTGCAAGACACTAGACAACCTCATCTACATCACACACACAGACACACACACCCCTTAAAATTGGGGAGAAAATTATAGTGGATAGTGAAAGAAGGATACGGCCTGAAATTTTGGATTGATTATCCAAATTTGGAATGATATTTGCGACAGAACCATACATTGAGAGCTTCCTCCTGAAAAATTGAAGAGAAATGTCAGTTTCTGAAGAATGGAACTGAACTATTAATCTCTCATTCATGTAAACCCAAATCACAGTGATTTGAAAAAGAATATAAAAATTTAATACTTACGCACACAAGTAAAGCAAAATCACAGTGATTTAATCTCTCATTCATGTAAAGCCAAATCACAATGAACTGAACTATTAATCTCTCAAATTTTTCATTTGATTAAATTGTGCAATGAAGAGAAATGTCAGTTCCTGAAGAATGGGACTGAACTATTAATCTCTCATTCATGTAAAGCCAAATCACCGTTGCAACAGAGGGTGAGCAACATGGAGATGGAAGGAATGGTTGCCGACAGGGAGAGATCGAGCAAGGGTTGTCGGCTGGGAGAGAGCAATGGTTGCCGGCAGTGGAGAGCAAGGGTTGGCCGGCTTTGTTGCCAACTGGCAAAGGTCAGCAGCAGGAGGGTGGGGGAGATGGAAGGTCTCGTGAATGGGAGGGAAGAGAGAGAAGGGTAACGGGTAAAGTGGGCAGGAGAGAGAGTGAAAACTCTTCTTTTTAGGTATTAAATTCAAGGCACAAAATAGCCATCAGATTCCATCTAATCCAACGGTGCATATTTTGAGTATGTATAAGAGTCATTTTTATGTGTAAGGTGATCCTATCCCTATATATATATATATATACACATTAATTTAATTAGATGAATTTAAGACGTTGAATCTTAATCAAGATTTTTGAACCCTATGAGCAAAATAGTTTGCCTTGGTACTTACGGTTTAGGAAGTAGAAGGTTTCAAATTCGACAACTTTCTTATAGAGTTAATCATCAGTTTGATTTTTCAAGTATGTATAATAAATTTGCCCGTATTTGAAAAAAATAATACGGAGTAATAATTTGATTTTTCAAGTATGTATAATAAATTTGCCCCGTATTTGAAAAAAATAATACGGAGTAATAATTTGAAGTCTTATACTAAAGAGGCAAGATTGTAGCATGTTTGAGAATTTTAAAAATTGATATACTCTTTTATTACAATCAAATTTTAAAATAAATCAAAATTTAAAAGAAAATTATTCTTATATCTTATTCTATATACAAAATTAGATAGATTTATTTTATTTTATTTTTAAAAAAAATCCCTCCGTTGATATAAAACGGATTAACTAATAAACTTTTATGTTTGGCGAAGAGAGCCAGAGGCGACCGAATAGAAGTGGTGTTGAGAGGAGCTCAAACTTTCAGTCCAGTCTCAGATAAAGACGAGGGAATCAAATCGAGCAAAACCAAGAGTCCCGTGCTTTCTCCCCTTTGTGTACAAGTTTTCTAGGGCACCAAGTCCTTCAACTCATGAACCAGGGCATCGATTAATCATCGAGTGCAGCAATATGGAGCATACGTTATGGGGTCATCTTCCTCTTTTGGTGAGATCGACCTCTAAAGAATCAATCGAATACATTCTTCAAGCTCTGTGGCGAACTCGAAAGACCGGTCTCGATGCCGCCGACCGCGACATCATCAGAGACATGCTTCAACTTCAGAACGAGACCGACCTCGACCCTGTAAATCTCTCTCTCTCTCTCTATATATGTGTGTGTGTGTGTGCGCGTGCGCGCATGTATGATGGAACTTGCAGTTAACCGAACTTGTGCAATGGAGATTTAATTATCATCTTCTTGCATGTATTGCAGGACTAACTCAGACTATAGATGTATATGCATTTGTGAAGTCATACGATTTTATTTGTATCAGAAATGTGTGTGATGGTTTTTTATTTTTTTTTTTATTTTTAAGGGTATGTTGGAAACAAGGAATTATATTATAGAAAGATGTTATTGAACCCTTTAACTTCGGAAAGTGTAATAAAAAATTGTCCTTTTAATTATTTATGTAATATGCAATTACCTTTTAGAAATAGTACTAAGCTGCTCAGAGCTTGAGTTGAATGTTTTAGTTATTTATTCAAATTTTAATTTGGCTTGAACTGACTGGAATTGTACTCTAAGGACCTGTTTGGTTGTCCCACGGAATTTAAACTGTTTCATTTCCGTTTTGCATATAATTTTATGAACAAATTCATCATTGTGAATGGGACAATTCAAGGAAGTGGTAGCCATCATTATAAAGGACCATAAGTAATCTGAAATAGGGGCATTTCATGAATTCTAGGAAAAGAATGCTACATCTCTTCCTTTCTTTAGGTTAGAAGGTATCACAGGCCACAGGTAGAAGATAAAAAACAAATATGAGTGCCGCAATATTTTCTCTTTTCCAATTCTAACTCAAGCAATGTTGCTATTTGTACCCCCTTTGATTTTTTCTATTTATAAAAATAGTGATATGGGTAAATTTGGTATTTAATAGGGAAGGGACCAATTGAAAGACCAAAAGCCAGTCACTTTCTATAATAGTATAGAAGTACAGATAAAGAGTGTATATTTTTGTTGTGGCTTTTAAAGATATATAGTCCTTATGAATTAACACAACTATATAATTTTTCTTTTCTGTTTGTAGCTTCTGGTATGCCTCCGCATGTTGATACGCAGGTGTGTTTATGAAAATATCAGCAAGGATGATATTCAAAAGCTGTTTCCCAATGAGGTTCTGCCTGAATTACAAAGACTACTGACACTTCTGCTGCAAAAGTTTCAAAGGGAATGGCGGGAAGATGTATTCAAGGATCAGGTTAGAAATTCTATTATGGTATTATGTATAATTGCAATGATATACTTCTTAGGATGCAAGGATTTAAACCTTTTTATTTCCTATGAATACCATTCAGGTTACTTTGCCCCGCTTAAAGGCAATGACGTGGAATATGGCTGATCAGGATGCAGAATCAACGGACCCTGTGGCTGTTATCAACTTAAAAGTATCTGAACTATTTGAACTTCTAGTTTGAAAGTCACTTCACATGTATCCCCTTTATGTCGGCCCAAGTTTGCACCAATTTGAAATTGAAATCAAGATGCTGGTTATAAGTTTGGATTATACAACAAAAAACTTGCTATTTGGTCACACATGATTTTATTTGTCTATTAATCATTACTGCACATTGTGCAGCTTCAAAATGATGCACAGTCTCAGTCAGGAGAATCAGAAGTGAAGTTCCAATTGGCTAAAGATACTTTAGAAACAATGTTGAGGTCTCTGTATTGTATTAGAGACCAGTTATCTGACATGGTAAGTTCTGTCCTTGATATTTACTTTTCCGTTTGATGATATGTATCACAAGAGTGTAAATATTATTCTCTTAGGTGGCTATCTCAATATAGTTTGTTATCAACTTTTTCCATAGTGATTTACCGATTCGTAATATGGCTTGTTATCACCTTACCAGGACGAGACGTCAAATGGGCATTTACCCCAGGAAACAAATTTGGCGTAGTTCACCAATATGTCTCAACTAGAAAGGTATGGATTGCCTTTGTTATCTATTTTAGGTCATCCAAATTCCACTCAGCATACTCTGTTTTCCTGAATAATGTCTGCTTGATTGATGTCATAAGGAACTTCTATCTTTTCATATGTTTGGCTGCTGGGGGATTGATCCCTCTACTATGAGCTCCAAGTTTTCCTACACTGTATGAGTAGATCCTTGGCTTTGTGCAACAAATTATATTTGTAACATGTTCGCCTCGCATGTGGTACCCCTGCCTGGCGCGTGTGTGCATATGTATGAGAGAGAGAGAGAGAGAGAGAGAGAGAGAGAGAGAGAGAGAGCTTTTGGGGTTCAAACCATTGGGATTTGGGGAAATCCTCTCAAAGAAGTTTCCTTTCCTCAAATTCTAGATTTCATATTCCTTTTTATGGATTTCACTTATTGCATTGCCGGTATGACACAGTGTTTTAAGAACCATGTAAGAAGGGAAGTTTGGTTAAACCTGGCTTAACTGATTGGTTGAACTGAGTCAACTACTGACCTTACACTTATCCATATACATACAGATCATATATTTATGTGCATCAAACCTTAGATAGCCCTTACTTTGCCCAATGATGTGTTAAAAGGGTAATAGGAAAACCTTGTTAGATATCTAAAACTTTCTCTGAACTTCCAATTTCAACCATATTAGAAAATAAAACATCAAGACCCATTATCAAACCGCAACGTGCATATCAGGTCTGGCTCATGTTAATGCTAAATTGCCAATATACTGCTTTGCTCAGGCTCATGTCATAATTTTTTTATCATAGAGAATGGGAAAAGATGTATTTTCTCATTGCAGCTATACCTTGTAGGATCCAATAGTGTTTGGCTTCTTGTATCATTTCACTATCCCGTTTTCCTTTTTTGCTGGGCATTTTTTATTTTACTATCCTTATCCTAGGCATTGTTATAATGCAGATTGAGAATGATCGTGATCAAGTGGAACGGCTTGGAGTAACTGCTTAAGAGAGCTGGGCTCACTTATATTGAACCAGTAACGAGCAGGTTGCCGTGTTTCTAACATTATTGCGGGAAATCATGTTTTTGGCATGGTTGCTTGTGCTCTCTAAATGTTAGACAAACAAGTCCCAACTCAAGAAATTTCCTAGAAGGCAGTCTCCACTATAGACAGTTTTTTGTTAGAAGCTCAATCCTGAAGGAAAAGTAAGCCTTGCCCAAATTGAATACCTTTTTGGTTGGACCCCTTTTAATTTGAAGAACATAATATGCCCAACAAAAAGCAGCAATTCATAGTGTTTAAATGCATCAAACAAGTTTGTACTTGGTAGCATTTTCCTTGGATAGATGTCATGTTTTACATTTATTTGTTTTGATCAAGTAATAATTGTATTAATATTGTTTAAAAGGGCTTCACATAAACTTTTTTGAACGTGAGATATACAAAAGAAAAACTACTGCGCACAATTAAAAGTATTTGGAAGCATTATGAAAAGAATCCCCATTGAAATATAGAAATATTTGGCTCTTTTCCTGCAGAAAACTGAAAATGGACTTGGTTACCTTTGACCTTGAACCTTTTTATTTTTTTTTTTTTATTTTGATGAGGAGGAATCTTCCAAGTTACCTTTAACCTTAAAAGGAGAGTTTGGATTTGCTGTTGATATGAGAGGTGATCATCGTTGGATGGCCGAGATGTATGTAAGAAAGGAGATCCAATGGTTCACGTAAGAAATGTCTAAATCGGGTGTGTTTTGGATCATCTATCAGATCCATGGGCCTTTCTAATATGAGTAATTGGATTCCTTTTTTTGCATACGTGTCGACTATCTAACGGTGATCACCTGTCAGATCAACAACAAATCCAAACCCTTAGGCCCCGTTTGGATTCCCTGAATTAGAGGCGGGAATGGAATTACATTCCAAATCAGCGTGTTTGGATTGTTTACTTGTGGCGGAATGGAATGAAGGGGCGGGAATGAGGCGGAATGTAATCCGACTGATGGGTGGAATTTGATTAACGCGGGGGGGTGTGGTAATGGGATTGCTGCCTCTTGGGCGGAATGAAAAAAAGACCCCTCAACCCTTCAAACCTGAGAAAAACACGAAGATCACCCCTGCCACCGTCACCGTTGCCGACGCCGACGCTGAAGATCAGAATACCAGGTTCTTCTCTCAAGCCAGCAGCCCAACGTCCGGTGATAGTCGTGCCTCGGGATCCCCGCACCTTAACCGGCTTGATGAGAACGCAGCTGCAGCTGCTGCCGCCGATGACCTCATGAACAGAGGACTGCTCATCGATTTGGTTCTTTTCGATGACTCGCCGCCGGAGAATTTGATGCTCGATTCCGATAGCGGATAGAAACCTCTTCGCCGGAAGAACAGAGACTTCATGCCTCTGTAGAATCGGAAAGAGAAAACCCTAGGGTTTCGTCAACAAGCCCAACGGTGACGGCCGTTTGCTCCAGAAGCTTCTTCGCCGGTATCGCCAGGGAGACGCCGTCGCCGGTATCGCCAGGGAGACGCCGTCGCCGGCTCCAACACCATTCGATCCGACGGGAAGTTGTGCTCGAAACCAAACGAGTACGATCACTTAAGCAAGAAAATTTATGTGGCATTTTTGTTTATGTGATATTTTGTGGCATTTTTGTTTATGTGATATTTTGTGATCAGTAGCAAAGGGTAAAATTGGAAAATTACAAAAAATTCCATTCCATTCTTGTCATTACCAAACACAGGAAATGGAATGGACAGTCATTCCGACCCCTAATTCCAGTCAGTATCCAAACGCTTCATATGGAATAAATTTCTAATTCCATTCCATTCCAGCATGGGAATGGAATCGGATTCCATTCCGACTTAACTGATTCCCCCGATCCAAATGGGGCCTTAAAAGAAAGAGGAAAGGCTATGTAAGCTCAAAAGTTGAATGTGCATTTTTAAGAACCAAAAAAATAAAAAAAAAATTTAGGTTGAATTCCTTAATTTTATCTAATTTTTAAGGATAACAACCTACTCTTAGTTGAAAAAAAAAATTTAATTATATCTTGTTTTCTTACAAGGTTTAACATATTTACATAAAATAAAACTTATGAAATAGTCATTATACCAAAATTGGTCAAATTTATCTTTAGTTAGTTGAATTTCATGTTTCCCAAACGGATCCCAATGTACTCCCAAAGTACTAAAATAAAATGCCCACAACTATCTTGTCATATTATTGCAGTGAAACAGGAGATAATTTGCGGATTCTAGCTGCATCTTTATATATGAATGATACAACGCTTAATTGGGTTGAGTGGAAATATTCTGTCCTACTTCCTGTCTCTTCTCACAAAAGTCCACCTTGAAAATTCCACATTTTAATAAAATATTAATATTTAAACTTTTAAGGTGAACTTTTGTAAGAAGAGACAGGAAGTGGTACATAAAAAGTGAGACAGAAGATCTCCACTCCATATGCCCAGCATGTCCTGATCAAAGTTGCAAGGTTTCCTTTCTGTGAAATTTGAAAGTACTTTACCATTTTGGCCAGGGGTTCATCACCCTTGACGACAGAAAGATGCCCTAGAGTTCAATTCGGTAAGGCAAGCGTAGGTTCTCCTAAATATAAACCTAAATTGAATCAAGTTGGACTTAAACTTGAAATGAAGCCAGTTTGATATCACTTAAACAAGCTTTCAAACTACAAATATTTTGACCAAATTTTTTTTAAAAAAAATGATTAGTTTCTTTGGGTAACATGCAATCCTTTTAATATAAGGTTGCTTTGCAGATGTCACCTCTTTATAGAAAATTCACTACATATTTTTAAAAAAATCAGTAATTGAATTAAATGTTTCACTTGTACACGTCAAGAATACCAAATATCAGACTGATTTCTAAAAATAATAATAAAAAAAAAAAAACATAAAAAATTATAATATTTTAATCATTATATTATATGTTGAACATGATGGAAGGGTTTAACAAAAAGATAGAATTAGAATCAAATCCAACCTTATTAAAATAAAATTAAAATGGTGAAAATGCAGATTTAACAAGTGTGAATGCATATTTTCCCATGTTAGGCCAGTTTTTAATGGTTTGACTAAGTGGTCCACCCTTCGATGGTCTTAACTCTCAAGTCTTGAATGAAAAATTCAAGGCAACAGCTAATAGCAGTGAGTTCGAGGTTGACGCGTCGTGTCCCTACTCCCAAGTCTTTAACGGGGTAATTTGTTTTGTGAAGGAATTGGTCAATTATGTGGGTTTCATGTTTTTATATTGAGATATTGAAATGAAACATCCAAAAACGTCACATACAATTTCATAACAGTGATGATAAGATAAATTGCGACGCCCCAACGACCCGGTGGCCGTTTTTGTCAAGGAAAAACCCGAAAAAGACGAATCATTTCGCAAGATGACGCGTTTATATTTACATTAAATGATCAAATGCGCATTACCACCGGCACCAAATTACACTATTCTAAACACGAGCGGAGATCTCTCATACCTTTTCTCACAAAAGTCACCTTCAAAATTTAAATATGAATATTTATTAAAATATTAGATTTTTAAGATAGATTTTTGTAAAAAGAGATAGAAAAATGGTACATACAAGTGGAACAGAAGATCTCCGATCATTCTAACAGTACTCAGAAGAGTTGTTGTAAGTGCACGTGTGTTTCTTTCTTTTTCTATTTTTTTTTCTTTTCTAAACAAGGAATATCTTGAGACTACTTCCACCGATGTTTAGAATCAAATTTAATTCTCTTACGATGCATAATTCAACTATTAACACATGCATTTGATGAAAAGTGGAGACTTAAACTCACGACTTTCGGTTCAGAGATGCAATGAAATCTCTTATAAATATGAGCATACCCATCCAAACTCTTAAAATAGGGTTGGGTGCTAAATATTTATTTTAATTTTATTTTATAAAAGCTTATTGGTACCCATTTGTTAGTATCAGGAGAGTTGGGATGAAAGTAGGTTTCGATCTATCAATAAAGAAAAAAAAGATCAAAACCTAAGTGCATTAGTGATTTGGTGTCCTTTTGCGAGGTTTTTTTTTTTTTTACCAAAAAGATAGATATCTACCCTTATGCTAACATCCTAAAATTAACAAATAATATCTCACTTATATTGGTTTCAAACTTGAAATCTGTCCTCTAGATCAAAGGATGATGTATATGATTTATGCGGGTTTTATTTTACTCTTATTTTACATGTAATTGACTTTTAGATGGCCTATTTTACATCGAAACAAATGCAACCTAAATGTCTTCTATGAGTCCACCTAATGTCTGTCTTAATTAAAGATTGATACTCTTAAAATAGTAAAATACATTAATATATACTACATGTATTACATCATTCGTACCATATCATGAAGTTTAGAGAAGGCTTATAGATTAATAAGCCACTCTTACTCCCACCACCACGCGACCATGTTCTTTGGTGTACGTTGGCAAGCACGGGCCTACTAATCCAAGTTGTAACTAATATTAATACATTGATTTTTTACCTAGTCACTTGTTAATTCCTCTTATCTCAACTTTAAACGAAAATAGGATATTTTCCCTTCCTTCTTTAATATATATATATATATTATTTAATATTCAAGTTTTTCGGGAGTGGAAGTCGTGGTTGAGAATAGGGTTAAAGATTATCATGTAGACAAACATCTCATTTATGTTGACTCTTTACAAGTTACACGCATGGTTGTTTGAATCGATCCCATGTGAAACCAAAACATGTACTTAAGGGGGTTCTCATGTGCTTACGAAAAATGTATTCCCACCTTTTAGTGATAGATTTCAAATTTATGTTTAAGAAATTACATCAACACCACTTTCATAGAATCAAGTGAGATTACGGTGCAAGCATATGTTTATATAAATTATATTAGTGTGAAGGCCATAGGTTATAATAGAATGTATGTTTTGAAAAACTACCGTTGGATTAGATGCTGTGTACTTATGGATGTCATGCACACTAAAAATCATGGTGATCCAATGTCAGGATTTCAAAATATAGCTATGAGACATTGTAACCGTTGAAAACTACCACGGTTTTTCTCACTTACATTTTTTAAAAATCTGCTATTAGATTACTACGATTTTTGACGTACATGACATGTATAAGTACAGTATCTAATACAACAGTCAATTTTTCAAAATATGCATTATATAATTATCTATGAACTTCAAGTTAACATAAATAAACGATCCTGTCTATATATGCTGATTTTCGTGAAAGTCAATATGAGGCCTATAGGTAATTATCGGATACATAATTTAAAAAACTGACAATTGGATTAGATAATATACATTTGTATGTCATGCAAGCAAAAAATTACAGTGATCCAATAGTCAAAAATTTTGGCACACATGACATCCGTAACAAAACGATCGATTTTTCAAAATACACATCCCACATTTAATTGAAGGCATGATGCTGACTTTAGCGAAAGCCAATCACATCTTGACAAAAGGAGTTAAAGGCTTAAAGCGCATGCATAGATGACACTTTTTTATGCTTAATTATTTACTTATTTATTTTACTGAATAATAGAAACTTTATCATTAACCCTTCTTAATATTAATAAGTATTTATGTATTTTCATATGCTTTTCTATCAACTACCTGTTTGGAAATTATGAAAAAATTGCATCATGTTAAATTTGGTCTTTTATTGATATTTGATTTTTCTAAAAGTCATTTTATGGATACTTTTTATATATATATATATCTTATTTTCTATACAAGACTCATTTAATTTAAGTAAAAGATATATATAAAATATAAATTAAGTAATTAACAAAACGAGGAACAAATCAAACTTTTTATGGTATTGAGTCATTGACAATAGCATTTTCTTTTCTTTTCTTTTCCTTTCTTTTATATATATAACACACTGTTGGCCACTGGTTCTTTCCTCATATACGGAGGAGAGAGAGAAGCCAAACCAGCACGCACGCAGACACGCACAATAAAGAGTACCGTACGCTACTCGCAGCTGATGACCAATCTCTAGCCGGCCAAGCAGTTAACGATTTTCCTGTCGTGGTGAGTTTCTCATCGTCAGCGAGACCGACAGACGCACACACACTGTAGAACAAGATATGGGAACACCTAGGGTTTGAACGGTCAGTCCTCTCCTCTTCCTCTATCTCTCTCTCTCCAAACCCTAATTTATACAAAATCGATACATATACCTCATACCTATACATATACATATATACGCAATAAAATGGCGGCTACAACAACGACCATCGGCGCCGGCGCTGGCGGTGCTGCTGGCGGCGAAGACCGAGTCATGGCCACAGCTCAACAGATCGTGAAGAGTCTCAACACTTCAAAAGACGTCACTGAAGACATGATCTTGATCTTCTCCAGCTTCGACAATCGCTTGTCGAATATCACTAGTTTGATCTCTAGTGATGCGGCGGAGGCCGAAAATGCAAAGACGGAACGACTGGAGGCCGCCGAGAAGATTATTCTTCAGTGGGACTCGAATTTGGAAGCTCCTCGACACTCGTTGCCGTGGGAGGAGTCGCCGGACGAAGCGGCGGAGTATTTGATGGCAGTTGATGAGATCTTGCGGCTGACGGAGGAGTTGACGATTCAACCGGAAGGTGGAGAGATCGTGGACCGTGCTGAGAATGCGTTGCAATTGGCGATGTCGAGACTGGAGGACGAGTTTCGGCATATCTTGATACGGAACACTGTTCCGCTTGATTCGGAGAGGCTTTACGGCTCGATTCGTAGGGTTTCTCTTTCGTTTGTGTCGAACGATGGGGAAATTGATGATTTTGAGAGTTTAGGCGAGGATGATCAGGATCATAGTGGATGTTTTCATGAGAGAGGAGCGAGTTTGGGGGATGATGTGTGTGTGGATTTGATTCATCCTGATGCCGTTACGGAACTGAAAGAGATTGCTGATCGGATGATCAGGTCAGGATATGAGAAGGAGTGTTGTCAGGTTTATAGCAGTGTTCGTCGTGATGTTTTGGATGAGTGCTTATCAATTCTCGGTGTTGAGAAGTTGAGTATTGAGGAGGTTCAGAAGATTGAGTGGACTCCCTTGGATGAGAAGATGAAGAAATGGAGACAAGCTGTTAAGATTGTTGTTAGAGTTCTTTTGTCCGGCGAGAAACGGCTTTGCGATCAAGTTTTTAATGGTTCAGATTTAATAAAAGAGGTTTGCTTTACTGAGACTGCAAAGGGTTGTGTGATGCAGTTGTTGAATTTCGGTGAGGCGGTTGCCATTGGAAAAAGATCGTCCGAGAAGCTATTCCGGATAGTTGACATGCATGATGCACTGGCAGATGTGTTGCCAGATTTGGAAACTCTGTTTCCCGATGAGTCAGGAGAGTTTGTTTGCAGTGAAGCTCGGAGTGTACTGGCTGGTTTGGGTGAGGCAGCAAAAGGGACATTTGTGGAATTTGAGAATCGGGTTCAGGGTGAGACATCTCGGAAACCTATTCAAGGTGGTGAGATTCATCCATTGACGCGTTATGTGATGAACTATGTTAAATTGCTTGTGGATTACAGCGAATCTTTGAACTTGCTTCTAGGAAGCGGTGAAGATGAATCAGATCATTTGCAGAGTGACAGTGGTGATAGTTTGCATTTCGGAAGCATGTCTCCTATAGCACTCCGTTTGCTGTCACTATTAACAACTTTGGAATCAAATCTTGAAGAGAAGTCGAGATTATATGAGGATAATGCAATGCAATATATATTCCTAATGAACAATATTCTTTACGTTGTTCAGAAAGTGAAAGATTCAGAGCTTGGAAAGCTTCTGGGGGACCAATGGGTTCGCAAGCGCCGTGGCCAGATACGCCAGTATGCTACTAGTTATCTTAGAGCATCTTGGAGCAAGGCCTTGTCTTGTTTGAAGGATGAAGGGATTGGTGGGAGCGCAAGTAATGCCTCAAGGATGGCTCTGAAGGAGAGGTTTAAGAATTTCAATGCAAATTTTGAAGATATTTATCGGATCCAGACAGCTTGGAAGGTCCCTGATGCTCAACTTCGGGAGGAACTTCGAATATCTATATCAGAAAAGGTGATTCCCGCATACCGCTCATTTATGGGGAGGTTTGGGAATCAGCTAGAGGGCGGAAGGCATGCTGGGAAATACATAAAGTACACACCAGAGGATTTAGAGAACTATTTGTCGGATCTATTTGAAGGATCTCCTGGTGTTCTGCACCATCTGAGGAGAAAAAGTACATAGGATACAGAACTCTTGTAACAGGTAAGCTCACTGCTTTCATCAAGGACTAGTTGGAAATTAGCTCACCTTCTAAGTTCTGTCTTGCTGATATGATGTTTATTTTGTTGGTGTTAATGTTATGATCGCAGGTGTTTTTGTGGACGTTAGCCATTCCCTCCTTTACATACTGTTATAATTTTGTACATGTATTACAGATCCTGTATGTGTGAAACTTTCATCCTGTATGTATTTATTATCATGAGTTGTAGTTAGAATTGAATTAATATCATGGCCATAATTTTATTACATGTGAGGGGCTACTTGATAAAGTAATTGATGGTTGGACATGTTATGTTTGCACTGGCAAATTTATAATGGCAGTTGGCTATTGTTGAGTGACCAAATTCTTTTTATAAGAGAGCAGATTAAAGTTTATTGTTGCTGTGTGATTAAAACCAAATCACATTATTGTGTAAAACTTGACTTCCCCTCAAGAGTTACAAGTAAACCTTATCTTAGTATTTTGATTTCTTTTTCTTTCTTCATTATTTGTGTTTGTAATCAATCTGATCAGTCACACATTGATTGGGATATTTTTTTATGTGAAGATTGCGGGGTTGAAATCAGCAAATATTTATTGTTTCCTCTTGTTTCAATACAACATTATTGTAAAAGTACTTTAACAATGTATTAATGTTCCCATTGTCCATATCGAAATATTTACTGTGGTACGCAACTCTCAGCCGAGTAAAGTAGCATATACTTGTTTTTGTTCACGTGAGGACAATGATAAGTAGTATAGGTTATATGACTACTTTAAATTGTGAGAATTACAGGATAGTTCTTTATTTAATTATAAGACTAGATTGTTTGGATCTTATATGTAGTCTCCAGTGCATTTCTACTCCAAGTTTCGGTTGAATTTTGGTCATTGATGAGGTTCTATGTTTTTGTATGGAAGTTATATGCTTTTATAGCATAAGTAAGTGGGAAGACTCTCCATGCTTGAGAGATTTTATGGGTTTTGGCAAATCTGGAAGCTCACAGAAATGACATGTGCACTGCTAAAGTGGATAGCTTGGTATATATTATAAGTAACGACACGAAATTCAATGAGTAATCAACCATGGTTACTGCAATAGGAATAAATATTGTGCAGAGAATTGGTGTTAAGCATGGATTTAAAGATATTTTTAAAAGGGATTACAACCCTGTGCCATTGGCTTCTTAAAAGATCTGTGGTTTGAAACTGTACTTAGTTTCTATAGTTTTCTATAGGGCTTTTCTATAGCTTTCTATAGGGATTCCGGAAGGCGCCAGTGATGAGGAAAGGATGATTAAATCGATTAGTTGGTTGCTTCCATCATACAGAAGATACTATATTATTTCGTCTAAACAATTCTAGGAAGGAAGAATAGTATAAATTTTCTTGATGAAAATTTTGCAGCTGAGCAATTTAGTCGGAGACAAAATCACAAAATAGTTTGAAATAGTTTGAAGGGCTGTGTCCCTCTGTAAATGTACAAAATTGAAATCTGGACACTTGGAAGGCATGCTGTGTTTCAAACTTTCTAAACTAAATTCATTTAGAATTAAAGAGATGGATCTTGAGAATATCCCTTTCATATATTCTGATGAATTTGAGAGTTATTTTGGAGTTGACCTCATTCTGAGAGTCATGCGAGGTGATCATGATTGAAAAAAGAACTATTTTCCATTGCTGGTCAAGATTTCATAAAGAATTAGATGGGCGAAACCAGAGTGAAATACCAGCGTTACAGAAAATTTCCAGGTATGCCGGATCCCCACTTGCTCTTAGTACTCATCATTACTTAAAAACTCAATGGTGCTTGAGATCTGTAGCTTGCTAGTGGAAGTTAACAACAATTGTGTTTTCAAGGTTATTTCTGCTTTAATCCGGCCCGACGGTTTTCCAACCTTTCTACTCTAGAAGTTTGTGTCTTCAAGGTCATTTCTGGTTTAAATAATTAAATTATTCGTGTTTTCTTTTATGATCGGTGTGATAAAAGGTTCATTTGAGCTCGCTTGCAAGATAAACAAGCAAAGTTCAAATCTTATTTTTGAATTCGTTAATTTATAAGTTTGAGCCACTTACTCAACTCAATTCGGGTTGCTTATAGCTCTACGTGCCCACAATTTGAGTAATATGAGAGTATTCTTTTGATGGTTAAGATTAGGATAGGATTGCCTACTGGCACATTATCAAATATGCTACTATAGAAAAGGAAAGCTCGGATAGCTTGTTGATCTAGGGGCATGTGTATCGAGATATTGCAAGTTCAACTATTCAAGCTTGGTGACAGCCATTTCTTAGAGTAATATATAAGAAGGATTTGGACCTTTGAGTAGGGGGTTTGGTTTCTACTTTTTTGGAGAGAGAGAGAGAGAGAAGCCGTCTTTCCTACTTTATTGGATGGTTGCCCAATCAACTTTGTCAAATCTCATAATGTTCCTTGTATATACCAGAAACAAAAAAAAATGTGAGGCCCCAACACTCCCACAGTTCACATTTGACATGGTTAACAAAGAACGAGAACGTGCTATGTCTGGTGCTGAAAACTTAGTGTTCAACCCATGGGACATCCATTTGAAGATATATGCCTCTATTGGCCCCCTCAAAAGGTTCAAAATCGCATGATTGTGAGCCAATGTGCCTAGCCACTGAGCCATAACAGGGTCCCTCAAGTTAGGGCACCCATAACCTGTAGACCCAATGTGCTTGTCCAGTGTTTTTGCGGTTGCATCATTGCATGGTGGCTATGTGGTCCAAAAATGAATTGCAATGTTCTCTCTCAACACTGGAGGGAAAGGAAAGCAGGTATGGTTCTTGGATGAATCTCCAAGGTTAATAAAACAAAAAGTGGCTTGTTTGGCTGCTCAGAAAATTCTGCACCTTCTAGCTGAGGGGACCAGACCAAACAAGTCACTTTTTTGGATGGTTCTTGGCACCGAGACCATCCTGGTTCTACTGACCAGCTGAACTGGTCCCATTTCAAATCGAGCAAATAAGTTTTTAGGCTGCCGGAGAACGTACTACCTTTGCTCGGCTGGCCATGTTAGACCGAGGCTCTGTTTAGGATGGCTTTTGCTTTTTGTTTTTACTATTACAAGCAATGGTAGAAGAGAATCAAAATCAACTGTAGCAAAAGAGAGTTTGTGTTTGAATCCAACCCACTTCTCCCAGACTCTTTAACCACTACAAATGGTATGGATTGGATCATTGGGAATCATCTTAGAGCATCTCCAGTGGGGTGCTGTATGAGTTGCCATTGCTAAAATTTGGCATTAGCACCCAAACAGCTTGCTCGAATGGAGTGCCATTTGGGCCCACCTAATTCAATGTCAGCCCAAGCCCACTTCTTGACTGGAAAGTAGGAACTCGTTCGTCACTTGCTAGCTTGTTGTATTATCTAATATTCTTATCTCTCTTTAAAAAACAAAAGAGCCCCCACAAACAATGTCGCATATATGGAGGCAAAGTTAGCTCATTATTGCATTTGATACCAACTGTCGTAGGCTTAGATCATCCTAAAAGAATTAACCATTTTAAGAGCGGCACTTCCCGACGAGGGATTTACAGACCCGAATTAATGTGTGACATGACCCGCGAACAAATGATGCCCATTGTCACATTTGGATGGACTCTGGGAGAGGATAAAACCCACCCTGATGCCTCCTGGTATACCATAAGTTGGAGACTCTTTTTTTTTTTTAAATCGATCTTATCTTATCAAGAGACTTATCTAGGCCCAAATCTCAAACTCAAAGGAATACCCTACCCAACCAATTAAAGATGGAATGTGTCCTTAGCAACCCAGTTCGATCCCTTTTTAAGTCCTAAAATGCATACATCTCATTTTCAAACAGAATTGAAGATATACATCCCCAACACACATAGACAGGAAGAGGAAGGCAGCAATAACAAAGCCTGATTTGGATAGCAAATCTGTCCCTCTTGGGCTCGCGGTCTCAACACTCTTTCCAGCTGAGCTAAGGAGATTTGCTCAGCAGGGATGGTATGGGGGTTGCTTCTCTCTGTCTTGCCAGAGAGAGAGGAGGATTCAAACTCATGCACTGCTCATAAACAACATAAAATGAATGTTGCGATCTAAAAACGTACAAATGCCCATGTGTTACTTTTCTTATGGCGAACTAAACATTCATTAGGTTGTGTTTGGTTGTCAAGAAAATGCTTGGTTTTCTGGTTAAATTTATCAACTGATGTGGTAGCGGTGTGCTAAATTAGAAAATAATGAAAAAAATTGAGTCCTTTTTGTTTAACTTAAAAAGAAAGATGTAATCCACATCAATTGGTGACCAAATCTAGCATACGGGGCGCATACCTAGCAGCACTCTTTAAATTTTACATATATACACTATATATATATATATAGATATAGAAATGATCTTGAGTGTGTATATATATAAATATAGAAATGATCCTGTCAGCGTACGCTTACACAAGGTTATGTAAGCATGAAGCTGGTAAATAATTGTGGAATACATATTTTGGCAAACTGATCGTTGGATTAGACTATACTGATGCATGTCATGTATGTCAAAAATTACAATGATTGTTTCTTGAAGGGAATTGGTGAGAAGAGCAAAATATACAGAAAATCAAATCTCTCAAACTGGAGTAGGAAATTAATTACAATGGGCTTATCTATGTTACAAGCACCATCTCTGACCAGTTTTCGATAAACAACAAAAAGATGAGGACAGAAATCATAAACAAAGAAAAAAGACTTGAAAACTGAAAATTTTACCAGGAAAATTGATCAGAAGATAAAGTTTTGACACCTCTTAAACCCTGCTGTTCTGAGGCAGTGGCAAAACACCATCAAAGAAATCCCCGAAGTAGCCACGGGGCTCATGGACTAGCTTTGAGATTATGTCTCTCAGTGTGATCACCCCTCCCAGATTCCCATCATCATCTACAACATAAATCCGATGGATCTTCACAGAGTCCAGCTTCAGAATCAATTCTTTGACCGTGTCGTCTCTTTTGCACGTAATCATTCCGCTCAATATCGGTGAGGCCTTATGATGTTCCTCCAGATAGCTTCTGACTGCCGTCAGGAAGTTTTTAGCTGTTATAGATCTGTAATAGCATGGCAGATGAGTACACAGGGATGACAGCATGTCAACTAGATACTTTGTATAGATTCATATCCCTCAGCTAAACAACAATCAGAACAAGGAAAGCATTTTGTTTTGGTACCAAAGTGAGATCCTACATCTATTGATCCATAGTTCCATACAACTCAATTGTTTTGGTTACCTATGATATCCATACCCCAACCTCATACACCAACATAAATTATATATAGTAAAAATTAACACAAAATATGGTTTCAATTTGATAAAATAAACCTTCAAACACTACATAGTACTATGAGTTATTATTTGCAGCTTTTACAATTTTACTTCATGTATGAAGCATGGAAAATTGGAAACTGACACGAAACACAGGTATAACTAGATACAAATACAGTGATTTAGCAAATTCTAAAAACCCAGGATATGATACGGAAAGAACATGACATTTATGGAATATATATTTTTTATACATATATCATTCAAAATGTGCATCCATTTATATTATTTTTGGAAACTGTAGTTGAGTTGTTCACGTTGAAAAAGAAAAAGTAGGAGTAGGAAAAGGCAAAGAGGAAGGTGCTGTCTAAGAGAAGTGTTTTGTGTGATATGTATTCGACAATGCCACGCATCTCTAAGGAAGTGTCCATGCTTCAAAGTTGTTTGCTCTCATTTACAATCTTAGATTTTGATCATGGTAGTTGATAACTTGATATTGATGATGGGCATAATCACTGGGATTTTACTATAGGGCCCCATCTAAGATGTATCCTATTAAATAATTAGGATCTATGCGAGGATCATTGTGCACAGGATAACGCACAAGTCTAGTTCCTAAGCCAATTGAGTGTATATCTGGTGTGGATTTATTGAATTAACCACACCTCCGTACAGAACAAACCAACTGATTCATGCCGCCTCTGCAAGTGGTGATCTGATGCAGCATAGTAGAAGTGATCTATTCTGTGTGCACAAGTGTAGGTCTGTGGCTTCCACACTGACTCAAGCCAATATTTTTTGGCCAGGAAAAAAACTCCAACAATCAAACAGCGGACAAATTTAAAAATGAACAGAAGTACAGTGCTAGAAAATTATTCAAGCTACAAACCTATAATTATGGTAAATTTCTGGTGCAGTTAGCAGGAACTGAATGTCTCTTATGCTTATATTCCCTACTGCCTTTCTTCCGCCACTTTCAAGCACAGGTATCCCTCCAATCCCCTTTTTCCTCATCAGCTTAAATGCCTGAAGAACTGGTTCATCCTCATACACCTACAACAGGGAAAGAAAGCATTTGAGATTGAGAGAAATCATTAACATAACATGTGAATCTGTTAAAGAAGTCATTTTGCTTGACATGAGAACTTCTAAGGATATATGGGTTGGAACTAGAAACAAACTACCTTGCGAGGCCAATATTTCCAGAGTGGTCCCCCCCGCCACAACCCCCCCCCCCCCCCCTCAAAAATACACACACACGCCGCATGCACAAGCTCACAACACGCAAAATTAAGAAAATTGTGTTTCTTTATGCTACAGTAATTAGCTCTGGCTTAACATTGATTCACCTTTAGATGTGATTCACCTTTAGATGCATTGCTGAATGATTAAAACATCAAATGAAACATTTTAGATGACCTCACATCAACCAAAAAGAGTCACACACCGAGATAATACGATTAGGCATCACCAGGGGAAGACCGACATCAGATAGTTTCTTGGCTCCCCAGTTTTCAAACCAATGAAGCCCAGCACATTCCTTTAACATGTGAATAACAGCAGGCTGCGTGACGATGTTCTCAATCTTTGCTTCACCCAGATCAACCACAGGAATACTCTTCATTTTGTAATTAGAAAGCAGCAAGAGCATGGTCAAGAAGGAATTTGATGTCTGCAAAGCAAGAAATGGGGCCCAGCGGAACGACCCTGAGATGTCTCGAACCTGTATGCTCATAAATTAATATGTGCGGTTGGATTTTTCATGGAGAAATAAGTCTGGATAGAATATGAATTTAAATTTTTCTTTTTTCTTCTATAAAAGTAAAAGCTTTACATGTTATAGAAGCCAAAAGTACAACCTTTGTGTTCTTGTAGAAGTCAGAAGAAGTCAAAGTTTCAAAAAAGTTTCCACAAGTTGCTGTGCCTGATTCGGGGCCTAAACCTGCAGCAGAAGTCACTCTACTGGCTGCTGCATCAACAGCAGTTCTAGTGGGCCGCTTTGATCCATCTGTAACTAACCCTATGCCAGCAGATTCATCCGTCTTCCCAAGAGCTGCCATTTCTGACTGCAAAAAAACGTGAAAATATTTAGTTTTGAATTTCCTAACTGGGATGAAAGCCAAGTCAGAAGACTATAAGACCAAAGAATCACTACTGATATTATTTTAACAGACTTAAAAGGTTGAACTTGAAGAGCTAAGAATCTCCCCTCCCTCCCTTTCTCTGGCCCTAATTGTACAACCAGAGAATAAATAAACACTTCAAGCTGCCACTCTACCTTCCCCCCTCCCGAACTTCCTCTTCTCTCTGTTGTGGGTGTACCGCTAGTCCCTATTTATTTGATATGTTCAACCCTACAGACAGTGTTGGAGCCAAGATTACACTTTAGGTGTGGCAAGAAATAATAGTATAGCAACAAAATCTCATATCTCGATATCCAAATTGTTGCCGGCACTAATTTGACTAACAAATTTTCTCTTAAATTTTTTTACCTATTCTGTATTTAGCAAGTAGATGATAGAATAAGGATCCATAAAAGGCACCTAAGTTGATTTGAAGTAAGATTTGGGTGGAAAAATTTAGGTCGCATATTCAAAAGTTTTGCCAAAATATAGAGAAATATAAAATGGAAATGTGTACCGTTTTAATATATTATCGATATTAACTTGGCCAAAGCTTGAAAATAATAATTCAAAAAAATTAGTGAAATTCGGTGGAATTCAAGTTATCCAATAACATTCTCTGGTTAACTATTTCGGTCCCCTAAGGTTGATTTGACAACTGCTCTGTAAAATTTCCATTGCATGTTGATCAGTTAGATATGAGTACATGACAAGTATAATAGTTGTTATGTAACAAATTTAATGGAAAAATTAATTCCCAAAATTTTACAATTGCTTTTCCCTTTACTTCCCTAATTTTCTCAGCAACCCAATGGCACACAAGAGATTCCAAATGTATTTCTAATGGTAAGGGTTGGCATGCTAACCTGATGCAGAATCCAGACAACAATTCCCGCAAACTCTACAACACCAATGTACCTGTCGATCCAACTGGCATCCTCAGGAGCATCCACATCCACAACAGGTGCACTAAGGATCTTGTGGTCCGATAGTATTTGAACAGCTTCAGCCAGACTGGTGTCTGATCTGATCTCAATTACTGGATACAAAATTTGCAAATGCTTAGAGCAATAAACAATAACAGATGGTATAAACTATTGAGAAAAGGGTAATGTATTCTAGAACACCAGTATTGTCCAACAAAGCAACTGAATCCAGACAATGACATGTAAGCAGATATTGATATAAATACAAGCATAATCCAGTGTCTATGTATATATACAGTAGGTTCCATCCCATTCCCACTTAGTTACATATATCTCCGTTTAGTTGCCAAGAAAATGTCATAAAATACCACAAATTAGGTTCTCGAAATATGATATTTTTTTTATTTGGGATCTAATAAGAACCTAACCTAATTTCTGTTCTTAAACCAAAAAAAAAAATTCTCTTTCCTTAGTCTTCTCGGCAACCAAACGGAGGATTAGCGAAATTACAGTCGCTGCAGATTAAATGATGTCACTGTCCTTTCTCTTAATATTTTCCGCTCCTCTTATCCATTGAATATCAAAAAGAATATCCGATTCTAGCAGAGATCTTAATCAAATGAAAGGTTTTCAAATTTTCAATTTCTCTGGCGTCTGGCGATCTCAAGCTCTGGATGATCCTATCAGCTCACCTCAAGTGGCAAATTCAATAATGTCATACATTCATGATGAACTTACGACTTGAATTTTGTACCAAAACAGCACAAATGATTCAGAAAACCATATGCATACATACATACATACATATATGCGTGTGTGTGTGTGTTGATTGATATACCTGGAGCAGAGGAAGGAGGGAAAGCAGAGACAGGAATGCTTTCGAAGCAGGCGTTGAGCTTTTCCGTAGGAGTGAGCTGTGGTTCTTGTATGTCCCACAGATCCTCCACCTGCATCCCCAGCCTCGCCTCTGGGCTCGACAACTCACTTCTCGGACTCTCCTCCTGCATCTTCCCCGATCCCTTCTCTCTCCCTAAAACACAGGACAATTCATTTCTCGGATACTCCTGCATCTTACCCAATCCTCTCTCTCTCTTTTTCTCTCTAAAAGTCTCTCTCTTTCTCTCTCTAGAAGTCTCTCTCTCTCAAAAGCCAACTCTGAAGCTCGAAGATGACAGGCATAGGATCTCGGCCACAATTGCAATAAATAAGTACAAACCACGCTGAAGAGGAATGACTATGGTACACTTTGTGATTGTTATAGACAATCAATCCAGACCGTTCAAGAAGCATACTTTAAGTGGATGGTCAGGGGTATTCATTTTTGAAACACGTGTACGGTTGTGATGTCGGGATGTATTATTCTGAAAGATCACTTAATCGGTCAAAGTAGATTGTAGACGTTTGACGTACTCCTCGCTTTCCTTATCCTTTTTGTTATTATTTTAGGAAAACCTTCTTATCCGTTTTTTGATGAGGGCCACTGGTGTGCCACTCTAATGTGCGCTGCAGCGTGTTTTGCGCATTTATGTTTGACGTCCACGTGCCTATTCGCGATGGGATGAAGCTCTGGTCATGACACTTGTCCGTCCGTAACTTGGCAGTGGATTTCTCATACGTGTATAGTTGATAGTGATCAGTGAGTAGACGTGTCCGGATGGAGTAATGATATGCATGAAAAATAAAATAATGAATTAAAAAAATAATAATATCTAACGTCCCAATCATTAATTAAACACTAGCAGATTAAAAAAATAATATTAATGGGGAATTAAACAAAATTCCTCCGAAACTACAAATCATTCACGCGGAAAAAAAATATATACTATATGACCAATCACTTTAATCCGAAATTAAAAATCGCATAGATATATCATATTTTGAATGGTAAGATCTCTCTTCTCAAATTATTTTTTTATTTTTCATATATCACTCAAATCACGATACATCATAATAATTTTTAATTTCGAATTAAAGTGCTGGATGATATAGAATTATTACTCCATAAAATTTCTTCAAATTTCAAAATTAAATAAATAATTCTCTTAAATTATACACTAAATTCACAAAATCACTTAAATTCACAAAATAAATAAAGTCCGAAATTATGAGTGATTAACCTCCTAAAATATGAATTTTAATGGAATTTTGTGAATGTATCTTCTATTTTAGTAGTTATTTATTTGATTTTATGAACCTAAATGTTCAATTTTAAAATTCAATGAATTTTGTAAAACTTACCTATAATTTAAGAAATTTTATGGGAATTACCGTACCATTAATTGTTTGAAGCCAATGAGAAAAGTTCTAGAATCCACACCCATGTTTTATCAATCTTCAATTGTTATTCGCATGCTAATTGCTCGTACGAGAACATGTTATGTTTTCTAATATAATAATAAATATATAATTTAAAGAATAAAAATATTCTATGTTTACAATTGAATGGGTGGCCCACGTAATGCAATATGCACTTGATTGATGATAGCCAACATTTAACGATAAGTTGTGAAGGATGTGAGGAGGGTGAAGTTTGGGAAGTCATTTACTACTGTCTTATTTTCTTGAAAATATTCCAAACATACCAAAATCTTAATCATATTCATCGTATCAAATGTTGTGATAATTATTGTTTGAATTTTTCAGAATATTTAAAATTGGGAGTGTACGCACAAATTTTATATCCTGTAATCAAACGAATAAGAAAAAGTGGCCAGATGTCAATTTTATTAACTTGTATAAAATAATGGTTTATAATTTTCTGTTTGTATATTCTTTACAAAAAAAATAAATTTCTTTGATTCGATTTCTTTTGATGGGTTGACAATCTAAGGGCTTGAAAGCTTGATCTTGAATCGGACTTTGATGGCTTCCCTCAAAAAACACGGATTGAGGCGAATGTTGTTAAAGATATGCCATAAAACCAATCATAAATAGCATATCAATTTCATATTATAATTATAAGAAGGTTATACTTGTCTTGTTTTTAATTATACATGATGAGGTTCATGAATAAATGATAGATAAATATATATTTCAAGATGTTGAGATAGTAAGACTTATATTTCTCACACACATTTATTCTAAAGGGTTCCTACCTGTAGGTTTATTAAATTTGGCATTTATAAATCACTAAGAGTAACACGTATTTAAACTAGCTCCAATTGGATGATAGGTAGTCTTTCTTATAAGTGTACTGTCACTATAGTTAATCTATGGGTGCATATTAGATAATATGTACGCTTAACATGATTTACAATAATATTCTTATGGAGCTTAAGTCAAAATTCTTATGTAACATTCATCGAATGGTAATCCTTAGACCCGAGACGCCAGAGTTATATTGTGCATGGGTTATTAAATTTTAATAGTATCTCGTACATCTTTAACTATCGGGATGTAATTGGTACTCACTAGCTCTAATAAGTAATGTATGGAGATAGATGAGTATGCAATAAGGAATCATCACTCTCACTTTGATGAGAGAGAATGTCAGGGTTTGTTCACAAATATAATTCTCATATTGAATCTCTGGCCAGAGTGATAGGTGAACTGTGAAAGAGTTTCATTGGGTTCATCTTATTGATATTATATTTTGTGGAACATATATCAAGTTGTTAAGATAGGGGTTTGACTTATAACCATACCTGATTATCTTAACAGTGACATTAAGGGATAAAGGATTAAGTAACACGAATGATTCGTTTAGTTCTACTATTCACTCATACCTAAGGTACATCATGATATGTTGCTAGATATCACTCGTGACTAGTGAAGGCCTAATGGTAAGTGTTATCATTGAGGGTAAAATTGAAATTATTCCAATTAAACCTTAAAATAGATATCCCAGTCCACTACTAGGTTGGGGGAACCCAAAGGGTCACACACAAAATGACACAAGAGAGCTCTTTAATTTAAGAGAATGGTAAGTTTATAATTCATGTAACTCAAGGGGTCTCTTTAATTAATAGTTAATTAAGGATGACTGAGTTGCAAAATTAGGAACTCTAATATTTGCCTATAAATACAAGGGAATGAGTGCATGTTAGCACTAAGTCCACTTAATCCTAAATTAGAAGAGAGGAATTCATTAAACCCACCCCAGGGCCGTGAGCTTGGAGCTTCTCCTTGGTGGCCATGATTCCTCTCTCCCTCTCTAGCTAGGTTTGATCAATAGTTGATCAAATGCAAGAAGATCAATAGTTGATCAAATGCAAGAAGATCAATGAGTTTTGTGTTCGTGTGGATACCTTAGAGGCTTCATACTCTTTGAAGCTTTGATTCGATCAAAAGTTTCATTAAAGGCAAATCAAATAAGTATGATTAAATTGTTTAATTAGTATTCTTACTTTAATTCATGATCCAATGCTTGTGCATGATTATTGGCTTGTTTGTGATGATGGATTCATGTTTATAAATTTTTATTGTACATTCCTTTCGTTGTGAGTCCATTGATCACAATCTTTTAAATGGTTTAAATCCGAGAGCAGTTTGGCTTAATCTTGAACAAGGATTTAGAGCTTTGATTCAAGGGCTTGGGCGTTTGATCTTGAATTGATCTTCACAACTCTTTTGTTGAAATGATTGGAGGACTTGATTTGAGTTTGAGGGCTTTGAACTTGATCTCGAACATGGATGTAGTGAACTTTGATTTAAGGGCGATGAGCTCGCTTGATATTAAATCGGGCTTCAAAGGCGGAAGACTCAGCACTTGTCTCTCTTTCTTGATGAATCTTTCACAATGTTGAAGAATGCTTGAAGGTTCAAAGTCTAGAGTTTGGCAGAACTTCAATGTTTTGGACTGGGCAAATACCCCCTTTTATAATAAATGAGAGCCTTGTATTTATAGGCAAAGTTAGGACTCTTAAATTTGAAATCCTGTATTTGAATCCATTCATTCAAGGAATTTGCCAATTAAATAATATTTGATTTTCTTATTTTTGGCATTTATTGAATTTGAATTTGATGAAAGGTTTGATTCATCATGTGGTAATGTGGCCTTTCATGGGTTGACATGTGTCAGTTGTTGTGGGCCCACTCTATTTTTGACGAATCACATGTACGCGTGTCATTTATGTGGGACCAATACAATTCTTTAGCTCGATTCATGTCTAGTCAAAGAGTCAACCATTTGAAAAATTGATTGTTGATCAATCAAACGGTGATCTAAGCTTAAAAAAATTTCAATGTCTACAAAGAGCTTTTAATTTAAGATGCAAGCATCTAAATATTTTAAAAAATAATACTGCCTATCATGTATGTATCACAATTAACTTAAAAAACGTGAGTAGGATATGATTTGTAGACATATTTGTAGAGGGTAAAAAATGACTCTTCAAACAAAAGACAACACATGAAGATAAGTATGTTCAAAAGTAGTGCTTTTCAGAGAATTGACATCACTCCTTTGGCTCCGAGAGGCCTCGATTCTTTTTTAACCTTCAAATTGTCTAGCAGAAACCGATTCTTAACAAACTAGCTAAGATGTAGGTCTAAGCTTTCAAACAAAAAGTGGGCAAGAATCCTTTCAAGATCGATTATGTACAGGCTAAAATGTAGGATCAAGCTCTTAAACAAAAAGTGGGTATGAATCCTTTCAACCTATCACATTTGAAGTAGTTGCGCCACATAGAAGTTTCCTATAATGGCCAATGTAGTGCGGCAACCCATTAGGTCATTCAGAGTCAATAAATTAAAACAATTGCCTTTATAAAAGATATTTCCGTTGGGCATGGTTTGGCTGCTCATCACTGCTTATCCGTACCGTGCGGCTCGCCCCTAGGATGGCGACACATCAGCGCTTCAGAAGATCTAAAGGCTCACGATAATTTATGTCAAAACGCATCCGTTTTGATGGTGAAAAGTTTCACCATACTGCACAAACCTAAATGGATTCTCCCCAAAATTGATAAGCTCCTCTCTTCTCCCATTTTCTCTTTTTTCTCAATGCTCTCTCTTCTCATCTCTTATCCTCTCTTCTCCCATTTTCTATTTTTTTCTTAGTGCTCTCTCTTCTCATCTCCCATCCTCAGCGCTCTCTCTCTTCTCATCTCTCATCCATGGATTTTTTTTTTTTATCTCTCTCTCCTTTGATTTTCAAAATATAAAATTTTGCCATAGTATGCAAACTATGGCGCATCTTCCCTTTCGGCTCCGTTCGTTTCTGCAGAAGATAGTTCCTAGAAAAATTTTACCATAAAAAAAAAAAAATTTATTTATTAATAAATACTCCACTTATCTTCGTGGATTTCGAGGTGATCCTAGGGAAAATATATCGTGTATCTTCAATTACAAACTGAAGTTTCACATCAATGGGAAATTTTTTTCAATAAGCAAATGGACACCTCTGCTTTGCATGAATACGGACATGTCTTTAAGTGTTTGGCAAAATAACAATCAGAGGAGAGAGAGAAAATCGGAGGAAAGAAAGAGAGAGAGAGATTATCCAAAACGCAGTAACACACGGTGACAGGGAGAATGGTGAGAATAGAGAAAATTCATGGATGAGAGATGAGAAGAGAGAGCGCTGAGAAAAAAGAGAAAATGGAATAAGAGAGGAGCAGATCGATTTTAGGGAGAGTCCATTTAGGTTTGGGCGGTATGGTGGAACTTTTCACCATCAAAACAGCTGCGTTTTGACATAAATTTTGTGGGCCTTTAGATCTTCTGAAGCGATGAAGTGTCGCTATCCTAGGGGCGAGCCGCACGATGCGGATAAAGCAGTGATGAGCAGCCAAACCATGCCCATTTCCGTTATCGATCAATCACATTTTCCTAATAAGAAAGATCCTCACAAATTCATAACACTAAATATACATAAGAGAAGTTGCCAAGCAACTTATAGTCCAATGATACTTCTCCTCTTATAAAAGGAGAGATCCTTATTTCAAGTCTTATTAGGTGTTAGGTGTGTGTGTGCGCGCGCGAATTTATACATGATGTTTTTAAATGTACCCAAAAATAATTACAAGAGAAGGTTAAGGAGAATTATATTTGATGATCTCAAGGACAATGATTTTTCTTCAAGATCTTAGAAGCACTTCCAAGTTTAAAAATGAGTCTAATCTCTATAAAAGGAGACCCCACGCAGGGGCGGAACTATGTTTGGGCTAGGGAGGGCTATAGCTCGCCCCAAACTTGCCAAATTTTTTTTATAGTATTCTTAATTTTAGACTCCAGTTCATAAAACTGACTGTTGGATTTGATGCTCCTCTTCTATATGTCATGCCTGCAAAAAATCATAGTGATCCGACGGTTGGTTTTTGAAAAATGTCATTGTGAAAATATACAACTTATTTGTTCTTCAAAATATCACCATTTTTTAACGCCAGTTTTTTCAAAAACCAACTGTCGGATCATTGTGATTTTTTGCAGGTATGACATAGAGAAGATGGACATCTAATCCAACGGTCAGTTTTACAATATGTCATCTAAAATTAGCCATATGGAGGCAACCTAACAAAAAATTGCTTCAAACCGGCCTGATAATAGCATTACTGTATATATATATACACACACATACGTATGTGTGAGAGTATATGTGTGTTTGGTGTTTATTCGTTATTTATCCTAGCCCAGTGTAATACTAAATCCTGGCTCCGCCCCTGACCCCACGTAGTATTGAAAGAACACATCATTTCTTCTCTTTTGGTAATGTAAAGGGCCTAAGCCCTACAACAAACTAACCTAAAACTAGGGGTGTTCAAGAACCGACCGAGACCGATTAAACCGACCAAAACCAATCCAAACCGTCCTATTTGGTTGGTTTTAATGAGTGCCACGGTCCCTAATGATTTTCATTTTCCTCAAACCGAGGCAATTGGTTTGGTTCATATAATAAGGGTACAGACCGACCAAACCGACCGATGTACACCCATACTATTTGCATAATGCATGCTTGTTTGATTATAGTTCTATGAATTAGCCCAATTGGAACTTATTTTGAAATTGGTACTTGGTAGTGTGGATTACTTCATGCATAATAGGTTTTTATTTGAAAATTACTAGTAGTTGATTTTGGGTGACACAATTTTTAAATTACAGCATATGCATAATAGGTTCCAATTACTAGTGGTTGATTTTGGGTTACACAATTTTCAAATTACTTCATACATAATAGGTTCCAATTAGTAATGATTGATTTTGGGTGACATAATTTTCAAATTACTTCATGAATAACAGGTTTCGCATTGCTAGTAGTTAAAAAGAGAGAACATAAGAGTTGGCAGTGACAATTTTTTTGGGTGACACAATTTTGTGGCACAAATTTTTTTTTTCTCAAATTAGCGTCTATCAAAACCGATGATAAACCGACCGAACCAAGCCGAAAAACATCTTCTATTTTGGTTGGTTATCATGAGTGCCACGGTCCCTAATGGTTTTCATTTTTCTCAAACCGAGGTGATTGGTTTGATTCATATAATGAGAGTATAGACCAACCAAACCGGCCGATTTACACCCCTACCTAAAACTAAAGACACATTTGCAAATTTGCAAACAACAAATGGCTAAGGCCTATAGGAGGATACTCATAGTCCTCAAACCTAGCCCGATTGACCGTGAATCGGACAATCGCTTACTCAAAAGTATGTGGGGGTCAATTAGTAATTTTATCAATTTACTTTTACATTCTAAATTCATTTGTTGCCTGCCCTCACTGAAAAGCTAGAGGAAATAAACGGGACAAACACTAAAGCCTCCTCTCTTTTCTTTTTTTTTTTCTTTCTTTTTTTTTTAATTTTGTTTTTTTTTCAAAAATATGCAACAAGATTTTTTTTTTGTTAGGTAACTTCAATTAGACAAATAAATAACTCTCATATTCTATAAAACTTTCGATCTAAATTCATCTTTTATTCCAATTTTCCTGTCTCTAGAATTGAAACATAGCAATTCTCTCACAATTGACTTTATTATATTTTTAAGTTTGTATTCCAATTTTACCCTTCTAAAAAAAAGAATTACTCTCCAAGTTACTTCGTATTTGATAAATGGGTATAATGGAAAATTCATTCTAATTTTTAATTTGAAAAATCAAAGTGATCACATATTTTTGGACATCCCAAAATGGAAAAGTGATCACATAAATTGCGATGAAGAGATTATATTTATAATTTTTAATTTTTTTATGAAAAAATATACATCAGTAGAATTAATAGTTAGTGATTAATTGTTAATGGAAAAGAGTCAACAAATAGGTCAATAACCTTAACCCCATTCAAAAGAACCTCCCATATAAAAAAAAAATATAAACTATTAAACCAAATCTCATATAAAAAAAATATATTTAAAAAAAAAGACAATATTGTGTGTGTGGAGAAAATTTTCCAAAACAGCGCAAGATGATCACGGAAAGAATATTTCCCGGGTAATTTTTATTTCCCTCCAAAAACAGCGCAAGGCTATGACGGAAACAATATTTCCCGGGTCCAAAACCCGTATATACGGGGAACGGGCAGGGTCGTGAGGTGTGTGCGAGAAGTCACAAAGTCGAAAACCACTTGGACTCTCTCGCCTCTGTCTTCTATTTGGCAGCGGGTTTTTCAGGCGCCATGGAAGGCTCGTCATCTCCTCCGCCGTCCGATTTAAAATCAAAGGCTGCTGGCGCTTCCAAGTACCTTGCCAACCTTCCCTCTCGTGGCCTCTTCTCTTCTACTGTCATATCTTCAAATCCGGTGATCTCTCTCTCTCCCCACTTCACCACTTCTCTTAAACCCTAGATTTTCTCTTTGAATGTGTTTTATGTGCGCGTTATATGTTCTTGTTTGGTTGCTCGGAAAAATGTGGGGAAAGAAAAGGAATTGAAATTTTGAAATCTTTAATTTTTTTGATTTTTTGATTTTTTTTTAATTCCGAGACTCGAGAACAGAAACTTTCACTTAACTCAGTGTAATATAACCACTTAGCTTATTTTAAGAGATTTATTTATTTATTTTCTTTAGTTTTTACAGAAATCAAACATTGGGATAGGGTTGTAGGTTTTTCTGTTGGTATTTGTGTAAACTGCATTTTATTGACATTCCTGGCTATGTTGATTTTCCATGGACAGTCCAATTATGAGTGATTTTGGTGCTGTTCTAAGCAACGAGTTGTGATTGATGGGTGTAAATTATAATGATTGTGCTGTTGTTGGGTTTTGAAATTGTTTAAAAGAATAGAATCTGACCCTGCGTTTGGTACATGGGAATAGGGATGGAAATCTTCTTTAAACTGTTTGGTTTGCCCATGAAGAATAGAATGGCCATTCCCTCCTATACGTGAATAGCTATTCCTTCCAAAATAGAGAGGAATGGTCATTTACCATTCCATTCTCTACCAAAATCAAAACTAAATAAAACATGAGCCCCGTGCTTCTAGAGAGAGAAAAGAAAAGGCAAATGAAGAAGGGCATTAGACTAATTTCTGGTTATCTTCTCCGGCATAATCGTCGGAAATTTTTTTCCGGTCATCTTCTCTGGTGACGTGTTGTGAAACAAAAACCACAATCAAAACACCACTACTCTCTCATCAACAAGTCAAATTTGAAACTCATAACTTCAATGTCAAAAACAATATCTGTAGTTTATAGAAAAAGAAGAAGAGATTAAAAAAAAAACAGAGAGAATAGAAGCTTCCGGCAATTCGCCGGAAAAAGAAGAAGCCGCCATAGTAGGAATATCAGAGAAATGATCGCCATTTGTGTAGAAGAAAGAAAGAGTGGAAATAGGAGCTTTAAAGCATAAAACTACTGTTATTACCTCAAAACCCTCTCCACGGTAAAGCAAAATGCACACGGACCACATTAGCTATTGAATAATTTCACTGAAAGTATTTTAGAAAATTTAATTGAAAAGTAATTCCATTCTAACATTTAAAATGATGTACCAAACACAATTAATGGAATGACCAATTCTTTTCTTTATCTCTTCATTCCATTCTCATTCCCATGTTCATTCCATTCAAGCAAACCAAACGCAGCCTGAATGTTTTTTAGAGCCTGATTTGTGATAACTGTTGCTGTTGTTGATGATGTTTATATATAAATAGAGCACTAGGGATTTCACTCGATCTAGCTTGTTTGATTCACGTGAACCTTAATGGTTATAGAAATGTTAATAGGATTGCATAAAACTAGTTTGCTGAAACGTCCAGTGTCCAGAGGCTTCATGGCAGCAATTAAAGACACTTTCTTGGAACTTAAAATAAACAATTTTTGGAGATCTAAAATCCCTCATGAATGTTGTGGCTGGTTCTAATGGTTTATTCGTAGCATCTAAGGAAAGGAATACTAGGGTTTCTGTTGCTTGGCTATAATTATTTTGCGTCTTTTCACTTTACTCTCACCTGCGGAAAACCACCTAGCCACACCTGCTTTGGCTGCCTAGCCACACCTGCTTTGGCTGCCACGTATGTTTTCATCTCCAAGCATCTTACAACATGAGCTTTTTGGTTGAAGAAATTGTTCTCCATTTCCATGCCTCTTTTTCGTTGGGCTTCATGCTAATTGCCAGAGTTTAAGACTGCGCACAACTGCCAATTGGATTGTTTGGGGTGATAGAAATGCACTCTCTTCTGTGTGATCTTCCTTGATACTTTGTTAGTCATTTTTCACCATTTTACATCTCCAATATACAATGTTCAGCCACGGCATTCTTTTCTTGCATTATTTTTTTATTGGGGCTCTAGGTTACACTAGCAGCTTGAGGTATCAAACAGCTAATGGTGTCAAATTGGGATGATTTGGCAATGTAAGTGCACTCCTGCCTATGAAAAGATCTCTCATGTTATTTCACGGGGAATAATGAAGGAACATCTTAAAATCGTTTGCTAAAGCCTCCATTCCTCTTGTTGGATCCTGTAAATTGAATGTAGATAAACTCTCTCCTGGAACCCGGTCTTGATGAGCATAGAGACTTATGCTATCTTATAGCATCCATCATATTTCGGCTCTCTAGACCAGCTGGTTTTGGACACTCTTTGCATTGCTTGGCTTCTTATTCATGTTGGTGGTGGCAGTGGTGACTCAAGAAAAAAGTCATAGCATGGAGAATTTTCCCCCATTTTGGAGGGTGACTCAACTTGTGTGGTGTATAGGCTTTCAATATACATGTTCAGAAATATCACTGTCGTTTCCAGGACTGGGTGGTGTATTTTTTGCGAGAACCGTCCTCTCAACTACCTTGCTTAGAGGGGATTGTTTACCTTATAAAAAAAGAGCTATATTGTAAGACAAAGGATTTTACTGAAACAATGTAACATACTTAGAATTCTTAGAAGGTTGTGGTTGCTGGATGGTGAGAGAGAAGAAGCTAGCCAAGGGATCCACCCAATTGTGTGTGTTGGTGTCCAAGAAGCTTGGTGCTTGCCTATCTTGAGTAAGATCCATGTCCGTGGCCGCATTGGTTTCCTAGGATGCGTGGTTGTGTAGGCACCAAGGCCCAAGGCAACTAACTGTAACAATGCTATATCCAACTTTATCTGAATGCGCTTAATGGATCAAACAAATGAAAGAAACATGAAGCCCACCTTATCTAATTGTGCTTTATAGGTCTAGCAGGTGGAAAAAGCATGAATTCCCATAGTCGATTAATTTCAGCATTCTTATTAATTAGTCATATAACCTTTTCTGGTTCACTCTAACATTTTCCTTGGGTTCCTTCTACTGGTGATGATTTTGAAAATGTTGTGTTAGAGTCGAGCAGGGTTGCTTAGAAAACTTTCTCTTTTATTTTTCCTTTTCTATGTCCCAATATTGTTCCCCATACCCAGTTCTTGTTATGGAAGCTATGTTCATATAAGATATAACTCATTCATCACCATAAAATATTTTAAATAATGTTCTTGTCTATTTGCTTACTGCATTAGATTTTGTAGATTTTTCTTTTCTTTTTATTTATTCATTTTTATTGTTTTTGTTCTAAATTCTCATTTCACAAGCATTTTTACTGCACATAGGTTTTTTGTTTACATGTCATAAAATTGTGCAGGGTGGAATGCGGGTTTACATCTGTGATCACAAAACATCACCCCCAGGTTTCTTTATGCTTTAAACTTTGTAGATTTTAACATTCTCGCTGTTTTTAGAGCTTGCAAGTCATTCATGGTATATATTGATAACTATATGCATAATTATATGCTCTTAATACTTCTGGCAATGTCTGAAATTTTAATGAAAAAATTTATCGTAACTATTTTTTTTTTTTTTGAATTTTCACTGGAAATGTTGCCTCATAGAGGCAATTGAATTTTTATAGGTTCAGTCTTTATTTTAAGAATTTTCAATACTATTGTGAGCTAGATTTATGAAACATTTGCGATCAATATTTTACATTCACAAAATCTGTGGTCGTAAGGAGGCAAATTGGGGTGCAAATTGTTTATGGTTAATGGGTCGATCTTCTACTACTACATACTATAAATATCAAAGTCAATGAAATTGAAATTTCTATTGAGTCATGGAGTCATAGAGCAATCTTCATGATTTTCCAAAAATATGCACCAAAATCTGTTAAGTTCTGAGTTGCTGGAAGAAAAGGTTTTTAGTTATCACTTTGTCATTGAACTTTAATGTGTGTGTGTGTTCGCGCGTGCGCATGTATTTTTTGTTACAATACACTGCCTTCCCATTTAAAGATTTTTGTCACTTTTATACAGAAGCTTCTCTCCCTGTTTTGTTGTTACGTCTTTCGTACCCCTCATTTTGAACATCTTTTTAATCCTTTTTGGTTCGATTATATTCCCTTATAACAAATAACGGCATTAACTCACTTTCCTGCATTATCGTTCACAGCTGCTGCAAGTTTAATCATTTTGAATTTGTATTTGAGACGTTTAAATGTACTTATGAGTAATTTCATCAGTAGAAAGAGAAAGAGAGAAGGATGCACAAATCCTACATGCAAAGTGTCTCAAGGACCTCGAAACTGGCTTTGCAGTGTCTAAGAAAATAGCTCTTTGAAAAACCTGATAAAGCAGAAATACAGGATCACTAAAAGGATATAGCTGAAACCATTTAAGACTACACAACTAAGGGTGAGCTATCCACAGTCCACACCATAACAAGCTTTTTGTGTGTTTTTTTTTTTCAAAAGCAACATAAGGCAGCAAAAAGTAAAAATCTTGACTTGGGCAGCCCTAAGTCCTCAAGCCTCGTCTTCCACTCCTAACCAAGGAGTGAACATCTTTACGATTGCCCACACCATTCAGAAGTTCCAGAAAAGTGAAAGATTAATCCACTAATGGATAATGGGCCCCAGCCCAACACTTAGAAAAGAGGATGCATCATCCTCTTCTTTCTTAGTGAGTTTGTTCTGCCATTTGGTGGTTTTAGCCAACTTTCACGGGACACAGATACCTTAGATGGCATTCCCTAATTTTGCATTCTCGAAGCTTTGCTAACTGGTGTTATCTTACCTCACTGTTCATCAGCATTCCAATTCATTTCATCTGCAAGCTCTTTTATTTATTTATTTATTTTTAGCAAGGCATTTTTTTCCTTGGGTTGGGTTAATAGGGGCTTAATCAAGACTGACTTCAACTGTTACTCGGTAGAAAATAATAGCTTTGGGAAAACTCTGGACGTTGCTGCTTTTTAAGATCAGTACTTTTGAAAATTCATGGATTTTGATTTTTTTCCCCATATATATATATAAACACAACATCCAAGTTGTTGGGACTGAAGGGATTCTTCAGCTGTGTATAGGAAGTGCACTTGAGGCTTCATGCTCGCAAACTTAATTTTGTTTATCAATCCTTTTTCTCCCGCTTGCATTTACATTTTAGTTTGTCTCATAGTTACCCAATAAGGCCTTTCCCATTGAAATACATTGTTACAAGTAAGATGTGTTCGGAAATGGATTTGTAATGGTTTCTTTCAAAATTGGGAAGGCATTGGAAGCATGCACAGAAACATGAGGGAAAATGTTTATGGCATTCACAGGGAATTGGGGTAAATGTACTGAGAATTGTCAACTCATTTCCCTTTAGATTTCATGCACATTACCCTTAATGTTTTCATTTGATTTTCTTTTTCTGCTTCTCTTGTAAGTATGTGAATCTCAACACCTTTTTTTACCCTTTTTTAGGTTGAATTGACCAAAATCTCTTCACTTTTGGGTAAAACAGAACTATAATTTAAAGGCAATATTGAAACTTCATTTGTTCAAAGGCTTTCGAAACTGTTACTGTTGTGTGGCATGCTTTGCATTTTGAGGTTGCGTAGGGCTTGGCTCTTCTCTTATTTTCTTGGGCCTCCAATGCTTGGTCCATGAAGGAGGATTATTCCTCAGGCTCATTTGGAAGGACAGAAAATTCTAGGATCTCTGAGGCGTGTGATTCTAGCAAGGAGGCTGTTGAAGGATAGTTGATGATTGGAATCCTATTTGTTTTTGGGGAACCTCTTGGAGTTGTGTGCATCTTGTACATTTTTTCTTTTCCCTTCAATACAATTTACTTTAAAAAAAGAGAGAGAAAAAATGTTTACCAAATGTTTACCAGCTGCTGATGGCCATTAACACCATTTCTTTGGCTTCATATTATTGACTTGTTTTACAAAGTGTGAGCGATTTGGCCTCCAATACACTCAAACATCCTATTTGGTCTTTTTTCACTTGAATAAGTTCTAGTTTATGGTTTTAAGCTTTTTAATGTATTTTTTAGGCTCCTTTATATGTTTACATCATTCTTATTTTCCTAAACATTCCGAGTAGTTGTTTATGCTCTAAATAGAGCTGAACGACAAAAGAGGGATTCATGTAATTGTCCCCAAGTAGTTGGGATTAAGGCTTTGCTGAGTTGAGTTCCAAATTGTCTACATTTTTTGGCCAATTAATACAAATCTGCCCCCCAGAAGGATCTTTGAACCATACTGGCAATTATTGATTTGTGTTCTTCAACAATTTATGTTGTTATATAATTGTCATTTTCACATTTGACTTGTAATTTTCTGAAGAAAAGTTACTTGTTTCACATAATGGAACTTGGTTCTGAGAATCTATTTAACTGGACAATTTGACTCTTCCTTTTATATCCAGAGGATCAATTGATAAAGACAAACCAAACCAACATACTGATCAGATCTCTCACACTAAAGAAACAGAGAGGTGACTCCAGTTCAAAGGATGTAAAGGGTACAGCTGCAGCTGAGGGTTCTAGAAAGAGGTATTGGTTCTGTCCTTTTTTGGTTGCTGATGTTTGTTGTCTTGATATGATCATGTGTGCACATCTTTCCAATTTAAAATCTTCTGATTTTGTTGTTTACTTATTCTAAGGGTTTGGAAGTAGACATGTTCGCATGGCTTAATTTGCTGCTATTTTTTTGTAGATGGGGAATAGGAAGGTTGGCTGTTTGTATCATAAAGGCTACTAATGTATAATATTTTATGAACTGTAGAAGTAGCCAGCACCAGATTGTTTCCATGTTTGTATATATAATTGTTGTCTCATTTACCCTTCTATCTTGTTTTATATTAGGGCTGCTGAAAAAGGTTTGGATGGAAGGTCTAAGAGAGCAGCGTCGAATACTCAAATTAATTCTCGACAAGGTAAGCATCAAATTTTCTGTTGCATACGCAGTTGAGTAGACATGACATGTTGCAAAATATTTTGACTTCCAGTGAACCTAATTCCCCTTTTACATCCAAATAATGTAGCAAACAGGTATCTTACCTATGTGTATACTTTTTCATCATTTTTCTGCATCGCATACTCTCAGTGGACATTCATCATCTGGGAAAAAACTAGAATACTTTTAATCTTTCATTATAGTTATTTATAAGTGGGGACATGGGAATTATTTTTCTCAACATCGGTATTGGCCTTGTTGGGTTGTCTCTTTATAAGGAGGACCGTGTTTTTTGGTTGATTATTCTCTTGGCCAGTCACATGGTTTTATGGACTGGGGTCCTTGACCTTGAGCCCTCTAATTTTCAGTTAATAGGATTAGAACCATGAGATTACTTCAGATCTGCTTCTATATATCTCTTGATTGATGGCCAAAGATATGTATATTTTGTTTTGGGGCCTTCATGGGCTTTTGAGATTGTTAAAAATCATGAACAATTAGATTATTGAACAGGTGCTTATATTATGTGAATGCAATGTTCTGGGGATTTGCCTGCAAATGGTTTTCCATCTCAGAAAATCTGCCTTCATATTATCTATTAATCCTTGGGCTCTCTTGAGTTGAAATCTTATTTGGTAAATGCCTGCAATCTATATTTTCTGTTGGACATGTTCTGCATGTCACATTTCCATCTATATTGTTGATGTTACTGTTATTATTTCTTGAATTTCTAATGGCTTCTTGAATATGTAGAGGGATCAAATACTCGCACACCTGTGAAGGATTTCCAGGGTTTGACTGTAGAGAGGCTTCGCGCCCTATTAAAAGAGAGAGGTCTTTCCATCAAAGGAAAGAAGGCAAGTTTTACTTCCCATTGTATCGACAGTCATTTAGAAATCCATCTACTGATTTTTACGGTATTCTATGTCTACAAAGGGGCCATTCATGGGGGTGTTGCCCACTTGTGGTTTAGATGATGCATCCAATATAATTGTTTTAGGACCATTGGAGCTTCTTGGTGTCCGTCGCTTGGCACGCCCACATTAATGACCAACCGGCCCACATTCATGAACCACCATAATTATTTTCCTTTCTCATATTGTTCTACTTTCTGTGCAGGATGAACTTATTGCACGCCTGAAAGGTGCGGTTAGTTAATGGGCGGGATTCTTTTTTGAAGTTTGGCAGACAAATCGAATTTCTTGAAGTATAATCTACTCTTCGAATGCCCATGACTCTTGCACTGTCAAATTAGGTGATTTTCTTCTTTTTGATATAACTTAGTGTGCTTTTGAACTAATTTAAAGTAGGAAAAATTAGAAGTTGTGGATCTATAAGAACGCATATAATCTTCTCTTTGATCTTTTACATTATATTTTAAGTATCATTTCTTTTTAGGTAATGAGAATCTATACTACAGTTTAAATGAGTAAAATATGACACTCAAAATGCACATAAGAACCAACTATATAATATTTGCATTTCAAAATTGATCCACTAATGACCAGTCTACAAATTAAAATCCGGACCACTCAAATTCAGTCCTCCATGTAAATCAATGGACCGGCATAAATGGGCCAAGTGAGAAATAGAGGGCTAGATGGTGAGTGTTCCGAATTTTAATTTGTGGATCGGTACTTAATGGATCAGTTCTGATTTGCGTAATGTTATCTTTAAATGAGGTAACGTTTTTGCCACACATGCCTCAACCCAAGCCCAACTTAGCTTGTGTTAGAATTTTCCAACCCAAGTCTAATCCTATGATCGCAATTTGTTGTTCGGCCAAAGTTTACCTTCAGCGTCAAACCATCATAAAAGGATAAAAAAGGCTACTTTTAGTCTGTTTTTAAAAAGGAAAATGTTGAAGCTACCAATAAATCCACTACTTTATTTACTGGCTGATGTGATTATGGATGTAACTAGGGGTGGCAAAATTAGCCCAAATCCATAAATCCGTCCAAACCCATTTAATAGTAATGGGTATGGGTTGATATATTTTAATAAAGGGCCCTGTTATTGCAATCCCTTTGAAGTATTTGCCCATCCCAATCGTTTGTGATTTTTTACTGTTTTATGAAAAATTACTTTGTTTTTAAGAAAACTAGCTGCGTTATTCACTAAAAAACATCATTTTGAACAACTTTGTGGAAGAAAGGTTTTCCAAAATCTATCATTTAATTAGACTTTTTGGCATTTTTTACGAAATATTTTGTAAAAATAATAAATGGTCAGAAAGTCTACTTAAATGATAGATTTTGGAAAAATTTTCTTCTACAAGGTTGTTCAAAATGATGTTTTCTAGTGGATAACGCGGCTAGTTTTTTTAAAAACAATGTATTTTTTTATAAAATGGTAAAAAATCACAAAGGATTAGGGTGGGCAAATAGTTCAAAGGGGTTACAATAACAAGGCCCTTAATAAATGAGTCATAATTGGGCCACCCAATTAAACCTATTTATAATTGGGTTGGATATGGGTAACCCATGGGTGCCCAATGGGCACCCAACTAATTAAATTCATTTATATGATTTTTTGTTTTTGCAAACAAAAAACCAACTGTCGGATTACTGTGAGTTTTTGCAAATAGGACATATAGAAGAGGGGCATCTAATCCAACGGTCAGTTTTACAAACTGTTAGGGCATCTCCAATAGTGCATCCATTTTTTTTCCTTCAAAAGCCAAATTTTGAAGGAAAAATGTGTTTTTTTCATTTTTGGCTTTGGCTTTGAATGGAGTTGCTCCAATAGTGCATCCATTTCTTTTTGGCTCAACCACCTTCTTTCCACTTCTACCCTTATTCTTTTTTATCAATTACATCAGGTACCCTTCATTCATTTGCAAGACTCCAACTACCATTATTTTAATTTATCAATAAACTTTTAATATTAAATTGATATTATTAAATTAATAAAAAATAATTATTACATATTTTTCATATTGTTGTACATATTCCAAAAATAATAAAAGAAAAAAACTCAACAAAATTTTTTATAAATAAGAAAAAAAATTAAAACCCCGTATGTTTCACGGAATAGTAGGATCGAAAGTCGTCGGTGACGGAATTGCACGAAATTTGGTAATTTGAATGGAAATGGCGATACGATTACTTGGGAACCGATAAACTTGTTCCAATCTGATGGAGGCTGCAGTGA
>JAESVK010001301.1:3611893-3630188 GCA_017140935.1 Hamamelis virginiana
AAAAAAATCATTTATTTTTAACTGAATTTTATATTTTTAAGAGAAGAAAAGTTTGAGTGAGTTTCTTTTTCTTCAAGGAACAAAAAGAGTAGGAGAGAGAAAATGTTGGGCTTTCATGACAAGTATCCATCGATAGAAGTAAGATGCAAAGAAGTGTGCAAGTGCGATTTTACAAAAGATGACATTGGCGTGTGTGGTTCGAAGCGCTTGACTGATCACTGACTGGACGGCAGACGGCCCTTCTACGTTGTGTTTGTTTGGCCGAAACTAATCCAACTGTCACGTCTGACAACTGACGACGCCTCCCATAATCTTTGACAAAATCTTGTTTGGCTGAGTTCTGTTTTGACCCAGTTTTCTCAGGACGGCGCCGTATTATTTTAAGAGGCAATTATTAGTTGCTTCCCTTCTTGAATGATTGGTTTATTGTCTTATTGACAGAATGACAGTGACGAGTTTCAAATTCTGCAGATTGTTTATAAAAAATCTCATTTCACAACCTTCCACTCCAGTCAATCTACTAGTGTTAGTGTTGACGATAATTATCATGCTAATATATAATATGAGTCTTTTTTTTAATAAGGACGGTATCGCGTAAGTTTATATAAAAATTTATTTTTTTAGTCCATGCAGGATGGATATTTTAATAAATTAACTGTTGGATTGAATATTCTTTCTATATATTATATGCATTCCAAAAATCATAGTGATCTAATGGTCGGTTTCTAAAATAAAAGATCGATTTTTAAAATATAAACTGTAAAAAATTATAATAGTATTTTTGTAATTTTTGCATGGATAACATGCATAGAAATAATATATAATTTTCCAAAATTTTCATCTTTCATTGACTAAAAATTCGCCCTCATATAAGGACGTCCTCGTACCTAAATTACTATATATAATAAATATAGAAAATACTAAATATACTACCATTTATTGAAATAACCGAAGATAGAGATTTTATTATTATGTCATGGCATGTAATATTAAATAACTGATAGTACATTTGATTTATATCTACTATTAAATATTTTTTCAGTATTCTTTAAAATTTTTATGAATTATTTTTTATATTTTTCTTATAGGTACCACATGTACTTTAGAACATAGCATTAAAAAAAAAAAAAAAAAGTTCATATAGTACAAAATTATTAAGATATTTTTTGTATGGTTAGATTTTAGTGACACATATTCTTACTCACAGTACATAATTTATAAAATCCAATATGATTGGGATATGTATTAGACATGCTGATCAAAATATAATATTTTTTAAGAGTTTTTTTTTTAAATTTTTTTTTATCAATATTGTAGAACATGTATAATTTAATTTTAACATATGGTGTTTTAAATTACTAAAATAATTAATATATAAGAATCGATTTTGTAAGGACGTTTTTACGCTTTTATTATAAGGACTCCTTCACTAAGAGATGTATTTTTGAAAAATCGAGTGTTGAATTAGATAATTTTTATATATATGTTGTGTCTGTAAAAAATTACAGTGATCCAACCATTGATTTTTAAAATACAAACATTTAAATAACTTTGACAGCATCCAACGGTAAATACTGTCAAAGTATTTTACGGACTGTATTTTAAAAATAGATTATCGGATCACTATAATTTTTTATAGACAGATATTAACAAAAAAATTATTTTATTCAACTGTCGAATTTTTTAAAATATCATTTCCTTACTGACAGAATCGCTTCTGTATGGCCGGTAATGTCAAGTGCCTACTGCTCGTGTTTTTGTTTTTGTTTTTGTTTTTGTTTTTGAGCTCAGTAAGCCCCGTGTTGAAAGTGACTTCGGTACACTATTGGAGGGGAAGGCAAACGCCGACGTAACTGCACACGCCTCTTTCTGGCCAAACAAGCTTCACTTTGGGAAACAAAAACGTGCTCTAAAACTACCACGTGTCTTTTTCTTTTGGAAAACTATCACGTGGTCTTTTACTCCGCCGGAATTTGTGCTGTAGTTGTCGGATATGAGCAGCTTTCTGACATCAAAATAATTGAAGGGTTGCTATATATATTACGGAGTATTATCTGTGTGTGTTGATAAAAGGGATAATTAGTGGAGTTAACATTAGTGGGGTTGGCATGCATGATTTGCATTTTTTGCACAAGTTATTAATTTGGTATTTGTGTCTTTCAAAATTATTATTTATTTATTTCTTTATTCTATAAAAGAAAGAAAAATATTACAGTACCATATACTTTAATTAGAAATTAAAAATCATATTGATGTGTCCTGTTTTGAGTTGTGCGATCCCCCTTTCAAATTAATTCTATATTTTTCACACACCACTCAAAGTATGACATGTCAGAATTGTTTTTAACTTCAAGTTAAAGTGTCTGGTATTATAGCATTTTTGTAAAAGAAATTAGTATAGAAATATAATAATTAATGTTTTTTTTTTTTTTTTATATAAATTATGTGAAAACTCCCTTTAACTACACGTTAGTTTTAAAAACCTACAGGAGCTTAAAATTGGACTATCAGTTTTTGAAAATCCTTTCAACACATCGAAACTGAAGGAATAATCCTTTGAGTTATGAAAATTAAATAAATAATCCTTAAAATTATAGGTCGAATTTACAAAGCTCGAGGGGATATAAAGTTTACAAATTTGTAGTTAATTAAAGAGGACTTTCTTGTTTGGTTATCATAATTTATTTAGTTTTGAAGTTTCGCATGTGTTACAAATTTATAGGTTAGTTTCTAAATTTTTTTTATATATATTTGTTATATTAAAAAAATTTCTTGGACTATATAATAAAATATGCTTATGTAAGGGACTTATAGATATGTAGCCTTTTAATTAATGCATTAATTAAGTCAAAAGGGGGTAAGTTTCGCTATAGAAAGATTTTGATTTTGAAACAAATTTCAAATATATAAGCTACTTATACACAAATATAAAATATACAATGTTTTAATTACAACAAACATGTTAGGTCAACAAAAAAGGAAAAGTTTCAAATTTATTATATGATGGGTCTTATTCAATAAATCAGATAGCAATTTGCTAATTTGTTTTTATTTTAACTTTTGCTGTACTTAATTTGAAAGTATATTCTTTTAACTACATATGGCATGATTTGCAAGCATATTAAAAATGTAAATATTATCTATTTATGGAAATATTAAATGCACACATATTAAATGCAAATATTATCTGTTTATGGAAATATTATCTGTTTAAAAATGCAAGCACATTAAACGAAATTTATGGAAATATTATCTGTTTGAATCTCAAAAAGAATGGTGGAAAGAAAAAGAATTGAAAGGAAATTAATAAAAATGTTGACATTTGTTTAAAAAATAAATTATTTTTTAAAGCACTTTGACTTTTTTTTTTTCTTTCCTTTCATTGAAACAATAAAAGAAAAGAGAACAAAAAAAAATGAAGAAAGTGTAATTGTATTATATTGAATTGAATGAAAATAAATATTGTACAATACTTATTTATAGGTAAGGAGTAGATGTAGGACATAAGTAGTATGTACAAAGAATATTCTTAAGAACATACAAGGAATATTCTGAGAATAATATTATTATAATATCCCAATATCCTTGGAGTATAATATTATTCTAACACCTTTCGCTGGATTCCAAAAACAGTTGAAAACATGCTTGGATAACTTGTTCTTTGATAATAGGAACAAAAAATAACAGAGAAATATAGGGCCTCTTTACTTCGCGAAAATTTTAATAATTTTTATTTTTTGTAAAAATTTTTTAAAAATAGTTTTCATTTTCAGTTTTCAAAATTTAGAAAATGTGTTTACTTTGCAAAAATTAAAAATGTTTTCAAAATCTAAAAATAGTGTAAATGTGTTTACTAAAACTATATATTATATCCATATGTTTTATTATATTCATTTTTTGGTTTTATAGTTGGTCTACGTATTTTTTCCCATGTTTATAAGTATTGCCACCATATAATCATTGTTTTCAGTTTTTGTGAAAATACAAAAAACATCTTTTTGATGTTTTCACATTTTCTTAAAAACTGAATTTATTTTCTTGAAAATAGTTTTCATTTTTTACAAGTAAACGTGTTTTTTAGGCCGTTTTCTGTTTTTATTGAAAATTGTGAAATTTTTCTCGAAGTAAACATACCCATAGAAACTAAAAATTGAAAACAAAAAACAAAAAATCGGGCCTATTTACTTCGTGAAAATTTTCACAATTTTCATTTTCATTTTCAATAAAAATAGAAAACGGCCTAAAAAACGCATTTACTTGTAAAAAATGAAAATTGTTTTCAAGAAAATAAATTCAGTTTTTAAGAAAATGTGAAAACATCAAAAAGATATTTTTTGTATTTTCACGAAAAACTGAAAACAATGATTATATCGTGGTAATGCTTTTAAACATAGAAAAAAATATGTAAACCAATTATAAAACCAAAAAATAAAAAGAATAAAACATATAGAGATAATATATAGTTTTAGTAAATGCATTTACACTATTTTTAGATTTTGAAAACAGTTTTAATTTTTGCAAAGTAAACATATTTTCTAAATCTTGAAAACTGAAAATGAAAATTATTTTTAAAAAATTTTCAAAGAAAATAAAAATTATATATTATAAAAGTAGAATAGAAGAGATAGGAGAAGAAAATGGTGTCTTGCATGTGTCTTATTCAAGGGGCCTAAGTCCTCCTTTTATAGGCTTATAATATTGAATATGGAGAGACAAATGGGTATAGGTTACAAGCTTTAAAGATAGAGGGGGTTACAAACCTTAAAGCTAGAGGGGGTGTTACAAGCCTTAAAGCTATAGAGGGTTACATAGGTAGAAGATGGGTAGTCATCCACCATATTTACAATACTCCCCCTTGGATGTCCACTACGCTAAGATAATGTAACTCATTAAAACCTTGCTAGAAAAACCCCGTGGGAAAAAATGTAGCAAAGGAAAACGAGTACAACATTTTGTAAATCTTAGAGTGATGTTGGACGCAATAAAGAAACTGCCTCATTAAAACCTTGCCAGTAAAACCCAGTGGATAAAAACCTGGACGAAGGAAAAAGAGTACAGCGTGCATATGTCCAGATAAGCTGTAGACTTGATGATAATACTCCCCCTGATGAGTATCAACTTGACTGATCACAAACACGACGCATCCCGATATCATATATCAATTTCTTGAATGTTGATGATGTCAAAGCTTTGGTAAATAAATCTGCAACATTATCACTGGATCGTATTTGCTTCACTTCAATTTTATGGCTCTTCTGGAGTTCGTGAGTGAAGAAAAACTTTGGTGAGATATGCTTCGTTCTATCGCCTTTGATATATCATTCTTTGATTTGTTCAATACACGCAGCATTGTCTTCATAAATTGTTGTTGGAGTGCTTGTAATCAAAGATAATCCACATGCATTTCGAATGTGTTGTACCACTGATCTTAACCACACACATTCACGGCTTGCTTCATGAAGTGCAATTATCTCAGAGTGATTAGAGGAAGTGGCAGTCAAAGTCTGTTTGGTTGATCGCCAAGAAATTGCAGTATTGCCACATGTGAATACATATCCTGTTTGTGAGCGGGCCTTGTGAGGATCAGAAAGGTATCCAGAATCTGCATATCCTTTTAGTGTTGATTCATTTGAATAAAATAAACTCAAATCTGTAGTCCCACGAAGGTAACGTAAGATATGTTTCACGCCATTCCAGTGTCGTCGAGTTGGTGCGGAGCTGAATCTTGCCAACAAATTAACTGAAAATGCAATATCTGGCATTGTACACTGCGTTAAGTATAACGAAGCACCAATTGCACTAAGATATGGTACTTCAGGACCAAGGAGTGCTTCATTTTCTTCATTTGGACGAAAATGATATTTCTTAGCATCAAGGGATCTAACAACCATTGGAGAACTTAATGGATGTGCTTTATCCATGTTAAATCGCTTCAAGACCTTTTCGATATATGTTGACTGATGTATGAGAATTTCATTAGACTTATGCTCGATTTGTAGGCCGAGACAATATTTAGTTTTTTCTAAGTCTTTCATCTCAAACTCATCTTTCAAATATTTAGCCGCTTTTGTGAGCTCTTCAGGAGTCCCAAATAAATTGATATCATCAACATATACTGCAAGGATGGCAAATCCTAATTTTGATTTCCTTATAAAAACACAAGGGCATATAGGATTGTTAATATACCCATCCTTGATCAAATACTCACTGAAACGATTATACCACATTCTTCCGGATTGTTTTAATCCATATAATGATCGTCTCAACTTAATTGAGTACATATTTCGTGGTTGTGATGTATTTACTTCAGGCAATTGAAATCCTTGAGGGACTTTCATATAAATATCTTTTTCAAGCATGCCACACAAATATGCAGTAACTACGTCCATGAGACGCATGTCTAGTCCTTCTGAGACTGACAAACTAATTAAATATCGAAACGTAATAATATCCATCACATGTGAATATGTTTCTTCATAATCAATCCCAAGTCTTTGTGAGAAACCTTGTGCCACTAAACGTGCTTTGTATCTAGCAATTTAATTTTTATCATTACGTTTTCTTACAAACACCCATTTGTAACCTACAGGTTTCACATCATTGGGTGTTGGGACTACAGGCCCAAATACTTTGCGTTTTGCTAGAGAATCCAATTCTACTTGGATTGCTTCTTTCCACTTGGACCAATCATGTCTACTGTGACATTTATTGACACTGCGTGGTTCATGATCATTATCATCTTTTAAAATTTCTGTGGCTACTGCAAAGCAAAATACATCATTAATAACCACTTCTGTACGGTCCCACAATTCCCCTGTGGATGCATAATTTATGGAAATTTCATCATTTGCAAGTACTTGTGCCTCTTCATGATTTTGTATCTCTTCAAGGACTATTGCCTCTTCAGGGGCATGTGTCATTTCAATGACACTTTCCTCTTCGGGGGATATTATTTTAGAAATTGTGGGAATAGCCTCTTCAGGAGTGCTTTTTTCTTTAAGACTTGTGTTTTGTTGCCCATTTGTTTTCCTCTTCCGGGGAATTAAATCTTTTGAACCCAAGGGTCGACCACGCTTTAGGAGTGTCATGGATGATTCATTAGCTGCCATAATAGCAGCTTTTCCAATTGGTATATTGATCCTCGCTGGTGTGTTTGCAGCCTGTATATAAGACTTGGTTACTTTAGCTGTATCTGTAAATGCATCAGGCAATTGGCTGGCAATCTTCTGGAGATGAGTGATTCTCTGTACTTCATTTTCACATTGAGCAGTACGCGGGTCGAGATGAGACATGGATGATGCATTCCAAATAATTTCAGGTCGTTCCTCTTTTGGTAGCTTATCTCCCCCTAACGACGGGAAAATGACCTCATAAAAATGGCAATATGCAAATCTTGCTCTGAAAACGTCACCTGTCAATGGTTCAAGATACCTGATAATTGATGGTGAATCAAAACCAATGTATATTCTCAATCGACGTTGAGGGCCCATTTTTATGCGTTGTGGAAGTGCAATTGGAACTTGTATTGCGGATCCAAATATTCGTAAATGGGAAAGATCTGGAATTTGACCAAGTACCAGTTGAAATGGTGACTGTTGGTGATTAGCAGTCGGTCGAATGCGAACCAATGCTGCAGCATGTAAAATGGCATGTCCCCAAGCAGAAATAGGTAACTTTGTCCTCATAAGTAAAGGTCGAGCAATCAGTTAAAATCTTTTGATAAAGGCTTCTGCTAAACCATTATGTGTGTGTACATGAGCAATTGGATGTTCTACCTCAATCCCAACTGACATGCAATAATCATCAAAGGTTTTAGATGTAAATTCACCAGCATTATCGAGGCGGATATTCTTGATTGGATAATCTGGAAAATGTGCTTGTAACCGAAAGATCTAAGCAAGGAGCCTGGCAAATGCAACATTGCGAGTAGATAACAAGGAAACATGTGACCATCGGGATGAGGCATCTATTAGCACCATGAAATAGCGAAATGGTCCACATAGTGGATGAATTGGTCCACAAATATCCCCTTGGATTCGTTCCAAAAATGTTGGGGATTCAATAAGGACTTTTGTATGAGATGGTCTAATAATCAATTTTCCTTGTGAACAAGCAGTACATGGATAATCATTAGACAAAAGAATCTTCTGGTTCTTTAATGGATGTCCATGTGAATTTTCAATAATTCTCCTCATCATGGTTGACCCTGGGTGCCCAAGTCTATCATGCCAAAGCATAAAAATGTTTGGGTTAGAGAGCTTCTGGCTCATCACCATATTTAATTCAATTGTTGTTATAGTGGTATAATACAATCCTGAAGAAAAAGCAGGCAATTTTTCCAATACAAGCTTCTGGCTTGAAACAATATGAGTAATATGTAAATATTCTTTATTATTTTCACATGTGGTCTCAATATGATATCCATTACGACGTATATCTTTAAAACTTAGCAGATTTCTTCTGGATCTGACTGAATATAAGGCATCGTTAATATGGAATATCGTGCCACACGGTAACATTATAGTGGCTCTTCCGGAACCATCAATCAAGTCTGCAATCAAGTCTGCAGGACCTGATATTGTATTTACATTAGCTTCAACTAATGTCATGTGGGAAGAATATTTTTGATCCCGAATGATTGTACGAGTAGTAGCACTCTCTGCTAGACATATCTCTTCACCATTTATCTTGGAACCGACGATCCAATACTAAGATCCATACCTTTTAAAAAAATATTAAATAAATTCAATATAAAATATGAAGAAATAAAATGCATTTTTTTTTTTAACTTCATTCATTTAAGAAAGGAAAAATAATACACTAATAATAGCTTTCAAATAAATAAATAAAAACACACACTAAAAAAAATGCTTATAAAATTCCAAACAATAAAAATATTAATCGATGTGGACATTTCCATCACCAATTAAGTGATCAATATTGCCATTTGGATCTTCAAAAAAATCTGAAACATCGAGATGAGTAATATCCACCGGATCTTTACCATCAATCAAATTTGTTTCTATTTTTTCTTTGCCTTTCTCCTTGAGCGAGGCTTGGTAAAGTTTAACCAAATGGTCAGCCGTATAACATGTACGCAACCAATGCCCCTTCATACCCACACTTATAACATTTATTTTCATAATTCGCAAGAGGCTGATTTTTTTCTTTGCCTTGCCTTGCTACATTGTTAGACCACTTCTGGTGATTTTGTGTGGTTTTGTTATGACCTCCCCGTGTTCGATAATTATTTTGACCACGACCTCTACCACGCCCATGGCCACGACCACGGCCACGGCCACGGCTACGACCATGACCACCAGATGATGCCACATTCACTTCAGGGATAGATGTAGAGCCAGTCGGACGTGATTGGTGATTTTTCATCAACAACTCATTATTTTGTTCAGCTACAAGAAGACATGAAATTAATTCAGAATATTTTGCAAACCTACGCTCTTGATATTGCTGCTGCAGGAGCACATTTGAGGCGTGAAATGTGGAGTATGTTTTTTCAAACATATCTACTTCAGTGATTTTCTCTCCACATAATTGCAATTTAGAGCTGATTTTGAAAAGTGCAGAATTATATTCTGCAACTGTTTTGAAATCCTGCAACCTTAAGTGCATCCAATCATAACGGGCTTTAGGAAGAATCACTGTCTTTTGGTGGTCATATATTTCCTTTAAATTTTTCCAAAGGACAAGGGGATCCTTTACCGTAAGATATTCATTTTTCAAGCTCTCATCAAGGTGATGGCGAAGAAAAATCATTGCCTTAGCGCAATCCTGCTGGGATGCCTGATTTTTCTCTTGAATTGTATTGTCAAGATTCATAGCAGTAAGATGGATTTCAGCATCAAGGATCCAAGATAAATAATTTTTCCTAGATATATCAAGAGCAACAAACTCAAGCTTCGTAAGATTCGTCATTCTTGAATTTCTAAAAAAATGATAAATACAATAATATGGGTAACGTTAAAAATAAAAAATAGAAAAATGATGGTAGAGATAGTCTAAGAGTCACATATAGATTATAATTAACATTGAAGCATAATTGACAGTGTCAGAAAAATAAGATTTTTTTTTTTAATTAATTTGATGTCAAACTTCATCATATGAATAATATTACTGAAACTAATAACAATAATAACATATATATACAATAATATATAATTATATTATTAGCATCAAATAAAAAAATGGGAAGTCGTGACTTACTTTTTTTTTTTTTTATAAGTCTCTCTTGCTTCGGGAAGAGAAGAATCTCATGAACAATAAAACTTTTAGTTTTTATTTTTAATCACTCTCTTGCTTCAGGAAGAAAGGATTTTTCATGACTAGTATAAAAATTAAAAGGCTACAATTATTCTTGAAAAAAAAATACCATAGTAAAAAAATATACCCACCAAACGTTCTTCATTACCTTAAAACAACTTGGCTAGAAACTTGTGCTTGGTTAGAATCTCGTGCTGGTAACGTATTATAAAAGTAGAATAGAAGAGATAGGAGAAGAAAATGGTGTCTTGCATGTGTCTTATTCAAGGGGCCTAAGTCCTCCTTTTATAGGCTTATAATATTGAATATGGAGAGACAAATGGGTATAGGTTACAAGCCTTAAAGATAGAGGGGATTACAAACCTTAAAGTTAGAGGGGGTGTTACAAGCCTTAAAGCTATAGAGGGTTACATAGGTAGAAGATGGGTGGTCATCCACCATATTTATAATATTATAAAAATTTTCACGAAGTAAACGTACAGTTTTCTATTTTTAAAACTTTAACTGGTTTTAAAGTTCACGGCTAAGAGAAGGGAAAAATAAAACAATCTCTTGTGATTAACATATATAGTATTATGATATCATCTCCGAACCAAGCTATGTTAATTTTAAAGCTTTACATAAAGTTAATACTGAGAGGTCTGCTAGCATGCAGCCAAGCTGTCTAATTCTTAGGCTCGATCGAGTGCTCCTAAGTTAGATACCTAAGTAATGTTTATTACTTTATTTTTCCACACTCATATATCTTAGTTTCTAGGTCTTCTGTTAGCCAAGCTAATTCTCTAATTCTTAGGCTAGGGTGCTCCTAGTTGGATGCCTTAAAAGTTAATACTGATAATCTCCTATTCTCTTTCATCATTTTTCACATGGAGAATAATCTTATAGCTTTACCAATGTTTATATATATATATATATATATATATAACTCCGGAATTTTATCCGGCGAGGAAACTCCGACGATCAAGTCAGTAATAGAATTCTTAATTGATGGAGTTTTAGGGCTCAATAATGCGTACCTCTCTTGGGATGTCCCCTCCTCTTTTATAGGTAATTGTGGATGATTCCCTCTTTCAAGATTAACTCTATTCCCTTGAATCTAGGGATCAACAACTCCTCAATAATTAACCTTATCTTATTGATTCATGGGATCAAGAAATTCTCTGACTTTATCCGAAGATTACGGGTTATTCAGGAGTTATTTGAAAACTCAAAATTTTAAATACCCCCATCATATATATGTGTGTGTGTGTGAGAGAGAGAGAGAACACTAAAAATAAGAAAATATTTACAGATTGATCTGATAAGCCATATAATTAGTTGTCATATCGTTATAACATGTCAATTATTACACTTATCTGTACAAATATTACAATGCTACGTACATTAATTACTATGTAAATTATCATATTAGACAGTAGGTTGAGAAAGATAAATGGTCCGATGTAATGTGTTTTACTAACATTATTTATAAAGTCAACAAATACTATATTTTATTGTTAAACGGTGGCCTATGCAGTGATAAGATCCAATCAAAATTGTATAAATTACCAATAAGGTGTTGGCTTAGTGGAAACAGATTGAGCCCCAAGACGTTCCAGGCCAAAAAGTCCTGAGTTCGAATCCTATAAATTTAATAGGATTCATCCCAATAAATTCTATTGGTGGAATTTTGGTTTTGTCACAGCATTATGTGATAGTACATTCATTTGCAAAATAATAATTGTAATAATATATCCTCTTCCACGTTTTTTTCATGGTAAAAGCAAAGATATAGCTAGATATGTGCATTATTGATTTCCAAGGGCAGCAGCACGTATATTGTTTCCTTAGTGGGAAGAGACCAACTATCAACAAGGATTTGACAATTCGTAATTTCCAAACATGATAGTAAATAAGGGTGAAGTTAATTGAAATGCGCACATGAGATGACATGACAATGACATGCCATCCGCTGTCTCATCAATCATCATTCCTTACATTGGCAAAACATCAGCCATGACATGCCCTTCGCCCACTTGTCACTTGATATTTAAGTAACTAACATTAACTTCTTATACGAAAACTTTTTTTTTTGTTAAGCCAAGCAACTATATGTCTGAGCTAGTAGAGCTCGACTAACCACCCGCTCACCACTGGGAGCCATTGTCTCATGAGATTGTATGATATTCGAATTGATAGTTAATCAAAAGAGTTTAGCTATTTTCAAATTTGAGATGTCTGAATTTACAGTTTATTCTTTTACAGCCAAACTGACCAACACTCGTTAGTTCTTTAAAAATATATGTAGTCACGGAAAATTAAAATGAGAGCCGGAAAGTACTCACTTGTAATAACAAATAAATGATGATGATAAAAAATTGAATAGTCCATGTCTCAAATTTTTTTTTTTAACTCCTGAGATGAATTACTCCTACGATTTTCAATATTCAATTTCAAAATTGAGGCATGGACTATTCAATTTTCAATATTCATCTCAGGAGTGAAAAAAAAAAAAAGTTGAGGCATGGACTATTCAATTAAGAATTCACGAGTTAGCACAAAGATGCTTACGGAGCTCACGGATTAATTAGTTTGAGAAAGTGTTGGCTAGTAAAATAGTCCATGCCTCAATGGAGGTCAAGCTTCCTCTCCCTAATTTTTTTTTTATTATTATTTTAATATTTTGGTCAAGTGATAGAAATTTATAGGAAAAATTATCCACAAGACCCATTTTGAGTTCTTTTTTACTCAAAAGTTCAATCATCTATTCACTTTACCAAAAAGTCCAAATTTAAGGTTTTTTTTTTAATTATCAAAAAGTCCAAACACTTCCAAAAAAGCGATCTATGCATCAGTTTTTCAAACACTTTCAGAAAACTGATCTATGCACCATTTTTTTTGCAAAATGAATAATTTCTGCAAAATTAAAAAACAAACTAATGAGTTTCTCATTAAAATTTTTTTTTGGGTAAAGTAAAAAGGATGGCAGAATTTTTGGATAAATAAAATTTATAAATGAGACCTATAATAAATGAATATTGATACCACCGGCTACACATTTCCACCTAAAATTGGAGATTCCTGTCACAAGCTAGGTTAGCAGTCTTTCGGCTTCATCAGTACCCTAGCTAGCTCTTCTAAATAAATAATTTTTCCACATTTTCCCATAATATGGTTAACCTAAAACCTAAAAACTGCAACAAAAAATATCCCCATTCTTACAAAATAAATAAATAACTCCAAGTCGGAAGCAGGACCAGAGGTTTTGGATGCCCAAATTAAACAAATTAATAGCCATAAATTAAACCAATTAAGCCAGAGAGGTGTGGGGGGGGGGGGGATGGGGGAGGATTGGGTTGATTTGGGCATTTGGGTTAAAAAACATTTGTAAGATGGACTGCAGGATTGGATTGGGCATTTGGGGAATTGGACTATTCGAAAACTTTTTTTTTTGCTGAAGCTTCATGGGCTGGATTGGCTTTCAATGGGTTGAATTATTTTTTTTTTTGGCTTGGGTTGATGGCTTTATTTAGAATTAATTTTAATCGAATGAATGTCCCTCAAAATCACCTCTTTTTGAAATGTTCAAGACGGATGCCTCTTGGACCTCCCTCAGGGCCGGCCCTGGTCGGAAGGATGCATGAGAACTTCATGACGTAATTCAGTTCTCAATTTACATTTTTGCCAGCGCACACTCTTCTGTGTGTCGTATCGCTCACTCTTTTAAGCTCGAGAACCACGTGTCAATATCCTTCTTGCATCTCTTTCAAATCCTCTTATGCCACGCGGCCAATCTCTCTCTCTCTCTTGGATACTATATATATACAGCTCTCCTTCGTCAACTCTTTAACCTAAACCATTCAGTCTGAAAAGAAACCATCCTATATATAGCAACTGTAAAGCATTGCTAGTTAATTAAACCAGCCATGTCGATCTCTCTTCTTCTTTTTCTCGCTCTAGGGTTTCTGCTCTTTTCTCTCTTATCCTCCTTCACTCACAGAATATTCCATCCTCGTTTTACTAAAGTATCTTCTACTTACGGCCCTCCATCGTATCCCTTCATCGGCAGCCTCATCACATTCTACAAAAATCGCCGCCGTCTCTTAACTTGGTTCACCGACCTGTTATCCGAGTCACCAACGCAAACCATTGTGGTGAAACGGTTCGGTGCACGACGAACCATCGTAACAGCAAATCCAACCAACGTGGAGTACATGCTCAAGACTAACTTCAATAACTTCCCCAAAGGCATGCCCTTCACTGAAATACTCGGCGATCTTCTCGGCTGCGGAATATTCAATGCCGATGGACAGTTATGGAGCACTCAGCGCAAATTAGCGAGTCACGAGTTCAGCACAAAATCTCTAAGAGAGTTTTTGGTGAAAACTCTCGAAGAAGAAGTCGAAGACAGATTAGTCCCGTTGCTCGAATCGGCGGCGGAGAATGATGACACGCTGGACTTGCAAGAAGTGTTTAGGAGATTTACATTTGATAATATATGTAAAGTTTCATTAGGTACGGATCCGTGTTGTTTGGCGGTTCCGCTGCCGGCGCTGCCGCCGTTGGTTAAAGCATTTGACGGCGCATCGGAGATAAGCGCTATGCGTGCGATGGCGCCTGTGTATGCAGTGTGGAAGATAAAGCGCGCGTTGAATATCGGATCGGAGATGAAACTGAAGGAAGCAATTGAGTTAGTTCATGGATCTGTTGCTGAAATAATTCAAAACAAGAAGAAGAAACTTGAAGAAAGCAACAACAGTAGCAGCAATGGAGATCTGTTATCGAGATTGTTAGCGGCGGGGCACGATGAGGAGGTGGTGAGAGATATGGTAATAAGCTTTATAATGGCTGGAAGAGATACTACGTCGGCGGCAATGACGTGGCTCTTCTGGTTACTTTCCATGCATCCCCATGCAGAGAAGGGTATTTTGAATGAAGTGAAGTCAGTTAATGATGATGAAACGGCGCCGTTAGATTATGAAGCCTTGAAGGAGATGGATTTTGTAAAGGCGTGTTTGTGTGAGTCCATGCGGCTCTATCCGCCGGTGGTTTGGGACTCGAAGCATGCTGTCGTTGATGACGTGTTACCAGACGGTACGCCGGTTCGGAAGGGAGATAGAGTGACGTATTTTCCTTATGGAATGGGGAGGATGGAAGAGTTATGGGGGAAGGACCGGTTGGAGTTTAGACCGGACCGGTGGTTTGATGAACCGGGAATTGGTGGTGGAGGAGGGTTGAAAATGGTGAGTCCGTATAAGTTTCCAGTGTTTCAAGCCGGTCCAAGAGTTTGTCTTGGGAAGGAGATGGCTTTTATTCAGATGAAGTATGTGGTGGCTTCAATAGTGAAGCGGTTCGAGATTAAACCGGCTCAGAGAGAACAACCGGTTTTTGTTCCTCTTTTGACGGCTCACATGGCCGGTGGTTTCAAAGTCACGGTCCGAAAAAGGAGTGTCAATGGTAATTAAGATCCGCACTTGTAAAATTCGCACTACACGCACTCTAGAGAGCGTGGAACATGCGTTACTTTTTCATTAAAATAGATTTTTTTTTCCCTTTTTTTTTATATGTCTTAAAGGGAAATTATTGAAAGTCATTTTTTCTTTTCCAAGCAGGAAATTTACTTTATTATCCTAAAAATATCTCTTCTACTGCGTAATGGTAAGGAAAGAAATATGACTACATAGAAACCCTTACATAAAAGGAAAAAAAAATTCTATATATCACCTGATCCAAAATTAAAAATCGTTCTGACGTATGTAAAAAAGAGAGAATCAGTTTGAGAGCAGAGACTTAACCACTCAATTCTCTCTTTGATGCAACACTCTTTACAAAATCATGACCATTTAGAGTGGAATATCATTATGATTTGCATAAAGCCTAATCTATATATTTTGGAGTCCCCTAATAATTGAAATTTACTAGAATGTGTAATTGCAATTCTTACTCATTTCTGAAATATTATATATGATCAATATTAATAATCATTCAAGGCTATATGTGCTCTCGGCCGATATACAAATTATTGGTCAAGCGATAATACTTAAGGGGTGATTTGTGTATTGAAAGTATTTTCTCCGGTCACATAGAATAATTTCATATGAGGAGAAAAGCTTTTCCATTACTTTAACATAAATTCAACCATTGATCTTTATAGATACCTTAAGACCATTTTATAATTTATATATTGTAAGTAATAGGAGATGACTACAATGTTTTACATGCTTAGTTTGATTGCTTTTCAAATGTCTTCTTGGTAATCAAACTTAGCATATCCCAAATACCATTGGAAATAAACAATTCCAAAAACCAAATACCATTGGAAATAAACAATTCCAAAAATATGATTAGCACTTTTGACCTCATTAAGGTAAGATGAACATTAATTAAGGAGAATCTCAAATCACTTCATTTGCCAAGAAAGATTTGCAGGATTGGCAATCCACTCTGTCCACCAAATATGATTTTTTTTCCTTTTAATTTTTGTTGTTTTCACATTTAGTAAGAATGGTCGTAATATATATATATATATATATATATATATATATATATATAGAGAGAGAGAGAGAGAGAGAGAGAGAGAGAGAGATTATATGGAAATAAATCAAATTCTTTGATATTTCCCCAATCACGATATTCTCTCGTTCTCCTTCCTTGATATGCTCTCATCATTGACTTTCCTTAATTTATTTCCATATCATCTTGATCTCTTCATTGATTACTGTCTTGATTTGTTTCCCCTATACTTATTTCTCAATAAAAGGAAGGTTCCAAGTTTGATTCCTTAATTACAAAATTAGCCATAGTTATTTATTTTTTTTAACATTAACTGATACGTGGGGTATGAAAAGGGCCCAAGACTTATAAATAGACATGTAACCTCTTTAGTTAAGTACACCAGTTAAAAGCTTAATTAGTAATCTTTTGACTTTAGAAAAATTCTTCTGTTGATCTTTTTATTTATAAAAGAGAAAATGGGTGAAAGTTCAAGTTTTACTAGCAGTGGGGAAGCTTTGTGGGTGTATTTGGGGTGATGAGAGAAATTGTGTGATTGTAATAATTTTTCACATAGTGTATTTTCTTCTCCAAGTTTGGTGGTTTTTCTCCTGTTTTGGAGTTTTCCACATAAATCTTTGGTGTTGTGTTATTTCTCTATTTTTCTTGATATTCCTATAAAGGTTAGATCCTATGGGGTGAATTTGGAAGAGGCCCAAATTCACAACAATACGGAGTAAGCAATGATCTTATTCAAGTTTGAGGATTTATTAGGTCAAAAATCCAATTAAAAACCTCCTCCCAAAAAAAAAAAAAAAAAGAAAAAAGATCCGCTCTAGCTCCCTAGGTTTGATGACAATTACTGGTAATGATTTTGCCACTTAACTTGGCCAAAATTGGTGCATTAGGATTTGCACTTTCCTAAAATGCATCCTCCTTAGGTTTGGGTACTCTACAAGCATTCAAAGGAAAAGGACCAGCCAGCTGTACGTTCTGTTTCCTTTGTCCCTATGCTGAAATTGCCATGGCCATAGTACAAATTATATGTTCCTACTTTCAACCAAGTACTACAAAATTTATGATGCTACCACTCCACAAGGACTGGATGATTTCTTTCTTTCTTCTTTCTTCGTATATGGTGGTGCAAACAAGAATATCATATAATCTTATACCTTAATCCATCAAATATATAGGTCCTTCCTACCAAAATTTTTAAATTCCTGGTGTCGAAATTAAAACCAAAAGAGAGTTTACGTAATGAATTGGATCTATTTGAATTTCAAATTGAATTTATATTGAATTCATACATAGGAATCGGTGAATTTGATAAGGTGATTTCGATTTTTTGTATAAGAACTGTTTAATTAAATCTAACTATCTTTATCTACAGACAAAACGCAAATCCCATCCACATTCCTGAATAAGATCATTTTTCGTGTATATATATTGAAAATCAAGAATAGAAAATGTGAGAAAACTAATAAGATCATCCCAACAACCTTGTGGAATGCATGGTAGAGACTTTTAAGTACCTATATATATATAT
>JAESVK010001301.1:3705425-3725159 GCA_017140935.1 Hamamelis virginiana
AACGCAGGCGACAGAGTAAGATTCATTGGCTCGACTTCGGGTGGCACGTTTTCGGCAGCCTCTCCTTCAAGGTACCTTATGATGACCATTTTTTATTTTCTCGCCTTACTTAACACGTTAGCGGAGCCCAAGTAGTCGAGAATCAAGCTTTGTTGAGTTGAGTTGACTTAAACTTTATTAACATGTCACTTCTTGATGCTGGTCTTCCTTTGATTGTTTGTAGTGTTGCTGATTGACATGAAGTATTATAGATGTCTAGGTGGGTCCTGCACTTGACTGGATTGGTTACTTCTAATTAAGGTTTAACCCGGGGTTGCTCCTGTTGTAGCAATTGGTGATAGGATTTATTGCAATGTGCCTTCATTTTTTGTGTATTGGTACGGCTTGGTGGTGCTTCTCCCTGTGTCTTTTCTTTCAATAAAAGATTCCATTTGTTAAAAAGGAAGTCTATGACTGTTCTTTAAGGTTCAATAACTGTGAAGGGTCAACAACTGTTCACTTTTTCTGACTCTGGCGCTTGGAAATGGGAAATGTATTTTGTACTCTGAAATTTCTATATGGCCATGCTGTTATTTATGCTTTGTTAACTCGATATATAGGGGGCCAGCTTATGGAATCCGTGGGAAAGTTCAATTACCTTTTGAAGATAATCCTTTATCAAAAATTGGTGTGAGATTTGATAAACCAATACCAGATGGAGTTGACCTTGGGGGTGCTTGTGAGGGAGGGCATGGATTTTTCTGCAATGGTAATGTCCTGCTCTGCTATTTTAAATTTCATAAGCTTAAAGCCTTGTAAACCATTTTTTTTTTTCTTTTTTAATTTGGTTTCCCCCTATATAATAGTATTGAATCTCTCTATCTCTCTCTCTCTCTAGTTAGTGATCTTCGTTTGGAGAACACAGGTGTGGAAGATCTTGACAAGTTGCTCATTAACACATTGTTTGAGGTAGCACTTTGTTGTGTTCGGAATAACTGAATTCTTTTGGAGTCAGTTTTTCTCTTTACTGCCATTTCATTAGCTGCTTATTAATTTCATATATTTTATCAGGCTGTAGTCAGTGAGAGCAGAAGTTCTCCTTTCATTTTGTTTATGAAAGATGCTGAGAAGTCTATTGTAGGAAATTCAGAATCATATTCAACATTTAAAAGCAGGCTTGAAAAGCTTCCTGATAATGTTGTCATTATTGGTTCACACACTCAGACCGACAACCGTAAGGAAAAGGTAATATGCATAAATTTGAAAGGGTTATTTTTCCACTTCACCTTTTGTTTTGAAGGAGTTAATTACCTGTGTCCTGATGTGCTTAATATTATTATTATTTTTTAAATGCATAGACTGAGGCATAATAATCTATATATGCACATGGTTAAAGTTCCTGGTTCCTCAACTTTCAAATATAATTAATTCAAGAAGAGAAACTTGAGAGAACTTGAAGAAGTAATGGAACATTGTGTACTCACATGTGCTTGTGTTTGAATTCATTTACAGAAAATTATATAGATGATTCAATTATCATACTGAAGAAAGTAAATTTAGGGGAGTGTGGCTTACCTTTTTGTTTATAATATCAAGCATATTTAAATCCAAATAGTTTTTAGTCATCAAATGATCTTACAACTTTCAATCAAAAAAAAAAAAAACTGTTGAAAAGTCCTAAATATTGTCACTGTAGGTTAGTACCCAAATTTCCATCATCATATTCGAGTACATAAAAGTGTGGAATTGAAATTAATTTATTTTTTGCTTATAAAAAATTAATTTGTTTTTCCAATAGGAATTTAAATATGTTCATAATTTGCTCTATATTTTTAAATGTAACAAATAAATGTTGTTGTAGACATTATTAAAATTTGAAAAAGAATTTATGAATCAATGTTTTGTCACAAGCCCTATTATCTATTTTAAGTCAATGTGTAGGAGGTGCATGTTTTGGCATTCAGGTAAGCGGTAAGCCTTGGACTGCTAGGGTTTTGCACCCAAAGCATCTTTCTTTTAGCCTTACCTTGGAAAATCATGGCTTAAGCTTTTCTTGCCACTCTAAAAATCAGTGATTAGCATACCCCATGGCATCTCTGTATTAATTTGAGTACGATTTATTTCTCTTGCAGTCGCATCCTGGTGGTCTGCTTTTCACAAAATTTGGCAGCAACCAAACTGCTCTTCTTGACTTGGCTTTCCCGGTAATGATTATATCTCTTACAAAATTTCTTGGGTTATTAGGTTCAGAGTTCTGATTCTTTGTGTGGCCATGGAAGTTTGGGTATAACCTTTTCCCTATGGTGTGTGTGGATAGTTTCTTTCTCTAGAGAAGATAACAACCATCTCTATATGGAATTTCTTCCTAATAATTTTATTATTGCTCCATCAAAGTCTTAGATTGGTACTAATCAAAAAAAAAAAACAAATGCTTGTATCATGATTATCTGCTGTTCCCCTTTTCACGAATTCACACGGTCTTCCTGGAAGCTTAATATATATTTAATATTGACCTTGACATTTTTGTAATTCGTTGAATTATCACTTTCCCAACCCCTACTTGTTATTACATAATTCCCATTTTTGACAATTCACATGATCACTCAACAACTTAAAGAAAATTGAATCTCAGGATATTGATTATTTTAACTTGAGATTTTGAAATGCATGAGTGATGGTTTTAGGTAATGTGGACGAGTAATATATTAAAAGGCCCCTTGATAATAGTTTTATTTTTTTTATTTTTTGGGTACAATACACAAAGTGTGCTTGTCTAAGGGTTCAATGCAAAAACATTTGTATATATTTAAACCAACTTAAAACTTGTTTATAAGTTTTAGCTTAGAGATATAATTCCATCTCCATTTAACAAACTCAATTATATACATTTTCACCTCAAATAACCTCTAGTACTCTAGTCTTATGACAACAAACGCAAAGAAGCAAAAATATTTGCGAAGGATGTTTTCATTAATCAATAACAAAAGTTGGGAGCTTGAAGACGATCAGATAAGATCCTAGTCTCAACCACAAACAATGCCGGCATACTTAAAATTCTTTTTTTGAAAGATTTTTTTAAAAAAAATCAAGTAATAGTTGTATTAAAAAAAAAAAGAAAAAGAAAAAGGAAAAGGGCTAAAAAGAGAAGACGGATTGGTTATTACAGCTGTAACGAATCAAGGGAACTATGGAAAGAATATTGATTAAAAATGTTTGAGTTTCTCCATACAAAAAGAAACCTGGCTAACTTAAGTTTAAGCTTTTCACACTGAAGCTCAATCTCATAAAAAATTCTGCTATTCCTTTCTGTCCGAAGAGTCCAAATAATTCCATGAAGCATTGATTTCCTCACCACTAATTGTCTTTTGTTGACACTCCTGCACCATCAACCTTTTCACCAATTGGAAAACTGAACAAGGTAGAATTTAGTGACTCACTGCTTCCCAAAAATACTAAAATAGAATTCCCACAAAAACCTCACTACCTTACTATGAAATAGGAGGTGATCAATTGACTACTGCTTCTTTGGCAATCTTTGCATATGACACATCTATTTGGAAAAGCTACATTCCTCCTCATCAATTTATCAATTGTTAAATATTTATTCTACATCATAGTCCGCAGGAAGAAAGGCACTTTAGTTGGTACCTGTTAAGTTTTCAACCTAAAAGTCTAAGCTTGTAGGTGGAGGGCCCAATGCAGGTATATAAAGTTATAGCAAGCCTCTTATTTAGGTGATGTGGATAGAGTGATTCTATTCTTCTACACTCCACCTCACGTGCAGACTCGTTTGGGCCTTGTCACGTGGATAACCAATGCTATGCTACCATGTTAAATTTCCAACCTAAAGCCCTAATCTTGTAGGTGGAGGGCCCAATACAGGTATATGAAGCTATAGCAAGCCTTTTATTTAGGCGATGTGGATAGAGTGGATTCTACTTTTCCTACAGTACCAACAGTAACCAAACCTTGGAGGCTGTAAAACTAGTAGTCACATTTCTACCTTAGGCATCACAGAACTACTTTAATGAGAATAGCCCATTACCATTCCTTTTCCATGCTAACCCATCTTCTATACCCTCCCCACCTTTACACTGTAAAGTCCATCAAATGAAGTCATCACCCCTTCCAACTCCCGATCGTGAAATCTTCTAACAAATACAATGTCCCATGATTACACATCACCTCTCCATGCCACATTCTTTGAAGTTTATGCATCTTTATTTTTTGCAGTTGAATAGAGATTCTGAGATTCCTCCCTTAATGTGATCTCTCCATTTCACACATCGTTCCAGGATCTAATTCTAAAGCTATCACCCATTTTAAACCTAACTTCCTTTTCAAAAGTTACTAATCCATTCATAGTAGCCTTCCAAAGACTCATCCCATAAGTCCATAACTTCAAAGTTTTTTGTCCTCCAATCCCACTCCTCACGGCTGAACTTCTAAGAAACCTCCTTCCTCCATAAGGCTTCTCTTTTCACTACAAATCTCTAAGGCATTTACCCAGAAGAGCTTGATTAACCAAGACCAGAGTTCTTGTCCCCAATCCCCTCACCTTCTTTTGGAGAAATACTAGGTGCTAATCTACAAGATGGAATATGAATTCATCTTTCATTCCTATTTAAACAAAGTTCCGTTGTATTCTTTTCAGTCGTTTTGCTACTAAGATCGGAATCTTGAAAAGAAGCATAAAGTACACAGGCAAACCGACAAGAGTGCTTCTAATCAAGGTTACCTTGCCCCATTTGGAGAGAGACCCTTTCTTCTGACTGCTCAATCTTTTTTCAAACCTTTTCACCATTGGACCCACTCCCCTTTGGCTTTATTGGGTGCACCCGAAGTAAGTCTGAAATATATGGAAGGAAGACTTCCCACATTCACTGTTCACCTGCTGGGAGCAATTTGCTTTTCCTCAAGTTTATCTTTAACCCTAATACCAGTTCAAAACAACGCAATACACTCCTCAGGGTATCAAAACTGGTCTCTACTTCTCTTAGCTTTCTATTTAATAGACCTTTTGTCATGGGCATACTGTGAAATTTCTCCAATTAGTCAAACCCTAGGGATGATGTAATAGTGTTATCTAACTATATTATAGTGTCAGACTGGTTATTGCTCTCCAAACCAAACTGCCTTTTAGCTGCTCCATTTATTTTTAGATTCCGCTTCTCTCTCTCTCTCTCTCTCTCACACACACATGCATGCACGCATTTTCATTGTCTATTTTGGGTTCCACATTAAAATTGAAATTTGTGTGGTTGTGCTGTGGCTGTAATTTGTTGATCAACAATCCGATGATATCAGTTTCTTTTGATTTTTTCAGGATAGTTTTGGGAGACTGCATGACAGGGGGAAGGAAGTTCCCAAGGCAACTAAGCTTCTGACAAAACTTTTCCCCAATAAAGTAACCATTCACATGCCACAGGTGTGTTATGTGAATACCAGATATTTAACCACTTTTCTCATACTTTGTAAGACATATGATGGTAGTTCATCATCCATTGCAGGACGAGGTTCTTCTTGCGAGTTGGAAGCATCAGTTGGATCGGGATGCTGAAACTCTTAAAATGAAGGGAAATGTGAATCATCTGCGAACTGTGAGCAATTTTTGCATTACTTCAATGTTTTGTGCATGATTTATTATTGTATTGTGGAACACTGTCAGATTGCTTACTTGATTTTTCTATAACTTTTGCATTGGAGCTTTGATTTCTTGACATTAACATTTTCTCCAAACTTGAAAGTAGTATGTAGTTTGTGTGTAATGCCCGGGCAGTGTAGTCTTTCTGTGCAGCCATTATGCAAGACATGGTAAGTTTGGGCTGGCATCATCCCAAGATGTTATCAAGGCTGTTGATCATGAAGATTTTGTCCCCATGGTGCATTGGTTTTGCAACTAATTGCTGCTATTCAATGATCTCGGAACAAGAATGGTTAGAAAATAGCCTTGATATGCATCAAGCCTTTGTTTTGGGATCCATTTAGGGTGAACACCATATGTGTGAATAGCAGCTCCAATTATATGTGACATTTGCATTCTTGTCATAAAAGTAAATTCACTCATTCCCTTGCTACCGTCTCAACTACTAAATTGTTGAAGTCTCTTGCGGTTATACCACAAACTGGGGGGAAGATCACCACAAGGAACATCATCTTCACCTGCTAACATTAATGACCAACTGCTAACCATTGGTATCAAAAGAAAATTTTTAGTTATAAGAACTATAATAAAAGTTTATCATCCTTTTGATGCAGTAATTGTAAGTTTATCACCTTCGAATTTTTTTTATGGGTGGATTGATCATAGGATATTCACATATTCCTACAATCCATTTGTTGAACCAGTTGTGGAACAGCTGATTCACCTGTTGACCTGTTGCTTGACCGAAAGCTCCACGATGATGGCAATTTTCTTTGAACATAAACCACATCTGTGCAGAAAAAAGTTCGAAAACTTGTTCAAAAAGGAATAATTTTAGACAATTTTTTTTAAAGCAATACAAAACTTTTAGGTTATATCCACTGGCATCATGTAAATGGCAGAAAGGCAAAACAATGTAACACCTTTCTTTTAACTCTATTTATTTAATTTTTCCCACCATCAAAATTAGACTCACTAATCCTGGCAGTTTCTGTTTCAGATTTTCTTCATGTCAGGAAGCTATACATAAATTCAATTTAACCCCTATAGTGACAAAAGAAAGTCTAGCCTATTACTATAACTTGAAAGAGTCTATAACACACTGAAACATCAAAATTACTCTCAAATTCGATCTTTGATATAGGGAAGTTCTATTTAAAGATAATGGTACAAATGAATATTCAATTAGTTTGAACAGAGTACAGTTAAATAAGGTGGGTCCCCTTTACTTTTTGATCAGGACTAGGACCCAAACATGTTAATTTACATTCAAATACATTCAGCCTGAAAATCTATGCCTTTGCTTTATAGCTACCCAAAACATCTCTTTGCTCTATGAAAAGGTGATACAAAGTTATAGAATGTAGCGAAAATGGGTTCATGTTTGGTAATTTATTACTTGGTTTATGGAAAATTTTGAATTGCACTCGTGCAATATTGCATCAGCCATTGGTTCCTCAGAGTATGTTTAAATAATTATGGTTATTATTGGAGGCGTACGTTCAGGTCAAAAGTTTATGATTGTTCATATTTTAAGGAGCTCCCAGAGGGGTGTCAGCTTACTGGAAAGTGTTTTTTTAATTTCACTCTCTCTGTGTTGGATCAGGTGTATCCTATTGTTCTTTTACCTTATCTTTGTTACTTTTTAAAAGATATATATATATATGTGTGTGTGTGTGTGTGTGTGTGGACTGTGAAGTAAGTGAGTCTCTCTTCTCTGTAGCAGCAAGTTCCAGAATTCCATGTGTGTGTGTGTGTGTGTGTGTGTGTGTGTGGAATGTGAAGTAAGTCAGTCTCTCTTCTCTGTAACAGCAAGTTCCAGAATTCCATGTTTCATAATTTACTATATTTAATTTTGCACCAAGGTGGATGCTTAAAGGTGTGCATTTTAGAAATTCATGGTTCATTATTTTCATCATATATAGGTTTTGAATCGGAGTGGGTTGGAATGTGAAGGACTTGAGACCTTATGCATCAAGGATCAAACACTGACAAATGAAAGTATGTTTTATTTGGACACTTCATGATATTAGAATTGTCCCTTTAATTGAGTTCTTTCCCAAAAAGAAATAAATGTTGGAAAATTACGTTTTGGCATGTATTGTAGGTGCAGAGAAGGTGGTTGGATGGGCTCTAAGCCATCATCTAATGCAGGATCCCATAGCTGATGCTGATGCGAGGCTTGTTTTGTCTAGTGATAGGTAATTTAGAGCTTGTCGCCTATTATTTTTTGGAATTACTGTCAGCTGAAATATTAGTTATTGGATGGGAATTACACAGTTATAATGCCATGTTGCAATTCTGGCAGCATCCAGTATGGGATTGGGATTCTACTGGCCATCCAGAATGAGTCTAAGAGCTTGAAAAAGTCACTGAAGGTAACTATCATGCCTTTTGGCTACTGGATTGTAAGTTTAATAAGTTCATCTATGTGTTCAAATGATTTAGACAAAGTTATGGCAAGGGCATAATATTTTCTGGAAAGTATTGATGTATTTATTTTTATGTGATTGTTGTTGCCAACCTCAGGATGTTGTGACGGAAAATGAATTTGAGAAAAGACTTCTAGCTGATGTCATTCCACCCAGTGACATTGGAGTCACATTTGATGATATTGGAGCACTTGAAAATGTCAAGGATACGTTGAAGGAGTTGGTGATGCTTCCTTTACAAAGACCTGAACTTTTCTGCAAAGGGCAATTAACCAAGGTTTTTAATTCTCTATTTTTGGGGAAAAAAAAATTACCTTCTTTATTTGAAGTGTAGTTTTGGTTATAATAAATTAGATGATTATTCGCTGCTTTTTTTTTTCGTTGCTCTTCTTGGTCATTATTTTCATATTGTCCCATTGTTGTTTCATTTGGCTTCTATTGAATTGATACATATTTCTTTATCGGGAGCTTCTTTTTCTTACATTTTAGTGTGTGTTCGTTATTCAAAGGGGAGGGATGAAGAGCTTGTAAATTATAACTGCTTCTCTACTACACTCAATTAGGAATTGTTTGCCCAAGGCCATTGGATGCAAATGGCTAGGTGATTTATCCACTCTGTTTAAACGTATCTATCCTGGTACACTTGCATTCACTGACCAAGATATTGTGGCTATGAATTTGCAAGTCTGTGTGCATAATATATATTTTTTTCACAATGCACGCTTGATTGACATATGTTCAGTCTTCATTACTTTAGGCATCTGGTACAGGTGTGACACGCCATAATTTTGAAAAGACATAATTAATTAAGATCTAATTCTAATTATGAACTACCTGATAAAAAAATAGGGGTTAAGGTTATTGAGTGAATAGCATTCTTAGGCTCATTAGGAATTTGGTCATACATTTATGATATGTAATTCAAAAGATTTGATATTATTAAATTTTAAATGTTCTTCCAGTTGCACTCTTCCTCATTTATTTGAATATATTACTGCTTCCTTGTGCTGTAATTTTTGAAATTGCCATATCCAATGTCTGTTGCCTGTGCCAGATTCTGACACCTCACTTGTAGTAAATTAGCAATGCAATACGGCACTCAAATAACCATCTGCTATTGAGCCTATACAATTAAGAATGTTCAATAGAACAATCTCATTATGCTGTACAGGAATGTTCAATAAAAGTATAAAACAATCTCATTGTAATTCTTCATCGTGCAGCCTTGCAAAGGGATACTTTTATTTGGCCCCCCTGGAACAGGAAAGACGATGCTTGCAAAGGCTGTGGCTACTGAAGCTGGTGCGAACTTCATCAACATTTCAATGTCAAGCATCACATCTAAGGTTAATAGTGATGAGAGGCTTCTGTTACTATTATATGATTTCTATAATGTTTTCACTTCTGAATTTGGGACTTATTTTGTCATCTTTCTTACTGCAGTGGTTTGGTGAGGGCGAGAAGTATGTGAAGGCTGTTTTTTCACTAGCCAGTAAAATTGCCCCTAGTGTTGTATTTGTTGATGAAGTGAGCCTCTAATAATCTTTCTCCTATAATTTCTTGAAATTGGGTCCTTATCAACTTGCCTAATCCTTTTTGAACTGGTTCTTCTCAAAGGTTGATAGCATGTTGGGCCGGAGGGAAAATCCTGGAGAACATGAGGCCATGAGAAAGATGAAAAACGAATTTATGGTGAATTGGGATGGCTTGCGTACAAAAGATACAGAACGGGTTCTGGTACTTGCGGCCACAAATAGGCCTTTTGACCTTGATGAGGCTGTTATTAGAAGGCTTCCGCGAAGGTAAAACAACACTTAAAAATGGACCCAATACTGGCTTATCATTTCCACATACTGGGACTTCTGAGTATAACACATGCTGATGCTTTTTTAATGTGTTCTTCTGCAGATTAATGGTAAATTTGCCAGATGCACCCAATAGAGCAAAGATCCTAAAAGTGATATTAGCAAAAGAGGACTTGTCTCCAAATATTGATTTGGATGCAATTGCAAGTATGACGGATGGATATTCTGGCAGTGACCTCAAGGTTGCCTTTTCTATTCTTTATCTTGACATCTGATGAGATTCTTATTATTCAATATATTGAGTGGATCTACCTTCTTAAAAATTTTCACTCTGCTATATTGCAGAATCTATGTGTAACTGCTGCTCACCGTCCAATTATAGAGATATTGGAAAAGGAGAAAAAGGTTTGTCTATTCGATAAATGAGCAGTTTATTACTAAGTAAAAAGGAAAAAAGAAAATTATGCAGTTATTTAATGAGTAGATATGAACTACATTGGCAAACATGATCCTTATTACTCAACATCATCATCATTGTTATTTAGAATGAGTTTGTCCTAGTTAATCGGGGCAGGCGGCATGAATTTTGTTCTGCTAGTCCAGTCTATCAAGAATTATGCATTACTAATCAACATCCCTACTGGAAGAATGACCACTATAGCAAACATCAATCAAAACTTCATCCCTGCAAGGATAGGAAATCTTTACTGCCCCAGTTGAGCTAACCACCTCAAACTTGAATTTGAGCATGTTCTTAGGGTCCCTCCCTCCTTTTCTCTTATGTGTTATTGTTCTGTTGTCTTTTAGTTGTACAGTTTTCACTGGAGTCAATGAAGTCTTCTCCTTGGACCTAATTTTGTCAGTGTATGCTAGCTGTTACCATCTTTTTTTCAGACTCAAATCTACAAACTCTTATCCCAAGAGGTTGGGCCTGCTACACCAATATTTTTCTAGTGCCTCTGGACTTCTGTTCTTGTTGGTTTGAGTGAAGGTTTTACGTTGGGTCTCATTAGACCATATTAATCCATGTACTTTATCTTGGAAGCAAACTATCTCGAAATTGTTTTGTCATGTACTTTGTCTTGGAAGCAAACTATCTCGAAATTGTTTTGTTTGGCCTAGTTTTATGATTATTTACTTGCCCTTCATTCCATTTTTTTCTCTTTTTTTAACCCCATTGATGGTCTTCTTACCTTGATAACTCTTTTGAAAAAACTCTTATCCTGAGTACTTTGATCTAATATATTGAACTGATTACAGGAGTGCACTGCAGCACTGGCAGAAGGTAGACCGGCTCCAGCTTTGAGTGGGAGTGCTGATATTCGGCCTCTAAATATGGATGACTTCAAATCTGCGCATGAACGGGTAAAAAGGAAGATAAGAAAATTATTGTTCCATATTATTTATCCCTCGTATCCTTTCTCAATGTCATATTTTGTCATATGGTTTATAGGTTTGTGCAAGTGTTTCATCTGAGTCCATTAATATGACCGAGCTCGTCCAATGGAATGAACTCTACGGTGAAGGAGGTTCAAGAAGGAAAGCTTCTCTCAGCTACTTCATGTGAAGGCTTCTGTGTACAAAAGGTTCTCTATTTCATCCTCAACTCTCAACTCTTCCTCCGAAAGCCCAAGCCAAAGCGATGTGTCAGCTCTCTTGGGGCTTTGCTGGCAAGCCATTTTGTCTGTAATATGAAGTATAGGTTTATTTCTTCTCTTTTTTTCTTTTTCTTTTTTCTTTTTTTTTCTTTTTCTATTTAAGTTATATTTTGAACAGTTTAAGTTAGTTTTGGGATGGTTGGTGTAAAGGGAGTGGAAGCCTTTCCAATGTTTTTGGCATTGGCTGCCCGCTGCTTTTTTTTTGTTCCCAATCCCTCAGCTGCAATTGTGAAGAGCATGTGTTTTCAAATCTAAGTTATCATGTACCCCACAAAAATAGAAAAAATCCAAGACCCTGTGCATATAATTGTAGTCAATTCTTGATGGTTGTTTGTCAGAATCTAACAATAAGCAGTGTCTTCATATCTATAATTTGGTTTTCTGAAGTTTTGTTCTCCATCCCCTCTCTCTACTGAAACTGCTACTTTGCTCGCAATTTGATTACGGTGCCAAGTCCTGAAGGGTGCATGTTAATTCGTCCTACTTGCCAGCACACGCGAACAGATGTGAAAAACATGGGTTATATGTGTCAAATGCATGTCTATATCTACATGTCTAGACAAATGGTGATAAGGCATGTGTAAAAAGGATGCATTTTGTGTTCATAAAACCTTGGAGTTTTGAACAAGCATTATTGTCTAAATGCATATAATTTGGCTTTCTGAGTTTTGTTCTGCATCCCCCATCTCTTTCATAGCTGGTGGCATTATTGATTATTGTCTCTCTTAGATGTGAGTGGGCAACATGAAAGAAATGATATGCTGCCAACAAGTGAGTTTTGCATTTCGAGTAGGGCAAGTCTATATGTTTGGGTTTAGTTGAGTTAAGGAAGTGTCATTAGGGCCAGGTTGACATAATGTTGGAGTTTCAAACAAACATTCTTGCACCCAAGGAAAAAATGAATTTTGTATTTAAAGAATTCTGTAATGTTGCTAACCTTGCAGTTGCTACAAGAAGGTCAATTAACCATCCCTAGTAATCAAAACCATATACTATGCTTCCATTTAAGAAAATAATTCTACAATAATGTTTTTTTTTTTTTAATTTTAATTTTTTTTTAAAAGTGTGATGCTATATAATCTAAAAAATTGATAAAAAAAACACATCCTAAATGAATCCTCCTTCATTTATTACCAACATGCAATTTGTTACAAAAGAGAAGAATTGGAACATCAACCTCATTATTTGGGATATATATATTTTTTATCCCAAGACACGCAGCTCGACATTCAGCCCTATTAATTTTTATTACTGAGAAAACCATTTGTCCAGTTGTCCTTCTGGGAGTTAAATTTGAATACTCTATTTCATGAAACATAAACATACACAATTAACCTTACTGATCCTTGAATAATGACAATACAAATTGTCAAGCATTAATTAAGCTGAAAAAGGAAAAAAAAAAAAAAAAAAACTTAAATGAGATGTCTTATGATAGTTAAACTTAATCTACTGTTTTCTGAAACGTAAATATTAAGATTAATTATTCCACCTCTTACAACAAGGACAATTCTATTAGTCCTCTCTCTTTATTCTTTTCAGTGCATTTGGTCAACTTGAAACAACTATTTTGAGAAATCGACCATTAAATTTGATGCTCTACTCATACATATCAAGAATGTAAAAAATCACATTGATTTAACGGTCGATTTTTCAATTAGTAGATTGTAACGGTTTTTCATAATTTTTTCACTATTGTTTATAATTTTTTTCAAAATTGAAAAACCCGACTATCGGATCAATGTGATTTTTTGTATTCGTAATAAGTATAAGTAAAACATCAAATTCAATGGTCGATTTCTCGAAATAGTTATTTCAAGTTGGTCAGTACTAGAAAAGACGAAGAGAGAGAATCAAAAGGGAGGACGGATGAAATTTTCCTACAATTTATTAGGAAGAATAAAAAATGTGAAGAATATTTTCATTGGTTTTGTTTTACGGAATAAAAATAAAAAATTAATCGTTTTCAGAAAATACTTTTCCAAACAAATTTTCTCAACTGTGATAACGTAAAATTGTTTCTAGAGCGCAAAAAAACCAAAGAGATCCTAGCTCCTCATTTCCAGTCACCGCTATATTTCTTCACAGGCCAAGTTTCTGAAGAGAACTCATCAATGGCGGATCTGTTACAGCACCGATCTACTTCTGACTTCTTCTCCGATCCGCTCGATTCACAGCCTCTCTGGTTCAGGAAACACGCCTTCCTCGAACCCACCTTTGACTCCGAATCCTACATCGCCGATCTGCGAACCTTCGTCCCCTTCGACACTCTCCGCGCGCAGCTTCAGTCTCACCTTTCTTCTTTGAATCACGAGCTCGTTGATCTAATTAATCGCGACTACAACGATTTTGTGAACCTGAGCACCAAGCTCGTCGACGTCGATGGAGCCATTGTGAGAATGCGAGCGCCTCTGATGGAGTTGCGAGAGAAGATCGAGCAGTTTAGAGATGGAGTGGAGGGTTCGCTTGTGTCGTTGAGGAATGGATTGGGTCAGCGAGCAGAGGCATCGGCGGCAAGGGAGGTGTTGGAGTTGTTGCTCGATACGTTTCATGTTGTTTCCAAGGTTTGTGGTTGGAATGTGCTATTTTGTTTGTTTGCCGGGAAAATTGGGAAAAAAAAGAGAATTTGAATCTGGGATCTTGGATTTTGATATTTTTAGAGTTTGGGACCTGGCAATTTAAAAAATTTTACTTGATTGAGTTAATACGTTTGTAATTATTTTCTTTTCCTCTTTTTTATCGGCAATTAAAAAAGGAGGGTTGTTTTGTTTCTTAAGTTTTTCTCATTGAATTTCATTGTGGCAGAGCTTAATTCTTATTTTGTGAGCTTGCTTGATTTGATGCCTGGTTGCTGACAAAATTGTTCTAGTCTGTTTTGGTTGCTGAGAAAGTGGGGAAATGAAAAGAAAATTTGAATTTTCGACCTTGGATTTTTTAGTGTTTGGGACCTGATAGTGTAAAAACCTTTACTTGATTGAGCTAGTACGTTTGTATTTTCTTTGATTTTCCTCAATTTTTTTCTGCAATTAACAGGAGGATAGTTTTATTTCTTAGGTTTTCTTATTGAATTTCATTTTGGCGGGCCTTATTTCTTATTTGTGAGCCTGCTTGGTTTGGTGCTTGGTTGCTGAGAAAACTGAAGAGAAAAGAGGAAAAAACCGAGAAAAATAAAATACAAATACATTTTTGAATCTTATGTTTTGATATTATATATTTTCGTAGTTGGGATTTCAGAAGACTCACAATACAACTATTTCGCTCAGTTGAAGTGGGTTTTCATTTTGTGCAAATTGGAACAACCTATCACATAAGATTTAGAAGTTATTTTCCTTTCTTCGTCTCAATTTTCTGGGCAACCAAAACGGAGGGGTTCAAATTTTCTGATTGTATTCCACTTCCTATGAGAGCTGAAATTTTGTTCAGTAAGCTTTTGTGTAGTTTAATTTGAGAGCTTGTTGATTTAAATTTTGTTTGCACTTGGTTTGGTTGATAAGAAAATTGGGGAGAAGAAAGGAAAGAAATTTCTCCATCTTATGTTTTACCTTTATTTGTTTCTGACAAGTGAAAGCTTGTATCAACCAAGCCAAATAGTTGAATTTAGCTAACTTGACTGGCACATTTTGTTTTGCCTGGTTCCAAGTAAAGAAAACTCCAAGGTTCAAAATTTTAGTTTCCTTTTACTTTTCCTACATTGTCACAGCAACCAAACAGAGCATTTGTTCATCAGGTTTTGGAAACTTAGGACGTAATCCTTGCAAATCTTGGTTTCTGTTGGTTTAACTATACAATATGTGTCACTGACCTTTTGATTTTGCTTATTTAGTTATGTTTGTGGGTTAATGAATTCAGGTTGAAAAATTAATAAAGGAGCTACCAAGTGTGCCTGCTGATTGGTCAAATGGAGATGTAAATTCAAAAGAAAAGGGTCCTATGAGCAATGGAACTTCCTTTCAACATGCTGAAAATGGAACAAATCTCAGAGAGACTCAAAGCATGCTTTTGGAGAGAATTGCCAGTGAAATGAATCGGCTTAAGTTCTATGTCACTCATGCGCAGGTCTCTTTGCTCTCTCTCTCTCTCTCTCTCTCTCTCTCTCTGAGGCATTGATTTTCTGTTCTCAATGTTGGTAATTGAATCTGTTTTATGATTTTTTGGCCACAATATTGGTAGATGGTGGTGCATGAATGCTGATGTGGTTTTACCTAAAGTTCTTGTAACTATCTATTTCAGTGATTCATGAGTAAGATATCAGATATGTATGATTAATTTATCTTGAAAGTTGGACTTTATATCTTTATCTAGAACATGAGAGTTAAGACAGTTTCAAAGGCAGGTTAGGGGCAGATGCCTGCAAATGATTGTTTGTTTATTGTGTGGTTGCTGCTCAACTGAATGTATAGGCCAACTCTTTACACTCATTAACTCTTACGGCCAACTCTTTACACTCATACTAGTTAATATAAGTGTATTTTCACATCAAATGCCAACTCATTAGTAGTGTGTGGTCTGAATTCTAGGTTCATTTGACAAATTTATTAATCTTCCCATGGATCTTAAGTTTTTCTTTTATCTCTTAATGCTCAAACAGGAAGTATGCGATATTTAGTTTCCACATTTATATCTTTTCCTGTAGACTACTGTAAAGAATCAGTTGATTTCTAAGTAGTTTACTTAGGAAGTTGTACATTCTGTGCTGATCTCTTTTCTCTATTTTGCCAGTACAGAACCTGCCTTTCATTGAGAACATGGAGAAGAGGATTCAAAGTGCCAGCCTATTATTGGATGCAAGCTTGGGACATTGTTTTCTGGATGGGTTGGAACATCGGGACGAAATTGCAATTTACAATTGTTTACGCGCATATGCTGCTATTGATAACACTAGAAGTGCAGAAGAAATTTTTCGCACAACTGTTGTGGCTCCATTGATACAGAAAATTATCCCACACGGCTCATCAGGGGTGGTTGCCGGAGCATCTGGAGATGAACTTGAAAATGATTATCAGCAGGTCAAGCAATATATTGAGAAAGACTGTAAATTTTTACTGGAAATTTCTTCTGCAGGTATGGCCAACCACCTTCAGTCTTGCTGTTGTACCCTCAACAACTCAATAAAACCTTATTCTGACTATTTGGGGTTGCTACACAAATCCTCTTCATCACCTGGCTCTACTTGGGGGTTTCAATTATTATATCTGCCACCATGTCTTTCTCACATTCTCAACCCATCTTCGATCAAACTTCTCCTTATCCTTGTACTGCCTCTTACCCAGACCATATAACTACTTATTCGTGTGTTGTTGGTCTTCATTGCATAAGGACTATTTTGGCCTGACTTTCTTTCATCTTATCCTTGTCAGTGTCACCCTTAGCATCTCAGGAGTGTATTGGTTTCTAATTCTGTCTTTCTTGTCTGGCCAGTGGCATCTTTTTGTGGGTGCCAGCTCAAAATTTTCTAATACTACTCTCCACCGTGTCATCCATTCTACTCTTATTCTATTGGCAATACCCACTTCAATCGCCCTCTCCTCGTAGACAATCAATTTATTATAAGAAAATGGTTATGCTAATATACCTGAAAATGTATAGTGTGTTTTTACACGTGTACTTTATAAACAGTTTTTCTGGTTGTCATTAACTAGTCGTGGTGCTTGCTGTGGTCTTCAGAAAATTCAGGTTTGCATGTATTTAACTTCTTGGCCAATTCTATCCTTAAAGAGGTTCTCTCAGCATTCCAAAAGGGAAAACCAGGGGCTTTTTCACCTGGAAGACCTACAGAATTCTTGAAAAATTACAAATCAAGCCTAGATTTCCTGGCTCATATGGAAGGTAGTGAATAGATTTCTTTTTTCTTTGTTTTTTCCTTATTTTTTTGGATATGCTTAAAATTGTATGAACCTGACAGAGCTGTCTTGGTACATCTTTTCATGCATTTTTTATGTGACTGTTTTTGTAATCATTTTGTCACATGGAGATAAGGGTACATTTTATTCATTATAGTTATAACATTCAATTGTCATGCAAGGCTACTGTCCATCCAGATCTGCTGTTGCTAAATTTCGAGTGGAAGCTGTCTATATTGAGTTTATGAAGCAATGGAACATTGGGGTTTACTTTTCATTGAGGTACTCAATGCAACTTTAAGATGGTTCTAACGGAGTTACAGGGTAGGGGAGCTATAGTTTAATGATGTGTGCTACTCTTATGACTTCAACTACCTCAGGTTTCAGGAAATAGCTGGTGCTCTGGATTCTGCACTTGCGGCAGCCAGTCTTGTCCCAGTTCAGAATTTGCATCCCGATGAAGGAAATTCTCGAGATTTGACATTAAAACAGAGTATTACTCTCTTGGAGAGCTTGAGAGCCTGCTGGAGAGAAGATGTTCTTGTTGTTTCTTGCTCTGACAAGTTCCTTCGCTTAACTTTGCAGCTTCTTTCAAGGTCAGTTTGATTGGAAGTTGGATAGTTGCATGTTTGTGTGTTTGAGACTATTCTTCTAACTTAACCACACTTGACGATTGTGTTTCTACGAATGCATATTAGATACTCAAATTGGTTGTCAAATGGACTGGCTGCTCGCAAAATGGGCAATACAGGCTCCAACCCTGTATCTGAATGGGCCATATCAGCTACCCCAGACGATATCATTTACGTAGGCATCCTATCTAGATTTTACTTTATTTATCTTGTTTTCTGCAGTAAGGAATATGTTAGTTACTGATCTATTGTGTATTTTGATTCTTCACTTGTACACATTTTGCTGAGGGCACGTTCATTGAAGTATTAGTATTATACTACTTTTTCCCGATAGGTCTTCTTAGATTTCCCAAGTTACAGATATGGACCTTTCATTCTCTGAAACTCACTTTATGGACAAGATTAACGGAATCATTATCATGACTCATGAGGATGGATTAGAATTATTAGTTCTTAACAATAGAAACGTTCTCAGAAGTTGCTACGATACATATAAACTTACATGAGGTGAAAAAATATAATGTAGTCTTAACAAATGAATTTACTATGAAATTATCCAGACTGCCAAGATCTTGGAAGTTTCTATGGTGCATATGAACTTTGATAGTTGCATATATAGAAAATGAAATGCAAATTTGTTGGCCTGAGCTGGCCATGCATGAACTTGACTCAGCCAGCAATATTCAGTTTTAAGTATAGCGATCAAATTCAAATTTGTCCTAAATAAATAAAAAAATTCCAAATTATTCACAAACATCATGAATAATTATTCTCAAACTATAATAGAAATTCCCTATAATAGAAATTCCAAAACTCTTCCGACTAACTCTACAATGAAAACACATCCTTTGTATTAGCTTTACAAGAATTAGCTTTCTCACACTCCATTTCATTCTTGCATTTTTTCCTGTACTTTTTCTGCTGTTTCTTGGTCCACTCCCAAATTTTGGTTAATTTCTAAATGAATAGTTTCTGAATTCTAAATTAATTGCTACTGTTCGGACTCAGCTGGGATTTGGCCCAACTTTCACTGGCCTGAGCTATGTGTCAGTTTATGAAATTATCTTACACCTGTTACTTATATAATTTATAATGCAGACCAGATCTTATTGATGCTACGTATGGGGATTATTATGTTTAACATGTATGTTAATTAAGCTTATTTGATTTGCAGATAATTCATGACATAAATTGTCTGGTTAGGGAGGTTTGTGGTGACTACCTGGAACGAGTTCTTCAACTTCTTTCTTTATGCTCTGCTGAAGTACTTGATCTAGTAAAACAGAGCATTTTACAGTGTGGAAAATCGTTGAATGGTTTATTACCTCAAGTAATGAATGCAATAATAGAAGCACTTGTCGAGAAATCTGTTGAGGTAAGCTTTATATTTTATCCAGATTTTTTTTTTGGTTGAGTTCACTATAGAATGGGGTCTGTAAGTAATGCACTCCTTGGAATCTTTATCTTAAATGTAGAATTGCTGTGATAGATTTGATCGTTTACTGGGTGATTGGCCTAGTGTTTGGAATTTTTGTTCTTTTATAATATTCTTGCTCAAAAATACTGTAGGACTTAAGACAGCTGAAGGGAATAACTGCGACTTACAGGATGACTAATAAACCTCTTCCTGTTAGGCATTCACCTTATGTGTCAGGTGTATTGCGTCCCTTGAAGGTAAGAGGTCATCTTCAGTTTTATAGCATTTATATTACTACTATGTCATTTTTTTTTCTTTCCAAGCATA
>JAESVK010001301.1:3770159-3785486 GCA_017140935.1 Hamamelis virginiana
GATCTCAAAGTGGGATAAATTGAGCCTGGAGTACTGGTGTATGTGGAACTGTGGAAAGTTTATCAGTATTAAAAGACATTTTTGACATCTTTGGGGAGGGCTGTTACGCCCCTGTATATAGATAATACATACCATTTGTGCTAATTCAATATTAAGTTATTAACTTCCAAGTGTTGTGTGTCTTCAAGAAAGATCAAGATTTTTTTTTACCCTTTTCAATTCTTTTCCAAGTTTTATTTTTATATATCATCTAAGCTTAATGATTGTAAATTATTTCATGTACATGTTTGAACTTTATTGATAGACTCAAGTTTAATTAATATTCAATGCTTATGGGGGTCAAAATAAAGGGCAAGCTAGAGATGGGTGATTATCATATTGTTGTAATTTGAAATTTATGAAGTATAAGCATTGAAACCTTGAAGAAGTAATTATCCAAAAAAAAAAAAACCTTGAAGAAGTACATGGTTATTTCTCTAATTATTCAGGAAGCCTACAGGCTTAATTTGTTGCATCTTACTCATATATAGTTGATAAACTCAATCAAAGGTGTGTACCATAACTGTGTTAGCTAGATTCCATAGGTTCCTATTGATAGGTTATAGGTTGGTTGTGGAGAAGGCATGAAGGATCTACTCTAGGGCATGTGTGAGATCTTGTAAGTGCCATATGGTTAATTAGAAGTTGGACCAGAAACTTAAAGCAATAGAAGTTATAAATCTTAGACCTTCTAAGAAACTGAGGGTTATAGAGATTAGAGCCCTTACAAAATGGTGGCCTGAAGCTTTTAACAACCAAGAGATGTTCCTAAGATAACTAGCACATCTAACCTAAATAATATTTGCTAAGATGGAAGCAATCAAGTTTATTAAGTTAAGCCCATGCCCCTAAGGCGACAATGGATAAAAAACATGTATTTCAAAAAAAAAAAAGACCATGCTTCCAATATAGTGCATGATTTGTTGGACCCTATTTTGACACCACCCATATGTAGGCCCATTAATGGTTCAAGGCTATCATAATCCTTATGAAGCCACTCTAACTTTTCTTTGCTTGCACATATGCCAATGGACAGAGCACCAAAAAATTTATCTGTAATTTGATGACTAAGAACAGTTGCACATTGCTCTTGTGATATAATTTTCTCTATAAATGGATAAAGTTGGTTGAAATTATTTTTTACTATTATTTCATGACTGAATAACACAAACTAATAAATTGTTAGGAAATTCTATTGATTATTTTTCTTTTGAATTAAAGAAATGTTGGATCCATTTCTTTTGAATGCTCCGTATGGGTACCTTCACTATCTTATATATATAAATTCAATTATTATTTCTAAAAACTATTGCTGATGCCTCATTGCTTATTAAAAAAAATAAAACTATTGCTGATGGAAATGTTCTAGGATTTCTATCTCCCCATTTCAACCATTTAACTATTGATCAGTGATTCCAAAAACATTAACTCTTGATCAGTGATTCCAAAAGCTTGAACTGTGAGTTTATTTTTTATATTGCCAATTATTTTGACCAAAATATTTCCAAAATATTTGTCTTCTTTTCAAATTTGGCCTTGTACGTTTTGAAAGCTTTAGCATTTATTTTCATCTTATATTACTTATGGCCTTTTTTATTTAATATTGTTCTTTTTATTATATGTGATTATAACATTGTTATTTTATGCAATTATTAGAGATCAGTTACCATCTATATTACATGGCAACGCAAAATGAGCAGGGAAAGGAAAGGCACTAGCAAGTTGGGATTCTCATACAAATAAAGTACTTATTGGTGCTTCAATGGCTCTTCATAACTTTATTAGGCAAGAGGCTATAGCTGATATGGAATTTCAAGCATATGATGAAGATGAAGATTACTTGCCTGGTGGTGTAGATACCTAAAATGATTGAGATGAACGTCTAACGGTGGATGATAGTGAAATAGGAGCTATTCGTGATAAGATTGCTATAGAGCTCAGTAGATAAAAATATTTGGTTGTATTGTATTTTGTAAACCTTGGCACTTAAATTAACTAGTTTATTTGTATTCAATAGTATAAAATGTTGCCATGACATTTATATTAATATTAATATTACTATGAAACATAGTTAAATTTACTAATTTATTATTTTAGTGATTATAATTTTATTACAAATAAACTTAATTATTTATAATTTTATTACCTAGTAAGTAAATAAAGAAGCTCAATCATACTATTTGGCTATTCATGATTATTAATTATAATTATAAATAAAATTATTTAAATAATTTAAATTATTTAAATAATTTATATCATTCATATTATTTATTAAATAATATTTTTCATATTATTTATCCTTAACTGTAAAATTATTTATAATTTTATTGGCAAGGGTAATTATGTCATTTCATATTTAAAAGCAACTTCTTCATATAGCATCCAAACAGGTAGTAAAAGCACTTCTAGTGCCAAAATCACTTTAAAATACAGTATCTAAATGCAACTGGATTCTGCTTTTGCTTCTCTAGATTCTGTTTCTCTTCTGCTTCTGCTTCCAAACGGGGCCATCTAGTCAAGCAAAAGCAAAGAGTAGCACTTTTTCTGGGAACACAATGCCAATGTTTGATTCACTATGAGAAGTGAAAATTCAATTTGTAAGGTTTGAGCAGAGTCATATACATGGAAATTTTGAAGATTTTTGTCCCCCAAACATGTAATAATATTTGTAGTTCTTTACCCCATGTATAAAGGAAAATCAGAAACCTAGGCTAAAATATCAAATAACATGCCTTTCACTCAAGCTCCGGCTACCTCGACCATTTCTTGTTCCACAGAGCTTGGGACAACTGGGTAGTATTTGTAGTGGAGTTCCCCAACATCATCACCAGATAGTTTCTTCCATCCACTTGGTCCCACATAATAAACTGAAACAGGATGACTTCATTAATTCAAAAAGCACACGCCCACGCATGAAAGAGAGAGAGAGAGAGAGAGAGAGAGTACCGCTAGCAACTCCACCACTGGCTCCATCACGGAATGTTGCATGATAAATAGCTCTCCGAGCCAATTCTGCAGCTTCTCCAATCGACAAATCATATCGGTATCTGTTGCAGCAATGAAAAAAATTATATGTAAAAATGGAGATAAAAAATCTAAAAAAGCACTGATCGAAGGGGGCAAAATTTTAACACAAACCCATTATCCAGGACGCCATAAGCATATGGTGAACCAAGAGAAAAAAAATCTAAAAAAGCACTGATTGAAGGGGGGCAAAATTTTAACACAAACCCATTATCCAGGATGCCATAAGCATATGGTGAACCAGATCCAACAGAGAATCGTGTGCCTTTCAGTCTCCCTCCTTCGCTGTCAACATAATACAACCCAGGACCCTAACGACAATATAGAGAATATAATTAGTATGATTCCAATAGTGGCATAGCAAGCGTCTGATAGTTGGAAAAAGATTGTTACCGTTTCATCCCATCCAGCAATCATAGTCCCAACAGATAGACCCATTCCACGGTATGAGTATAGAATATTTGCAAGCAGCTTTGAAGCTCCTGTCACAGAAATTCTTCGCTTGTTTGCCAACTCATGCAACCGACACTGATGTAAGAAATTGGATCAGAAAAGCCTTTCAATGCAATAAGTAACTTTGGCTGTGCAGAACCAAAAGCTTTGTCCTGACTTTTTATTGCCTGTGGGAAAAGGCATTCTTGTCCAAACAAAATTTTAAAGGATGTGTACAATAAATTTTAGGCAATTAGAAGAACCAATAGTCAATGTTCTTCCCAAAGCAGTTACTTTCTACATTCTCCCTGCTGTTAACTACTTCTTTCAACCATAAAAACAATGTGATAATACAAAAGTTTCGCATTGGATCCACTAGAGTTTACAACTGGAAGATCTAACTATTTGGTTGATGCACAAGTTTGTCTACCTAAATTGTCCTACCATTTAGCCTCTTCCTTAGACTGGAAGCTTTTCAATGCAAAACCTGCTCTTTTCTGCTGTTCACAATGTATCTGCAGTCGACAGTTCAATTCCATTTGATATTTCATCTCCCCCACAACCATCACCCCTTTTCTTTTTAAAATGTTATAATATGCAGCTTCTACATAAATCCTCTTTAGCAGTGAGACAAGCATTAATTCTATTTGCATTAATATGGATGGGAAAAGAAATGGCATCACCTAGTCAAGTTAAAGATCACCGCTTTATCAACTTCCTAGTATGTTCCATCAAATTAGAGCAATGATCATGAAAAGACCCTCGTGTCCATCAGTCAAACATATTACATAGTGTAATCATAGTGTCCAGGCATTAACAAAACCAATAAACACAGGATCATGTTGAATGTTTCTCTGATTGTGTTGGTTTTGAGTAAAACCCAATCCATCCAGAAAATAGAAGTACGGGTTCAGGTTGTGTCCACATATCCTCTAGCCCAAAATAAACCCAATTAGAATTTTTATATTATAAAACCATTTTCAAGATTTAAAAATAGATATTTTTCTAGTCACTCACTAATTTCTTGATATAAATGATTTGGAAGATTGGTTTAAGATGGATACCTATTAATGGGATCAGATTAGGATTTAGATTCTCCAATCCAGTTTTGAGCAGGCCATGTTCAGGACAAGCAGTTCTAAACCCAGCTTGAACCTAAGCTAAACCCATACCCACAGGAACCTGTGAGAATTCTTGATCTCTTTCAATATCTCTCTCAATTCAAAAACCCAGGATTTGAATTGAATGTCCTTTCATTGATTCCTCCTAAATTGCATTGATTTACCAAAGGTAACCCATAACCACAGGAATCTGACCCCATTGCCAGCTCTACAACATGTACTGCACATACACGTATATTATCCATCCCTGTGATGCCCTTTACTTAATTGATTCATTAAGAAGTAGTTAAGTTATACCAATTGATGAGTAGTAAATCATGCACAATATAAAAAGCATTTAATGTAGAAAAATGAAGTTATGCTACCACCTAAACCCTCTGCAGCTGCTATAGATCCCTCTACGCAATGTGTTAGCCTAGTATTGACCATTGGTTTTGCTTGGCTTGGGCTTTAGATTTACGAGCAACACGATGGATGTGAATGAGAGGGCTTTTGGAACAAGTTTATGAAAGTTATAAAATGTTCACTAATTGATTCCATAAGCAAAGTGACACAAACAAACATGCAAATTGGATCCTTATAGTATTCTTGTAGTAGAAGAGGTGCAGAAAAAAGAAGATGAGTACATTACCTTGATGCCCAAATTTCTATGCCAAAATTGGCAGTCAGCAGCTCCTCCAGCCATTGTACCAAGCATGTAAGGGTTAATTTCAATAATTTTCTTCACAGACTGAGATGCTACAATTGATAAGGAAAGGAAATGGTTAATGGAATAAATTAGTATATTTCATCACTTAACTTCCTTCTTAAAATAGAAATGCAAATCCATTTTAAGGGAATATGGGAACCCTAAACCTTACCAGAATACTCAAATATAAAATTCATCATAAATGCAAATTGAGGTCCCTTAACAATATTTAATGCTACATATTTATTCTTCCTTTACTTCCATTTGATAACATTAGGGGAATCAATTATTGTTATTCCTTTTTACAAGGCTGGTATTAGAAAAAGCTATTTACAACATTAATTAGCCAAGCTTGTATCCTCTTGTAAAGCTGAGCAACACTACATGTATAATTGAATACATCTACAATACAATAAGATAATAAGAGCAGTGTTAACTATTACAGGAGTGAGCTATGCCTTCACAAAGTTGAGTTGAGCAGTTGCAGGCTCAGATGTAGCCATTTGAGAGACTGCATCAAAACTAAGTTAAAAGTCGTCAATCAAAGCTTGCCCAGCTAGATCAATTTGTACACACCTCCTAAGTTTGTAACTTGTCAAAAGGGGGATGGTATTCAAATGCATCTACAAAATATGACATCAATTATATATATACTTGACCAAGTTGAGAAGTGAAAATATCAGTCACACGATATAACCGGGAGTTGGGAAAATCCCAGTTCAAAAACAGATCCAGGACAAGACCTAAATCTGATAGAAAGAAAGGCAATTTACTCATCAGAGCCATAACATGACTGAGAACAGACACAACAATACTTGCTCACCCGCAGTTAGACAGGGTTGAATTCAACCCCAAAAGGGAAATTATGTGATAATCAACATAAGGATACACAGATAAAGCAATGCTAAAACAGACAGAAATTAAGCACAATAGATCCCAGTACATACAGATATATCCTCCCATGCTAGCTCTAGAATCAGCAGCAACCATTACCCCTTCCTTAAAAATAAAAGCAAGAGTGGTTGTTCCTTTGGCAGGCTTGACCATCTGTATGGCTTCTTTCTGGAAGCCATCAAACTGGGGAGAAAAAAATGAAACCAATCAGCTTCAATAAAACCTTATGCTCCATTTGATTGTCAAGAAGACATAAGAAAATAAATAAAATATCATAATCTTATGACAGTTTGTAGTAAAGGTGGCTGTTGTAGGATTCTAAGTTTACTTTCTTTTCCTTACAACTTCTTGGCAATCAAATGGAATATTGGCATGAGATTAATAAGAGAATCAGAATTGAAGGATTTAATAACCAGAACTCACATCAGTGATACTAGGAAGCTCAAATGATGGGGATGCTGAAGACAATTCACTAATTGCCCCAAATTGTGTGGTATATGATTCAAGACCACTTGTATCAAGCTTCATGATAATCAACCTACACAAGTAGAGAACTTTAAAATTAGTGTCTATATATCATATCATAAAATATCATTCTTACAATGAATTTCACAAAAAAACTGAGAAATGTCAATTCCAATTCCTAATGGCAAGTTCAAAAGAGATTATGTAATTCTCGTCCTCTCATTTATCAGTCTGTGAATTTGGGCTTCTTCTCATGTTGAGATCTAGAGAGGTGTATTTAAAGTAGATTTTGTAAGATCTTTCTCGACACAACAAGGGTTCGTTGGGTCAAAAGCGAAGACACAAGGCCAAGTAGTCCCATTCTTCTACATTTCTTCCACTCTCCAAAGGGGCATTGTTCCACTGAATTGGCCTTCAAGCTGGACTTTGTTCGACAAAAATTTGGAAATTTTAATATTGTCATCTTTTGTTCTTGTGGATTGGCGTTCGGAGATCTATCCATAGCTCACATAGAAAGGAAAGGCATTGCTTTCCAACAGTTTGTATGTATTGCAGCTCATGCATCCAACTGTTAGGGTAAAACAAAACTGATTTACATGCAATGGCTTCTGAATATTTATTACTACAAACAATTTTGAGCAACAGCGATCAATCTCTGGTCAAATATTTGACTACCACCTGAGAACAAGTTTTATGCTTATATGCTTCCAAATATACCAGACAGAATAATACATGCTCGCACAAGAGAGAGAGAGAGAGAGAGAGAGTTCTTCAATTAAAGATTGGGAACAGTGCAACAACTGAAAACAGTGCATGATCGTATTTTAAGAGAAGCCACTAATCAATTTTATACAATTCAGTTACAAACATGGCAAAATTTTCTAAAAATTGTAAACTGAAAATTTTGTTCCAGATTCCGTTTGGTTTCTGAGAAAACGTAGAAAAAGAAAAGAAACTAGAAATTCGAATCTCAGATTCATCATTGTTAGGGACCCGAGAAAACAAAACCTCTACTAAACCAAGCGAAATACAACTGCTTGGCTTATCGAGATAAATCTATCATATTTTCCGAAACAAAAAAACATATTAAAAAAAAAACACATATAATTCAATATTTTAATTTCCATTCTTTTCCTCAGTTTTCTCAGCAACCAAACAAAGAATTCTATCGATTATGCTCTAGTTCTAACCCAATCATAAAGTAAACCAAAAAAGCAGATAAGAGTGATCGAAATTGCAGCTTATACACCTAAGAAACGATTTTGCATACGGAGATTACTTTTAAATGCCAATGAAATTGAAATGCAATCAGACTCCGAGTTGCTGAAATCAGAAAAAAGTTCGCTCATACAGTTGGGGCATTTACAGTGGAGTAACATTAACCCTAACAATGTACCTTTGAACAGGCGGAGGGCGACACAATGATGGACTCGGAGATTTCCGATGCAGAGGCTGATGGAATGGCGAATAAGAGAAGATGCAAAAAGCTTGAGAAGTAAGAAACGTTTAGTCGGAAAGTTGGATTATTTTATAGTAGAGGGGTGTCACGCGCAGTGCACGTGACATCACATTTTTTATGTTAATCAAATCAAGTGACAGGGTACAAACTTAATATTGAGGTTTCAATGGAATCAAAACGATGGGATTCGATTTGTTAGGTAAAATTATGGTGGTAACAACATCATTCCATGAGAAAGAAAAAAAAAATTTCAACAGATTGATAGCTTGTTCATCTATTAGCATGGAGTTTTACTTAAACAATAAATTCAAACACATGAAAATACATCAATATACTCAATATGTACTGCGATCCCGGTATGTATTGTGAGGATCGCCATTTGAATGCTAATTCTATAAAGAAGAAATTTAGAATTCAATTCTACTACGAGTAACTTTTAATGAATAGCATATCTTTCCTTTTAGAAAGCAGATTTTGAATTTAAGTACATGAAAATACATCAATATTCATTTATTAATATTAAGAAAATATGGTGCAAGAATAGAAGTAAATTTCTGTTGTCCTCTTAAAAAATAAAAACACTTTCAACATATCTATGGCCTATTTAGCCAAGCAACATGTATTCTTAGCTCTTTCATTAAAAACTTTTTTTTTTTTTTTGGGTAAATACGAAAAAACCCCTCAACTATTGATTGCAACACTTTGCCCCTCTAAACTATTGAATTGTGACAAATAACCTTCTTCTATGATTTTTCACAGTATGCTTTATGGCAAATGGCAAACCAACCGTTGGTCACTATGATTTTTGACATGCCTGACATAAATAAATAAATTATCCAATTAAACAGTCGATTTTTGAAAATAAAGACGGTTACATTAAAAAAACAGACTGTTAGAATAAAAAACAAACTACAAAAATAAAGACGTTTTTGAAATTATATTTTTAAAAACAGACCGCTAAATTGAATAATCTGTCTGTTTATGTTAGGCACATCAAAACTCACAGTGATCCAACGGTATGTTTGCCATAAAACAGACTGTGAAAATCATGAATGAGAATTTTTTTGGGAAGCCACAAAACATCATAACAAAATTCAATGACTAACTTTATGATATTCAATGCAATGTTGCGAACATGTCACAGAAATTAATAAATATATAACCACAAATATTTTAATTTAAAAAGAAAAAAGAAGAACCATCCCCAATGCCTGAAATTCCACAAAGGCTATGATCCTGCTGATCTATCTGTTTGACCAATTTACAGAAAGGCTCTGAGGCTACAAAAATAATCAATTTCTTCTCGTCAATTCTTTTCATATTAATAATTTAATACAGACCCTGCTCCGTGCCCTGATACAAAAATCATGTTGCCTGTGAAATCGTCATTATCTTCATTGCCATCATCCAAGCTTTATTTGAACAGATACTGTGTCGAAAGCTGTTCCAACAACGAAAAATAAATTTCAAGGTAACCTGCTTTCCCTTCATTCAATCATTTTGTTGCCATTGCCTCAAAATCAGATAAAATTTCATTCATGTGCTCAAAGTATGGCCAGATTTTCCTGCTTTTCTTATCGCTCTTGCTTTCCTGTTCACAGAAGCAATGGTTGTTAATAAGCAATATCATTAGTAAAGGAGGTGGGGAGTGTTGACTGTTAAGTGATTGCCTTCATCTGGTGCACATTCAGGCAGAGTGAGACCCTGCCAATTAGATGAGAGCCAATAAAGTCATGTGCCAAAAAAAAAAAAATGATGATTCTAATCATCAAATCTATTAATTAATTCACGTGTAGATTATGTATACAAACATGTGTGTGTGTGTGCGAGCGTGTGTGTGAGTGTTGTAATAGAACGCATGGTTGCAAGGATATCAATTTTGACTTTAATACAATTCTTTTCTGGTGGAAGTCATTATTTTACTTTCAATGCTTTCAAATTTTTGAACAATGCGTTGGAGAAGGTCAAGAGGTTGAATTAGAATTAACTAAAAATATATGAAATTTCATTTACGTTTAAAACCTTAATGCCAGATGTGCACACGGATAAGATGGATTATTTTCTATCCTGGTGTAACTATAGCTCAATTAGAATTGATTTAAAAATTGAAATTTGCCAAAGCCAACCAAGGTTATCAATATACCAAAATAAGGGGGAACAAACCTCGTATTTTTGATTCAGAGATGCCCATAGAGATTTGCACTGCCCTGGAGTTCGATTGATCCCGTCAGCCAACAAGTTATTAGATATCTCTTCCCAGAGAGCCATTCGCCCCTTAGCAACTTGAAATCTGCTATGCAATTCCCTGCGCATTTTGATCAACTTCTTGATTTCTTCAGGTTTCCATTTATTCCGTTTCACAGGCTTGGAAGATTTTGGTTGAGAACTTGGCAATGCAAAGGAGTCATCTTCACTGCTTTCAGAACCAGCTTTCTTGGGTTCTAATGCATATTTCTCTTGTTGAACCAAACCATTGTTATTTTTTTCCAATTTGTCAACAGGTGATGATGACACAATGAATGATTTCCAGAAATCATCCGGATCCTCAGAACTGGGAGAAGGTCTTTCTTCTAAGTTGGAGCTCGAAGTATTAGTGTCATCCTCGGGTAGTAGTCTTTCAACTCGAACACCGTCATCTGCATGAACAAATAATGAGCGAGGGAGAAAGAAAACATATAATGACAACAATGCTTAAAATTACTAGATTACAGAAACGTTATTCACTTGGAGGATGTGTAGGGTCATTCTGTCATAATGACAACAAGTCTGTGAATCCTGCACTAACTGTTTCAACCACAGGAGTAAAACCTACATTTTATAATCCCACCTAGCGGATGGAGGGCAGATGTGGTTCAATCTGAGGATTCTACCTAACTTATTGCATATTTTCCTCACCAAAGAGAACAACTGGAATGTCCATGTACTTGTTAATACATTAGGTCACAATCAACTACACTCAACAAGACCTACATAGTAAGTTGTTGCAGTGACAGGTAGCACACATAATCTTATTAATATTGCCAGGACACAATGGTTAAACAGCTGGAACAGTCAACTGGTTAGGGTTCTAGGACCTCTGGTTTAGAAGCAATCCATTTATATATATATATATATATAGAGAGAGAGAGAGAGAGGGTCAAGATCAAGGAACACAATTTTTTACACCATTTTTAAGTTGTTGGATCCACAAGATCAACAGTTTTCCAAAAAACTGTCTTGTACACCTGGTATCAAGCTCCATACAATGCTCGACAAATACCTAGAATTTCTTTAGTCACCCTGACACTAAATAATCTTATGATTTCCATAAGCATGAGATTAGTAATTGCATTATCCCATGGGGTATTAGCTAAATCACCTATAAATTTGATTGGACAACAGTAACACAGCATGTAAAAACTTCTTCTTTTAGTTTCTTTTTTCCTTCTACAAGATCAAATAGTAATTTCATTGGCTGATGGCAGGAGATGCAGCTACATCCCCCTCCCAGGTGACAGTCAATCCTTTAAGCATGCACAAATGCGCACGCACACAGATTGGCAGTTGAACCACATAATTTAGCATAATACCGCAGGAACAAAATAAGGACCTTGAAGATTACTCTCTAAATGAGTATGGCTACGGCCTTCTTCCCTTTGCACCTCATTCGATCGACTCTTTTGGGGATGTCCATCAACAACTTTTCTCAATGCCGATATCCCAAATCCAACATATGACTTGCCAGCTAGCCTTGCATTGAGCTCTTCAGAGAGAACTCCTGCTGGATTTTCCACGGCAATTACGATAACTTCAGGCCTTTTACTACTGTACTTCCTTACCATCTTTCTCAATACCTCAGACACAGTTCTTTCTACGTGGGATAGAGGACAATTCACAGGACAGCTTGAAAGTGCAGCGTGGGCAGCTTTGTTGAGTGCATCTAAAAGCTTCCCTTTGTCAAGCCATAAGCAGCGTGTAGTGATTCTTATTTTTCCTTTTATGATTTTTTCATTAAGATCTTCTACATTCTGAGGGCGTAAAATTTCCATGCTGCAGCAAAGAGATATTACTATGCCATCATACAAATAAAGATGCGTGTAGTTCATTAACAGATTTAAAAGATCTACCTGACCACTATAATACCATCTGATGCAATTCTTAGTCGCTCATCAATGCAAAGTTCAGTAGACGTACCAAATGCTTTGTCGCCATCACTATACATCAACTGCCAAAAAAGACTACATTTATTGGAATTTTTCTCAATTTAAACTTCAACTAACACACATAGAAGAAACCTTTATGGATTACCAACCTGCATATTCTCCTTCCCAAGGGAAATAAAACCATTAGACAAAACTCTTCTGTTCCTCAAATGTGAAACTCCGAGCATCTCTCCATTCTTTATAACCTGATATGAACATGCAAAATTGCAAATTACGTTACACTTCCATCATTATGTATGTTTCTCAATTTCCCCAATTAAGAGTGAGGTCTCACTATTATGTAACTAGAATTTCAAAACTGAACCTTTAAATTCATAATTGTATGGAGTTTTCCAGACATAGGTTAGTCCTTAGATTACATTTGGCTAGTTGGCCTCTAATCAGGTTCATAAATATTGTGGTGCTGGTCAATTTTTACTATTTTTTTTTTATGGGGCAAAAAGTTTGCCAATACCCAGCGTTTGACCAACATTGCATCGTAATACCCCGAGCTCTACAAAACTTTGTCCTATAAAGCGATCCTCAATAATAGTTAAAAAAAAAAAAGCACCACTGATGATGGCACTTTAAAAAGGATTATACTATAGCATGTTAGGCTAACACTAAAAAACAGAATAAGAACAAAGAATAGCATTGAAATTATTAAAGAAATAAAGAGAAGTTTTTCACTGGAAACAGCAACTTTGGAGAAGAAAATGAAATTCAATTAAAATAGAATAATATGCAGAACATCATGAAGAAGAGATACCGAATCAGTGTAACTCTGCAGTTAAATTAAAATCCCAACATCCAGACAGCACAAGATGGGTCAAATGCTGTCTGAATAGTGATAACTGAACCTTTCCACTCATACTAAGCCAATACCGTCTCATCTAGGCATTGTAACAACGAAACAACTCACAGTAGTGTGTCGAATGCCAGTTGATTTCCCCAGCAATTCATGCTCTTTCAGGAACAAGAGTTCTCCATGGATGGGCACAAAATGTTGTGGCTTCACAATCTTAAGTACCTCCTCCTTCAAAAATGAAGTTCATAGTCAGATTTTTATGTCTTAGAAAGCATAAATGAGATTAACAAAAAATGAAAGATGCATATTTTTGATACATGTCACACACCAAGTCTATGAATTAATCATGTGAACTGGCATTATCAAAAAATAAAAGTCTGATGACACCATAAAATAGAAAACTGAAAATTAGGTTCTTCAAGAGCAATTAAAATCTTACCAATTCACCACGATACCCATGACCGGACGTGTGCAGCATCTCATTCTTACCCATTACTATGGTTGACCCAATTTCTGATATGCGGTTTAGCATTTTCATTACCCGAGATTCATTTCCAGGGATTACCTAAAAGGTAAAATGGAAAAGCAATTAAAGCAGCAGCAAGAAAATGAAATGTAATCAAGTGTACAGAATCCCCAAATATCTGACATGAAACGCTTTGAAAATTAAATGCGACAGTGGAAAGGTTTTTGATAAATCAACCGAAGTAGTTATCACCAAAAGGATTGAAAGGTATCAATACTTGAAGTTGCGTAAAAAAACAAATGCTTGTGCCACCTAATTGGTGAACTTCAATAGACAATCATGGCCAACATAAGGAACACAATGCATTCTTCCTTTCCAAAAGAATTTTTCACGAAGGAGAGAGAAAATTTTCCCTTCTTCACCTTTTCCAGCAAATGAGGCATGCTATGAGACTGAAGTAATCATGATCCACATCAAGTGGTCAATTCTACATCAAGTAGCTTAACAGAAAGCAAGTAGAATACCACGAACCATACCACAAATCACCGCAAACTCCCTATTTCACTAATCATCCTAGAACTTAAAAAGTAATTAGAAAAGGTATATACAAAATAAATAAATAAAAATAAAAGAATTCCTTATTTACAGATATTATTGAAGGCAGGTTTCAGAAAAGCAAAAAATAAATAAATAAATAAAACAATGAATGATGAGTTGACAACCATGCAGATTTCAGTTGATCAACATAAATCCAGTTTAATTTAAAAATTCTCAGAAAGAAAAAAATTCGCATAGAATTTGGTAAGAAACCACAAGATCCATTCTATTACCTTAGCTGAATATAATATAATATCTTCCTTGCTTAGTTTGAGGGAATGACTGCTTCCATATGATGCAAGATTCAGGGCAGCACGTGGTTCTGCCTGACACAGCAACAAACATAGTCATATGCCAGCTTAACTGCTCCAATAAAACTATGGCAGTCTATGGAATTAGGCAGTCACTAAAGAGCATCTAGACTAGCTTACTTGAGAACCAGTTGTGACAATTAGCAAATCCTTCGGAGCATAGGCATCAATATCTTCCACTTTCACCTATAAAATATATGCGATATCAGAAAGAGTGGGGGAGAACAGAAAATGTCATGAAATTGATCATGATGAACATATTTCTAGGGGAAGGAGCAAGATAAGCATATTCCATTATTAAGGAATTTTGAATGATGACGAATATCAGCCAATACAGATCAATATTTCAGACAAGTTTCATTTACTAAATAACATGTGTATGGGCTATAAAGTTTATGGAATGCATCAACAAGAGACAGGACCCACATGACAACTTTTCAACCCTGCATATATTGGCAGTGGACTGAAGTATGACACTGCTTGTCACAGATATCAAGTTCATGCTCATATATCTTGTCAATAATATTCCCGGTGATTGATCTCATCACCATTCTAGTATAACAACAAACACTCAAACTGAAACTAAATTGAAACATGAGTCACAGTTCCAGTGTGTACGTGCCATGAAGCTCCTGCAGCCACTTCCTAGCCTAATGAAACTCCAACTTCAAAATAAGATATTGCCCATATTTTGCCTAATTTCTAGGTCCTTCAATGGAAACTTGGCAAGTAGAATCTGTCTTCACAATCTCATAAAATTTCTATGGCCACAGCAGATACACAATCAACTACATAGATTGTATTCACATTAACTATCATATGACAGAACCAATTGACCTGTG
>JAESVK010001301.1:3785496-3803233 GCA_017140935.1 Hamamelis virginiana
GATTGTATTCACATTAACTATCATATGACAGAACCAATTGACCTGTGAATGAAACCCACTGGGACAATACCATCCAGTAACTTTCCACAATCCCATAAAGATCATAACAAGTGTTTTGAATAAAAAAAAAAGGATTAAAGCTATCCACCAAGGAAATAGGTGATGGCACAAAGAAAGTCTTAAAAGCATTACTACCAGAGTTGATGGATCAATTGGTGCCTTCCCATCCTTCCAAGCAGCATCCAGATATGTCCTCAAGGACATGCCAACGAATACCTAATACAATGATCAAAGTATCACAATTGCCAAGACATATAATCTACCTTTGAAAATTCTGAGGTGCAGAGTACTCTAAACAAGGAAAAGAAGAACGAATTGTATGAACTGGAGGATATAGATAAAACATACCAACTTTCTACCAGTTAAATCAGCAGCAGCTTTCACACTTCCAAGGCGGTGTATGTTTGATGCAAACTGAGTAGTGATAACCCTTCCTTTGGCAGCTGAAATCTTCCTTAACAGTGCATCTGCTACAACAGTCTCACTAGTTGTCCTTCCAGGTGACAATACATTTGTTGAGTCGCTCATCATCTGAAAAGGGATGTGCATTAATTGATCACTGGCTCATTTGCTTCTATTCTTTGTAAACAGTCTGAATGGAGGTCATTGCGTCTAGATTACAACCACAGATCAAGGGATGCGCTAAATCCCTGAGGTAATTTTCTTTGTTTTAATAGATGACGAGGGTTTATTGAAAATTGAAGAATGTCAAAGCAAGAAAAACAAGATATCGTTCAAAGACCCAAAGAGAAAATACAACAAGGATACTGGGGTTCACACCTGAATGCCTTTCTACACACTCCAACCTCAAGATTATAATATAAGGAATAATTTGTTCAAAACAAATCCTATATACTCCAAAAAAAAATGTAAAATGATTAAAATTTATTTAAATAACCTATACAATTATGCCAAAGTTATCACATATTATGCGCTAATTGAATAATAGTAATAGCATATAATCAGGATACATGCCTCACCCAACAGCAATGACTTTTCTTTCCTGATTTTAGTTCTCAGCCTAAACAAATGGAGACCATAAACATACTTTTTCCGAGTAAGAAAAAATTCTGTCACAGATAAAACTAGAAAAATATTTCTAAGACCCCACTGAACCCCAATCTCTCTCCCAAAGTCAAACCCAATGGATGGTTGCTTTAAAATAAAAATATAAAAACATCCAAGAGACTCACTAATGTTACTCCTTCTTTTGAGAGTTCCTCTAAAGCTTCACGATCAAAAACTTTCCCATCCAATGGCGACTCATCAATCTGTTGAATATAAAATTTGTGAGAAATGAATGAACAGAAGAATGAATGCATACATATTATTTAAAACAGATTTAAAAGCATACATATTATTTAAAACAGATTTAAAATAAAATAAAATAAATAACCCTACCTTCCAGTCTCCTGTATGAAGAATTGTACCATCAGCACAACGAAGAACTAATCCACAACAATCAGGAATCGAATGGGTGACCCTGAGAGGCTCTATTTCGAATGGACCAGCCATGAATTTTCTCTTTGTTTTAAATACCTTAAGCCTCGATGAAACAAAGATCCCAAACTCCTTCAAACGTTTTTTAATAAGCTGTTAAAAAGGAAAAAGCGTATCATCCTTCTGAACCACAATGAACAGATGGAAAATAAGCTAGAAGAAATCGATATATACATCGAAATTCAGAAAAGGCTTCATGATCACACTAACACTATTAATGATGATTTAGAAGAGGAACTGAGACCCCAAAAAATCAGCCAGTATTGAAATTTTATGCAAGGCATTACCAAATTTCAAAGCGATTTGAATCCTTAGTTCAAAATGATTTATAAGTTTCCTTTATTAGAAATTTAGGACCTGTCACCTATCAGACCAGCATTATTGGCTGAGATAAAGTGTGTATCTTTCTGAAAGACAGCACATTTCATAAACAATCAACATATATAGATAAATAAACTCACAAAACCCTTGCCATTTACCTCCATTGTGAAAGACGATGCAAATATTGGTGTATGGGAATCCAAAGCTGGAATAACCTGTGCTAAGACAGTGATTAAACTAGTGAAAATTTTGTAACAACAGAAAAAATATTAAGAGCAAAAAACTTGAGATCTAATGGAATGAGTCATCTACAAGAATTTTACTTGACCAAACCAAATGATGCAGCTCAACTGGCTGTATATTTAAAAGCATTAAAAGGAGTTTGGGAAACTTGTCCGCAGAAATTGAACCGCTCCATCTGAGATTCCAGAAAAGCTAAAGACGCAAAAGTACCGCTGAAATAGAAACTATTCCTGAGTTTTGTCATTATTTGGTTTGGTTAACCAGTTGAGCCACTTCAATGTATGCAAAAATTGTATGCACAGGGCAGATTAGGCCATTTGCCAGATGTCCTATGTGCAGACATCTTAACCTAGACATTTCTCGATGCTCATTGATAAGAACTTTCAACAGCTTCAGTTCATATCCAGAACTAGGCCAGTTATTAGGCAAAATGACCTATACAATTCACAATCACAATTGCCACAGGGTACAAATACCTAATATCCAGTCAAAATTGCATTTCCAAGAAGCAGAAGGAAACTTTACCCAAGGCAACGCACCAATGTGATCTTCATGACCATGTGTTATGACAATTGCTTCAATTTTGTGGCTCCATTTTTTAATAAATGTGGTATCGGGAATAATTTTCTGGACACCAAGCTCGTCATAACTGAAAAACATGCCACATACAAGGTCAAAGCTCAAAAAAGGAGGGAAGAAGCTATATTAGCAACTATTCCGCAAAATGCAAATGAAAAAAGTCCAATGCTGTTCGATATAGAGGATAAAAATCAGATCAGGAACTTGTAGCTTCAGATGATTATGAGGAGATTAGCAAATCCTTCGAAAAGCAAATAACATATAACAATAGAAGAACTGATATCGAAATTAAGAAACCCATCACAAATATCAAGAACTCCATAACAAACGAATTGTTCATTTGGAAAGAATGACATACAAAAAGTACCAATATATAAATCCTTCAACAATGTAAACTCTGGCAAACTGATTCACTCTGACTTACTCTGGAAACATGACACCAGCATCAATCAGAATATAACGATCATAGTTCCCAACAAGCATGCAGTTCATCCCAATTTCACCCAGGCCGCCAATTGGAAGAATGCGGAGTGGTGGGCCATCAGACCCTTCATAAAACTGCTCCATCTTGCGTTGAACAGAATCTTCCATACTTTTTCCAGCCCCTTCCATTCTTCCTGTTCTTTTACGATGTAATTTAGATCCATGTGTACCTAAAATGAGACCAGACAGCAAAACATCCATCCATGTCAAAGATGAACAGATGTCGCAATACAAAGATGGCAATTGTGTGTGTGTGTGTGTGTGAGAGAGAGAGAGAGAGAGAATCTGACTCCTGCAAATGATTAATGATCTGAGAAAATTAAAACTAAGATTGAGACTGAGACAATAGATAAAGTCTATTTGGTTGCTGAGAATATGTAGGAGAAGTAAACAAATTAAAATTCTGAATCCAAAATTTTCCATTACTACCTCCACTCAACAGCCTAACACAAGTACTTGGTCTAGTTCTTTGTTATTTATCTCTAACAAATCACAATATATAGTTGAACTAAAGTCGTCCACACTATAATGGTCTAGTTGAGTTGGGTATAATTTTTTCATTATTTAAAAACCACAAATACAGAGACATAAGAACTAACATTCCACACTCTTTATTTTTTCTCTGTTTTCTCTGCAACAATTTTGAGGTTACACCAACTCCCAGTGCAGGATTTCAGTTTGAGCAATCATGCAGCAAAATACAGGCAAACTAATAGCAGTTAAAATAATAAAACTCACCAATTAAAAATTAATCTGAGAAACAGACAAGAGCCCAAAACTCTAATCGCACAGTTCCAATTTTATGCACAAGATTCTAAACCGACGTATGCTATAGAAGGAAAAAAATAATAATAATATATCTGTAAAAGCTCCAAACAATCATGTCCATTGTATGAAGAAACCATATAAATGGCTACCATATGTAAGACAAACACATCACATCACAAGATTTGACTCATCCTCAAAGATGCCCAACTAATAAACAGACCCAACTCAAACCCATTAACCAGTTCTCAGACAAACGATTCCGTAAGCAAACTACATAATCACGTAAAACATCAAAACGCATTCACAAAGACTGCAACAATAACCTCCGTCTCAGCTGCTCCATGCCATGTTCGGTTGCTGTGAAAAATGAAAAACTAAATTTTGAATCTCATACTCCCCCGGTTTTTCCAGACCCGAGCCAAATACAAATATTTGCCTTAGTTTTCCATTTCCCAGAAACCAAAAGTTTCCAAAACTCCATTTTCTATCCCTTTGTTTTCTCAGCAACCAAACATTAAGAGAGGGTTAAAACAACCAATGAAAATAAAACAATATCAAGCAGCTCCAAACACTGTACTCTCGAATATTGCGTACCTCTGACAGTAGGAGAACCAACAGAGCACAAAATAGAACGCTTGCTAGGGTTTGGTTGACACGATATGCTGTACGGACAAATAGAAAGAGCACTGAGAGCAGCCATTTTTGCTGTACTTTCTGCTCTACGAGATGGTCAGTGCAATATAAAGAACTACGAAGAAACCTAATTGCATGTTAAAACATGTTTCAGAGATTCGAAGCAGTGAGAGTGAAACCCTAGAAATCTGCAGTACGCTCGAGCTGGGAACCACTGAGCTCGGCGCGGGAAATATACGTAGAGAGAGAGAGAGAGAGAGAGTATCTGAGGATTTTGTGAGTGCCGGAAATATCTTTCTTATCATCATTTTGTTTTGCAAAGAAATAAAAGATGGGGGAACAAACACTCGCACGTGCAAAGCATGACGTCTTCCCACCCACACGTGGCAGGAATTTTGAATTTTTCCAGTATAATTTAATTGTTAACTTGTTTTTTAATATTTTTTTTCCTATTTTTCAATTTTTTTTTCTTTTTATTTTACCATTTTTTTATAAAGTAACCAACCATCCGCATTATAAAGAATTGTTTGGAAAAAACACCATTTTTATTATAAATTTAATAAGACCATTTTTATTATAAATTTTTGTATCTTTTATGCAAAAATAAATCTATTTTTCTGTTTTTCTTTCTTTTTATTAATAGCACTTTTTTTTCCCATAAATCTATTCAGCCTTATATATATATATATATATATATATATAAAGGGAGAAGGGGTAACCCACTACTCCCTCTAATGTAGGCTTTTTAAACTCTCATGATAACTCTCACCTTCTTCAAACTCCACGCTCGTGCTCATCTTCCCTTTTACGTTCATTCTCTTATTCATTCTCTACATATTTGTTTGTCTGCAAACTCTCGAAATCAAAAGATAAAATATTAAATATATAAAAATTCATTACATTTTAATTTAGATAATGTGTAATTTTAGATGTTTCAAGAGAGTCGCAAAACCATTCAAAGCATTTCAAGAAATCTAATTTCGTATCAAGATACATGCAAGTGATTATTCAACTCAAGATAATAATATTAGACTTTCAATGTGGTTTTTTAGATTTTCATTGTCTATTTTTTTATTCTCACTTTGTTTTTTAAGTTTTGATTGTGTTTTTTTTTTCACTCCATTTTTTTTCCCCCCTGTTTTTTATTTTCACTATATTTTTTTTTTTTATGCTTTTTTTTCCACTGTATTTTTTAAAGAAGAAGAAGCAGCACCAAAGAAGAAAAAGAAGAGAACACACTGATGTAGCAATTATACCACATTAAACAGTAAAGTTATACGGGATATAAAATCAGGATCTTCAGCATTTTCCTTTTTTCATATGAAATTGTAAGTTGAAACTTTTAAAATCCAAAAAACAATAAAAAAAAGTAAGCCTAGTATGATATAATTGTTCTAGAAGCTTCTCTTTTTTTTTTTTTTTTCCTTCTGCCAAACCAAATGAAAAGAATTGAAATAATCAATCACAACAAATGCCTGTATATGTGAAATCACTAACTCGGATGTTTAATGTTTACTCGTATACATCAGTTGAAATGTCTTGAAAATGGAACAATACAGCAATGACCTAATTTAGTACAGTTAGCATTACAGCATCAACAAGCAGCAGCCCTAGACCTTGGTTTTTCTGTAGTTGAGAACTTAAACCAGGTCCTCGTTCTGCACATGCAGATTCAAGCTTCCCTGGCATGTCCTGGAAACCATGGCAGTCCTGGTTGGAGGCACAGATTTGTGTCTGGAACAGGAATGATAGGACCCAGAAAGATGCGCCACAAATCAAGTATTATTGTGACGAGCATTGCAGCACCCAGAGCATCAACAGCCACTCTGGGTAAGTCCCACGGATCGCCAAGTTTCTCATCAATCCTGCCCATATGGGTGAATCCTCATCAAGAAAATTAGAATGTCATTGGCACAAGTGAAAGATCTTATGAGTTATAAATAGAGTCCTGAAATTTTCTGGACTTGCACGGAAATAATAGTGCAACTATGACAAATTATGAGACATAAATATGGTTCTGAATTTTTCCAAGACAAACTGTAGCAAATTAACCATAAGCTATAACAAATCATGCGCCTTAAATATGGTCACATATTTTTTTAGAAAAACGCAGAAAGTTCACATTGATTTGTTGGATTCTTACCTCAGAAACATTGGGAAGCTTACAATGAAATAAATTGCGTAAAACAAGGATCCTACTCTGTACATGGATGCTCGATCAACAAACTGATAATAAGGGAACTGCAAAATTTCAAAACAAACCATCATTGTCACAGCCTTACTCCAAATACTTGCGGTTCCACTGCATTGTTAAACTGCTAAAAATATACCTATAACTTTTGCAGCATCAATTAGGAAGCATTTCAAAGAAGCAGCAAAGTGCATGCCATAAAATTAAATAACTATGCAATTATTGTACAGAAATTCAGAATTTTAGTGAGTTGTATTGAGTTTCAAAAAGATTGCTAAGGATACAATTCGGATAATCATTGCATGGCCTATCCAAGGTATCAAAATAGATGCTGTTTTCTTTTATGAATAAAGGATAACATAATTCTATTTTGTAGCCTCAGTTCACATATCAGTCCATCATAATTGTAATGACAAGGATGCAATCAATTATCAATAGCCACAATAACCATTTATAGCCTGTACTTTTCAAGGCTTTCCTTCTTTGTGTATTTACCAATCAGAGCATAAATAGTAAAATATACTCTTAAGAATTTTATCTTAACCATCTCGGTGCTGCCTAAGAAACACGGAATATAAGGCTTGTAATTTAGATCTAACAAAATATAAAACAAACATATGGAACTTTGGGCAATCAAATCCGATATAGAATTAAATCTCATTTTGAGTCTCCTATTGTTTATTTACACTCACCAACCAGCAAAGCCTGTAGTGCAAGTAAGAACATCAAACTATACTCAATTTAACAAATCCTAGTGTCCAAACCACACAAATCTTTTTCACTATTAAGTCCTATCTAGTGTCATATCTTCTGTAAAATGATAGGGGATCATGTCTTCTATCACTGCCTCTACCCACGCCATTTTCAACCTTCCTCTTATCCGTTTAGTGCTTCGAATTGAACCACATTACACCCCATTGGTGCATTCATTGTCTGCACTGCACATTACAAAACCATCTTAGATGGCCTGGACACTGAAATGCAATAATCCTATGGTGTTTACATGGAAGTGAAAATGAGGCACAATTCGTGTTTCCCAAGCATTTAAACTGAGTCTATTTGAAATTATACATGTAACCATTTTGTGAATCCAGAGAATGACAATATATACTTTTCAATTTAACACTATTTTCTGGCCAGTTCAAGTCTTGGGAGTGGCTACTTCCTGTAAAAAGTATTGAATGTTAGGACTGTATCCAATTCCCCCTCCCTAAGACCCTGCTTTCGCAAGACCAACACTGGTCACTGATCTGAATTTCATAAGTGGTCCATACCATTTCAATGACTACTTTTATCTTCTATAAAACCTCTCAAAAGGCTGGCTTCGTGCCTTGAGATGCTGCACACACACATATGAAACTCTTTTACATGGGGCATCTTCACAGGACATTGGAAGCACTTCTGCCAGAGCAGTTGGAATGCACCATTTTTTTTACATGATAATGTTGAATGACCTGCATTGAACTGCTTCGTTAGCAACCAAAACAGCTCTGTGATAGCACTTCCATAAACTAGAGGATTCAAAAGCCTATGGCTCTAATAACGATGATATTCAACTTAACTGAACTCGACAAAGCCACGTCCCAACTATTTAACGTCAATTGCATAAATCAATCATTCCATTCTACTTTATCTAAGGCCTTATCTACTCATACATCACAATTGAAAATGTTCAGGATGCTCATAAGGGTAAGACAAAATGTTATAATAACAACAATACTAATAATGATAGTAATAACGATAATAAGACTTAGATCAAACAGGTAACCACATACATTGGAAATAGCTACAGTCTCCAGGTATGCTATGAAATATGAGAGAGCTAAAATCCATGCGGCCTCAGTAACCCACTGAATTTTCTCTGGTAAGTCAGCAACAGAATGCCGTAGTCTACGAAGCGTTATGTTTGATGTAACATGGTAAAATAGGAAGCAAACATGTGTGAGAAGGAATGTTGTGTGCGGTACCTACACAGAATAACAAATATAAGTAAAATGGCATCCCAAAAATAAATAAAAATGACTAAAATAAGTTACAACCTAAGTACAGACTATTTCTAATTTTGTGGCTTACATTATTCATCTTCCATGATGGGAAGGTATATGAAGCTCCCAAAACTGTGAAGAAATAATGGGTCCAAAAGTAATTCCCAACATAGCTAAAGATTATTATCCAGAGACTGGCCTGCCACAATAATAAATTTATAATTCAGGTGAAGATTAAAGTTCCTCAAAAAAAATTAAGAGTGAAGACAAATGAAAGTGAAAGAGTTTAAAAGGAATTCCCTCAACTAACACACTACCACCCAATCATGCCAACCCCTAACGCACCTCCTTGTGACATGTTCAGTCCAAATTGTCATATCTACAGTCTACTACAGCTTGTCATAAAAGTGACAAAGACACAACAAAAGGAACTGTAGCAAATTTTGACCATTTATCAAAAAGGCTCCAATGCAACTTTATCAGCTAAGAAGTATGGCTAACTATTTTCATTGTCCCATTGATAGTTATAGATGCAACATTTACAATTCACAGACACAAGCATATTAGATGCAGTATACTTGTTAAAAGTACCAAACGAATGGGAAAATCCACAAGAGATTTAAAGAATAATAAGTCCATCTCAACTGACCAACAAAGTTACAAGAAAATCAGTTCATATGAAAACTCATCACAATCCAGGAAGAAGATGCATAACACAAATATCAGTGCTTACAGTTTGATAACCTCTTCGTAGTTATTGTATGTAAGAATTTAATCTGGAAAGACACTTACCTTTACCCAGTAGCGGTCCTTCCAACACATGCTGCTATCAACCTACAAAATATTCCCAAAATTATAACTTTGAGGGCGTAAACAAGTCAGGCAGGTTAACTACAAAGGTTTTCCTTCTTTATGGGCATTTCAACTGCAAAACTCTATAATTAATTACTAAAGACTAGTTATTGTCTAACACTTTTATATCAGCTTCAGACGAATGAAAACTAGCAAAATCAAAGTCCTTGGAAATTATTTTGAACCTCACCCCCACACCCAAAAATAAAAAACAGGATTGATACAATGTAAATAACAATTCTATTTGGGATCCCTTTTCAAGCAAATATTCTGAATATGTTAACCTTATCTATCTCATCAATGAAATACACCAATCATATAGTATACTGAAGTTACATTTAAAATGGTATGCTGCCTAATTTAACAGCATAGACTCACTTAATTTCCTTATTTTGTATTCTACTGGGAAAAAAATAATCGCGGCCTGAATGGGGAAAAAACAAAATAATTCAAGAATTTTACCTTCCCAACAACTAGCATTGGTATCAAGAAAGATGGAACTGCTGAAACCAATCCCAGAAGCAAGTACTCCAATTCCGTAAAGTTCTGTCAGTTACCATTATGAAAAATCTTAATAGTCTAAATATTTATGTGGGTGTGCGGATGGGTGTGTGCGTCTGTGTGTGTGTGTGTGTGCGTTTGTGTGTGTGTGTGTGTGTGTGTGTGAGAGAGAGAGAGAGAGAGAGGCAATTTAATTATTCATAGGGAAAAAAAACCATTATTACCATAACCATGCTTATGAGAAATTCATAGGAAATAAAAATATAAATAAAAAATTGAATAATCTAGAATAATTAAAATGATATAGCTATGCTTGCAATCAATAAGAATAAAACCCTTGAGATGCATCAACTTACTCGACCTATTTCAATGATTAAATCAGTTTCTCTAGATCGCATTCCACAAAGAAAGGAAAAATTAATTAATTGACCAATTTAGGATTGCAGAAGCTAGACTTTCATGATTGAATAGAGAAATTTTAAAGTGGATATATATATATATATATACACCCAAATTCTGAGACACTCCATTACAATTTTATCATCAAAGACCTTGAGCCCAGACCTTTCTCCCTCTATAATACAACTACACCCCACAAAGGTCAGGTACCCAAACAAGCTTCTTAAAAATCATAATTGTGGAAAATAGATGCCCTTCAGAATTTTTAACCCAAATAGCATCAGGATTCTTGAGAAATCTCCACTCTTGCTTATCTAGCAAAGCCAGGTTATATTTGCTCAGACCTCTAAACCCCATACCACTCTCAAATTTTGTTCTCGAAATAAAATCCCAACTTACCCAGTGAGTTCTCCTTTCTTTTCCAACTTACCCAACGATGTAAAACCTGCTCAAATGCACAATAAATAGATTCCAAAAAAATGATAAAAATAAAAATAAAAATACAAAAAACTCCTTCTGGTTGCAGAGAAATAAAAGAAACTAAGGTTTCTCATTGTTTGGGAGTTGAGAAAACAAAAAAAAAAAACTCCATTAAGCTGAGGCTGCAAAAACCATTCAGATTGGTCAAGGTAAGTTTCTCATTTCTCAGACACCACGGCAACACAGGACATAATATTCAAAAAATTGTTTTCTTTTCTTTTCTTTTCCTCAGTTTTCTCAACCACCAAACAGAGGAAAAAGCTAAATGGGGATCAATTAACTCTTTTTCAAGAGCTAAAATACTTTATTTCACTATCATGAATCACGCCCGTGATTCATTCAGATACAATTTTTTCCATTTTCTTTTATCTTCCTAGCTACCAACCAAAGGGAACTGGTAAAATCAGCCATCATTTTAACTCTTCACACAAGTTAAAATTACTTAAATTCACTTCCATGATAACAAACAAATTAATTTAAATAAACCTACCAAATCTTCAACAAAACAAAGTACGAAAAAGGATTAGTAATATCGAACCTCGTATAGCTTGTACGGAACGACAATTCCCAAACAGAGAGTGAGCCAGAAAGGAGTGTACACAAGGAAAAACAACTCGCCCCATCTCTTGCTTGGATTCGAAGAAAACCATAAACTCGAACAAGAAGAAGCTACTTCAACACCTGTGCATTGCCAACAGTTAATCATAAACTTCCGAATAAATAAGTGAAAAAAACCCTAACTTTCCGTTTGTTTATGGGGATAAAAATCACCGAGAAATAGCTTAAGTTGAGGTCTATACCGTAAATTATTTTTTTTTTTTCCCCAGACGAAGCTAACTAAAGACGGAAAATATTCGGGAGAAAAAAAAATACTTTCCCATAAATAATCTTCCATGGAAACAAACGGAGATTAAGATAATGCTGAAATTTTTACCGCCCATTTTGGTATGAGATTATCAAAAGCTATTGCTTCCTCCAGTGGATGTCGGCTTGATTAGTGCGTGATTAGAGATGGCATTTCACTGTTCTCACTTCTCACTCACTGTCTTAAGAGTGTGCTGTAGACTGTGGGACTGCTCTAAAATGCGCCGTTAGCGAATACAAGGTGCAGGCCAGCCTGGTCCTTCGTTGTTTTGTGTGCAGAGAGGATAGAGATTCGGCAGCTGGATCTGCTGTTTTGCTTGTCTACTGCAATTGTTTTTGGGCCGGTATTGTGTGCGGCGCAGTGTTTTTCGGTACTTCGAGGTTCCAATGGAATCAAGCCAAGTCCGTTGAATGATCAATGAAGATCGTGCTAAGGATAAATTATGCAGTAGAAATTGTACACATGACTTGTGGTGAACAACTTCACTCACGATTGGCATCATATTATTGATTTTTATTTGATACTTTGGTGAGTTGAACATGAATTTTTCTAAGTAATTTATGTCTTTTCTAACATAGGATGAAATTTTATGTTTAACTCCATGGTGGGTAGCTCAGTGGTTGAGCAAGCAGGGCTAAGGGCATATCAAATCCCTTGATCCTGGATTCGACTCCCACTAACTATTAATATCGGGACCATAAATCATAAGGTGAAAGTCTTGTTTCGGAAGCCTTATACTGAGCGAATGATTTAGTCTGATATGCGCAGGCTGGTCCAAAAAATAAGAATTAAATATTAAAAAGGCTAAGCCTCACTTAAAATTTTTGCCATAGGCCTCCAAATATGTTGAGTCATCCCCAATTGCTTCCATCTCCGTTAACAACTAATCATTAAATCTATTTATATATCGGTTAATAAAGGATAAAAAATAATTATTATTTAGCATGTATTGTGTAGTGTCGTAATAAATGTTGTCTCGACCGACCAAGAATGCTCATCCCTCTTAGCACATGGAAAGTGTGACACCCCTGCAAAATCAACGTGTGACGTAATCACATTACACTTTCTCACACTTGAATGTAAAATGACCAATTAATCAATTATGAGAAATTAATGTGTGGCATAAGACTCTCTCACTTAAACATAGGATAATTGAAGTGGTACAAATTCTTTAGCCGAACCTATCTTGAAGTTATTTGTAATTATTATGGAATAGACGAGTGAACTAGAATCTTAGTGCATGTTAATAAACAGAATAATAAAATTGACTCCAACATAATGAGAATATGCCATCCTTTATATAATTTTGCATTACAATAGGAATGATAGTCCAAAAATAGCAAGGTTGGTGGGATGATATTTGAGCTGTTATTACCAAAATTTGATATTATAACTTAAATAGTTTGTTTCAATGAAGTGTTACTTGAGGATTTAAATTTTGGCAATAGCAACTCTTGCTCGGAGGCCCTTTTATGTCAAATTTGGTATCTCAAATGACACTCGCCATTTGTACTATATCATACATTTTATTCAAAAAGATGAAAAATACCAAAATATAACATTAATGTATTGGAATACAAATATGCTGAAATTTGGCATTGATGTCATTTGATACCATTTGAGATCAGGGCCGGCCCTAGGCTAAAGCCCGTAAAGCCGACGCTTTAAGTCCCAATTTTTGTTTGTTCGTTACCTATATATATATATATATATATATATACAGCCCCAAATTTTAAGTATTGCAGCCCTTGAAATATGATGTACAGCCTATTATTGTAGAACAAAAACAAAAAGAACAAAAAAAGTAAAGTTGGCTAACAAGTAACAAAAGCAAAAATAATAATAATAAAAGTTCATTATTATTAAAAAAATTTTACAAACTAATAAATGGTTTTACATTCAAAATTGAAAAGATATAAAGCCAAATAAGTGCATGTTCAAACTATAATAATAAATATTTCTAAAAAAATAAAAAATACTAACTTGCAAGCATATCCAATTAAGAGAAAATATAAGATAGTAATAAAATTTATTTTTTATAAATGTATTATTTATTTAAATATAATTATTTGACGGGATTGTCACCTCTATATCCGCCAACCGATCCAATCCACTAAAAATCCATCAAACCCATCCAATCTAACCCACCTAATCATTATAACCATGATTTGCGGATGGAGTTGGCGCGGACGGAGTCGGGTTAGGCGGATTTTTGCACTCCCTAGACTGAGCATGAAACGAAAAGTGTTCGACCGCCTTTTGGCTTTTGTTTCTTTCCCCCAACGGCCTTGCCATGCGTCATCCGCCACAGGCATCGTCCCCAAAAGTAACTTCTGCATGCATAGCTTCACATCTCTCTCTCTCTCTCACAGAGGTTTGATATTAATGTGTGTATGCGTGTGTATAATAGAGAGAGAGAGAGAGAGAGAGAGAAGGGGGGAGAGATGGGTAAAGAGGCATTGGCGGTGTGTAGTGACAGGAGCATGGGAGTAGGAATAACGATATGGGACATGGATACAGGACAACATCTCCTCCACATACCAACATGTGCTTCTCCTCCTCATGGTCTCCTTTGCTTGAGGAACCAGTTCCTCGTAGCTTCTCAGATTCACAGGCATGGGTCACTTGGTGGTGGGGCCATTTTCATCTGGCCCCTGAACAAAGTAATAACCCTAAACTCCTCTCAATAACTCACGCTTTTTCTTTTTTATTTGTATTCTTCTACTGAATCTGTATCTATATCCAGCTATTGATATTTGATATTGGATATTAGAATTGATCTTTCAAATGGGTTATCATTGAATTCTTTTTTCTCATTCTATTTTCTTTCTGGTTCGTTTGACTGCCGAGAAAATTTAGGAAAATAGATTAAAAATGATACTAGATTTTTTTTTTTTTTGTGGGGTGTGGGGGGTTGTGTGGTACTGAAATTTAGATTATTGAATGTTATATACTTCTCATAATTTGATATAACAAAAAAAAAAAAACCCAACTCAATTGAGCTGCCCAGTACAAGGAATTGGCTTACTTGAGCTGACTTTTGCTCCATTCAAAGGCCAATACCAAGTAAAAACTATTAGATTCAGACATTTATTTGCAAAAAGAAGGCAACATTAACAGGAAGAATTGGTAGTCATTGTACGATCATTGATCACTGTAATAAGGAAAATAGAAAAAAGCTATTGCAATTCGCCATGGTGTCTGGTATAATGATGATTAGCCCTAGAATTTATTTTTTGATGGATACTTATATTTTCTCAGGGGTCAGGATCAGGGGGTCACAAATTTTCGCTCCATTCTCGTTAATCTCTCTGTGTATCAACGTTTTGTTGAGCTCATTGTTGGATTAGATACCCTTTCATATACTTATAGTTATTATCGTCAATTACATGCCAATATAACATCGATAAGATACCAGTAGCCATTGGATCTATAAACTCACATTTCTGATCAATTGCATAGAAAAAAGGAAAAAAATTGATCAATAAGAAGTCACACATTTATTGATGAAGTGGCTCTTAATCTCCAAATCGACTTGATACTTGGCAAGCATGACATTTATGGGAGGAACATGTAATCCAACAGTCAATTTCTCAAGATGTCTCACAAAAAGTTATTGAGAATGGTGTAAAAAATTGTTTGTAAACTAATGTGCCCCGATCCTTGTTTATCTAGGTAGGTTTGTTAAGATTTGTTCTGTTGTTGAAAACAGTAAGATTGGCATTATAGTGAAGTTGATGAAATGCACTCTAAGATTGGGCCAAATGATTAGCTATTTTAATTTGCCATCAGTTCATCTACCAGTGTGAAGCTTAGAAGCTTAAAGTGTTTGTATCGAATTTTGGTGGAGCTTTGCTTGTATTTATGCAATTCTTCCATATACATAATTCTATTATGTGTCTCTCGTGTATATATGTATATATGTAAATATATATATACAGGAATGCTGCATCAGGTCACCTCAATTACAACCATTTGCACAGTATATTTTGAAAAACTAACCGTTGGATTTGATACTCATCTTGTGTATGTCATGTCTGCCAAAAATCACAGGGATCCAATGGTTTGTTTCAGAAAAAACAGATGGTGAAAATTGGGTGACATTTTGAAGAACAAAAAAGTCACAGTTTTTCATACTTACATTTTTCAAAAACTAACCGTTGGTCACTGTGATTTTTGACAGACATGACAAATTGAGACAGGAGTTCAAGAATTTTGCCTTTGAAACACTCTAAGAGCTCTAAAGTTTCTTATATATTTGTTCTGATTTTCAGCCTCAACCACCACTTCGGAGCTACTCAATGGAGGCCATTGGGCCAGTTTGCTGCACAAAAGATGGTGTGTACCTTGCAGGTGGAGCTCCCTCTGGAAATTCTTATCTTTGGGAGGTTAGTAAGCAGTTTCTCCATCCCCCTTTCGTTTGAGTGTTCTGTCCTGGTAAGGATGGCTTAAGGGGAATTAAAACATTTTCCAACTTCTGAATCTGATACGATCAAAGTTATTTTTAGGTCACTAATGGAAGATTGCTTAAGACTTGGCGTGCCCATCATAAATCTGTGAACAGCATGGTGTTTTCTAATGATGATTCTCTTCTTATTTCTGGTTCGGATGATGGTATGATTCATGTGTGGTCTATGATTAGGTAAATACTGAATCTTCTTGCCGTGACATCTTCACCAGTTGGTTTGTGATTGACAGCAAGAAAATAGATCTTTTTTCTTTAAAAAAAAAAGTTTGAAATGGTGCATAGTTTTAATCAATTCGATGAAAGTTTGCTAGACGTGACAGATTGTGGAAGATTGCCTTCTTTATTCCATTCTTCATCAGAGCACAAGTCCTCTATAACTGATCTGTTATCTACATCAGGCAGCTCGAGTTCAGTTTTTGTATCAAGCTCCCTTGATGGCACGTGCAAGGTCACTAAACCGTGCATTACCATTCATACTCCTTGTAATCTATCTAATACTGGAGTACTACATACTCAAAAGACTTTGTTTTGTATCTGCTAGGTTTGGGACTTGATCACAGGAAGGCTTTTACAAACTCAAGTTTTTCCTCTGGGAATAACTGCAATTGCTCTTCATCCAGGAGAGCAGCTATTTTTCTCTGGAAGTGCAGATGGGAGAATTTTTGTTAACATGATCAATATAGGATTGGAGGATGATCCTTTCATCGGTTCAGAAGATCAACCAATTGTGCTAAACGGACACAAGTACTCTATGGTGCTTGAAGCTTTTAGAAAATCATTGGAGACTAAATCCACTCTTGTTATGCAAATGATAGAAGATATTAGCGAATTTATCTTTTTCTTTTGCAAAATTTTATTTTATAACTGAGAAACTTGGTTAAAAATACCATTTTTCTGATGGGAATAAAACATTCCACTTATTTCCAATTAACTTTGAAATGTTAATCAGATTTTCTGTATTGAATGAACCTTGAAATTTATGTAAAGCTTTTGTTACTGACCAACTTGCACAAGTTAGCTTTACATAACCCCATGTTTTAAAATATTTATAGTAAATACAGCTAGTTGATAAACACAAGAACATGCAGTTGCAAGTTGCAACTTCCAATATGAGTGCTCTATTATGAATCTCCCCAAAATTTGCATGAATACTTGCACATAAAGTGTGTTTATTGTTTACTTATGCACAGTTTGGTAGATTTATAGCTAACAGTTATTCCCATCGGCCTTGCAGCGGTTCCATCACTGCATTGACCTTCTGCAGATTGGGTCTGGTCTCTGCATCCGAGGACTGCACCGCCTGCATCTGGGATGTTGTCAATTGGGTGATCATCCGAAGATTCCATCATCGGAAAGGTATCCATAATCTTTGTTTCTTTGGGTGGGGTTTGGTTGGGGGGGGGGGGGGG
>JAESVK010001301.1:3812436-3833400 GCA_017140935.1 Hamamelis virginiana
CCCCCCCCCCCCCCCCCCTCTTTCTGCACGTTCCCCCTCCTCCATTTTCTTTACTTTTAAATATAAGCTCCTCTTTTTTGCATAATCTCCAAAATGGCTAGGTTCAAGATTATTAAAATAATCAATAATACCAGTTCCTAGTAAATCTACTAGTTTTTGAGGTACTCATGACAGTAAAGTTCAATATTTTATTAGGACAGATGCCAAAGAATAGTGAGATAGGGAATAGCTGTTCTTTTCTTATGCATCGATGCTTGGCTATAGAGATGCTAATTTGATTGATTTGATGATTATAAAGAATTGAGAATTTTAAGAGTAATTTAAAAGTTGCATCATAGTTAAATGTTGGGATATTTTCTGTTTGTTACATGGGGATACTTTTAAAAACTATCAGGCTTGTGGATAAATGTGGACACACCTAAGGATAATGAAAAATAACTCTTGCTTTAGAAACGTGCATTTGCTTTAAATAGGTGCAGTTCTGACATCTATGTGTTGTCTCCAAGAAAGGGGATTGAAGCCCTTCTTTTAGTCTTATTGCTTCCTCAAAAGACGCTTTATTTCGATGGAGGGATTCTTGTTCTTATTTAAAACCCCCCCCCCCCCCCTGTTTTTTTATAAGCTCGAGTTTGCTTTTCCCACTACATTAAGATATCTGTTTCAGCGGTATTGTATTTCTTAGAATCAAAGCATTTCCGACATATATTCATAATGGCAGGCCATGGTTGATGTTGCTAAAGAAGTTGGAGCTGATGCTGTTTCTCATGGATGCACAGGGAAGGGAAATGATCAGGCATGCTTTGTGATTGAATTTTGAATATTATAGAATCTGTTGTTTGTTTTTATGACATTATGACCTGCTTAATTCATTTGTTCAGGTTCGCTTTGAGCTTACTTTCTTTGCTTTAAATCCTGAACTCAATGTTGTGGCTCCTTGGAGGGAGTGGGAAATTCAAGGGAGAGAAGACGCTATTGAATATGCTAAGAAACATAATGTGCCTGTACCAGTGACAAAGAAATCCATCTACAGCAGAGATAGGAACCTATGGCACCTTAGCCATGAGGTAATTCCACATGCTCCATTTTACTTTGGGATTTTGGATGCATATACTGAATTGTGGCATCTAATAGTTTGGGAGGCCTTCCATGTATGTGTGTGTGTGTGTATTTTTGAACTCAGGTTGCAATTTGATTTTAGCTCATTTGAGGTCCCATGGACCCCATTTTTGTATATAAATCTTGAGTGGTAGTAGAATAAAGATCGTAAAATTTTTCTCACTTCAAAATTGATGCATAAAATAGATTGCCGGTTAAGGCGGTTGGTTTTTAAAGGACAAGTTATAAGCATACCCTAGCCAGGACAGCTTAATGGGCGGGTTGGGCTGGAGTCATCCTTGCTCAACCTGAAAAGTACTGCACTTTGCTGATAGCCTGCCTGACCCGAGTTCAATATTTTGATCTAGGATTGGCTAATTTATGTAGGATTAAGCAACCACATAGTTAAAACTAAATTGAAAACTTGGATGTGATATGATGCATCGACTGTAATTTTAATAAGTTACAATAATTAATGGCCAGGTTTTGATCAGGTCGTTTTTCTTGGCACCCAAGTCAAACGTGAATTGAGTATGGGTTGGGATTTTTCAACACAAGCCCAACTCATGTACTGAAAACCTGGCCTAAGCCATCACATTGGTAAAAGGTTAAATGTCGGTTGGGTTGGCAAAATTTCAGACCTAGTTTAGACTCTTTTAATCTCTTTGCTTAATTAACACATGCTCTTAATTAGGGCTATTTGCTACTAAAAAATTGTTTGACTGCCAACTTAATAGTATGCAGAGCTTCTAATCTACTCACAGTTTAAATCTTTTGAAGAAGATAGTATGATTACTACTCCTTCCTGTCCCTTCTTTTCTTTGAATTTATTTATTTGCCTCCCCCCTTCCTCCCCCGCTTTATTTTAAAATTTTTACTCCTTGACATTGAAGGGAGACATTCTGGAAGACCCTGCAAACGAGCCGAAGAAGGATATGTATATGATGTCTGTTGACCCAGAAGAGGCACCAGACCAGCCTGAGTAAGTTCACTTAATTAATTTTCCTTTTTAATCTCCTTACCCAAGTCATTGAATTGGCCTCTTGATTATTACCCAAATTTATTATTCCTTTTCTCATGCACCCAAAATTCGGCAGATACGTAGAAATTGGGATATTTTCAGGACTCCCTGTTTCAGTCAATGGAAAGGAGCTCTCGCCAGCATCTCTTCTCTCTGAGCTCAACAAAATTGGTGGGAGACACGGGATTGGCCGTGTTGACATGGTTGAAAATCGGTTTGTTGGAATGAAAAGCCGTGGGATTTATGAAACTCCTGGTGGAACCATCCTCTTCACTGCCGTTCGCGAACTTGAATCTCTGACACTTGATCGAGAAACAATACAAGTCAAAGACTCAATTGCCCTCAAATATGCTGAGCTGGTTTATGCAGGCAGGTGGTTCGACCCTCTTCGTGAATCCATGGATGCTTTCATGGAGAAGATCACAGAAACCACCACTGGCTCAGTGACTCTAAAACTCTACAAAGGATCTGTTTCCGTAACAGGTCGTTCAAGCCCCTACAGCCTATACAGGCTAGATATTTCGTCGTTTGAGACTGGGGAGATTTACGATCAGGCTGATGCTGCCGGATTCATACGGCTTTACGGTCTTCCGATGAGAGTTCGAGCAATGCTTGAGAAGGGTATATGACTTGCTTGATTTTATGTGTAATGTTATATTTATGCATCTGGGTTGAGTTAAGAATTATCGTTGTGTTAGTTATCCTCCTTTTTAATATTTATATAGGTGTATTTATGAGTGTACTCTGGAAACAGTAGACCCAAAATATGTTTTCTTAGACAGATTCTTGGGTTCATCAACCGGACCAACTTGTTGATAGGTGCCCCTGTGGAGATTTGCTAGGCCGAAAATGGGACTGGTTGGATGGTTTTAGACTCTGTTTATTTATGAATTTTGTTGCAGCATTTTTTACAGCCAGAATCTCAACTTTCCAAAAGAAGAAAAATTATTGCCCTTGCCTGTTTTTGGTCATTAGTGTTGGCTGTAAGGTGCTGGAGTTGTCATTTATTTATGGTTTCTCACTCCGAATTAGCCAACCAAAGCTATATTAACCAACGCACGCTTGAGGAATTGTACCTGGTTGAAAGATTACGTGCAAGGGTTTTGTCACTAGGGAGTAGTTTACAAATTGCTTCTCTCTAGAACTTTAAATTAAGATGGTCCATGTAAAGAAAAGTGCCACATTGTATAACTGTTAGGGCCTGTTTTGAAATACACAAAATTTGATCATCTGAAGTGATGAGTCTGGTTAGTTTTAATTTTATATCAATGTGTTAAATTCATTTTTGCTGTAGATTTGTTTAATCTTATATGGAAAATAAAATATATATACATATATATATATTTAAATTAACTGTAAATTAATTTATTTAAAAATTAGATAATAGAAACATAATATACATAATTTAATTTAATTTCAGAGTAATAAACACACTCCTAGAATTGAACCTTTGTCAATGAAATATCGAAAAGGATAATGTTAGAATTGCACCCTTTGTGAAAGAGATGTTCACATTGTCCAACATTTTAAAAATGGTCTCATTAACCTATGGCATTTTAATTAATACAGTTAGGATTCTTGGATAAATTATCAGTTTTAAAATTATTATGTCAAAATTTAAAAGTAAATATCAATACTTTAAACATTTAAAATGTTTATTTTTCTTGCTCTCAGAATTTTCAATTTTTTTTTTGTCTTTTGAAAATAAAAAAATAGTAATGTATTCAAATGGACCATTTAATTTGCAATTAAACTTTCATTTTTAAGGCGCGTTTGGATAAGCTTTTACTTTATATTTTTCTATTTTTAAAAGTAAAAAAATAAAATAAAAAATTTATATTTCCCATATTATAAAATTTTGGTAGTTACTTTTTAAAAGTTGATGAAGCAAAATTTCTTTACTACCTCAACTTTTTAAAAGTAATTATCAAACTTTTTGCACTTAAAATTTTTATTTTTTTACTTTTAAAAATAAAAAAATAAAAAATAGAATATCATCAAAACGGGTCCTTAGTATTTTTGCCTTTTTAAAAAATTCATTTCTATTTTCAGAAAAAAAAAAAAAAAAGGAATTTCCAAATGTCTCTCTGTGTCTCTTTCAAACGGTAAAAGCAACAAAACGTTACAAAAGCCTCAATTCGTGCCCCCTTCAGTCCTGTCTTCACTCTCTAAAACCTCAATCCGCTACCATGGCTGGAATCCACCGCTTGAGAACCATCGGCGCCACCAGAATCCTCCGCTTGATAACGACAGCTCCGCCATTGATGCGGCTTCCGCAACTCACTCTCAGCCGATTCTACGGAGCCGCTGCAGCTCAGCCGCAACTCGACCACGACTGCTACTACTACTACAACTACCGTCAAAACGATCGCAATTCGCGCCGTGATGGCCTTGGATCGGCGCCGATGGCCGATTCAGAAGTCTCAATCCCAAGAAGAGGAGTGCAGTGGTTGTTCATAGGGAATCCCGGCGCGAAGAAGCACGTGTACGCTGAGAAACTCTCGAAGCTTCTACAAGTTCCTCATATTTCCATTAGCAGTCTCGTTCGTCAAGAGCTCAGCCCTCGTTCCTCTCTCTACAAACAGGTTTTGATTCTTTCTTTGCCTTCTTGTTTTTCGAAATTGTTTTTTCTCTTTTTACTTCTTGTTGTGTGAGTTTCTTGTTTTGGACAATACTTGCCTAAAAACTGTCGCGATTGAACAGAAAGAACTATATCTTCTTTTATATATATATATAGACACACAGAGAGAGAGAGAGAGAGAGAGAGAGAGAAGCTATTTCTCCATGGTTCTTCGACGAAGTGCTGGTCTATAGCTGCTTCCATGATAAACCAGAAAGAACTGTTCTGATTCCTGATTGCATAAAAGCTTAATAAACCTGTTGATTGATATTGAAGAGTTATTTTTTGGGGCTTAAGTGCGGTCATCCTTAGTTGGCACTTGGAACCAATGCAATGGCACACTCAGTTTGTTTTCTGTCTTTCTGCTTCTTTTTGTGGATGTAGATAGCAAATGCTGTGAACCATGGGGAACTTGTTCCAGAGGATATAATTTTTAGGCTGTTGTCAAAGAGGCTTGAAGATGGGTATTACAGAGGCGAAACTGGGTTTATTCTGGATGGAATTCCTCGTTCACGGATTCAAGCTGTGAGTCTTTCTGAAACTTGGTATTCTTTTGATCGACTTCATGCTGGTTTCATTTATTCAATGAACAAAATCTCTGAGTTCAAAGCTAGAATGAGCCATTCTATTCGAACACTCTTAACTGCTGAATACTTGAAATTCTGGGTCATCAAAATGCTGAATGCGTGCTTGGTCCCAGGTTTTTCGATACTGATTACTGACAGATCTGCTTCCTCTTCGTTGTTTGTATCTACTACAGGAGATCCTCGATCAACTTGCTGCTATTGATCTGGTTGTTAATTTCAAATGCACAGACGATTACTTGATGAAAAAACAAGGAAGTAGCATCTTTTCCCACTGTGGGGAATCTCATGGCACGGGCAATTCTGGTTCTATTAGTCTTGATATGCCCTCACAGCACACTCCACCAAAGTCTGCCACTGCTAATACAGAAGGCACCTGGAAGGAGAAACTTCATCAGGTTTATGCAGAGCAGGTATTTCCTTTTTATATTTTTTTTTCCATGGTTTGTTTATTGTCCTGTTTTTTTAATCAAATCACATCTGCACACATAGCACAGTGAAGTAGGAATCTGGAATGAAATTCTACTTTTATTTTCATGTTTTTGGTCCATTCATATCTTTACACATTGCAAGGTGGAGTATGAATCTGGAATGTAATTATACTTTTACCTTGGCAGAAAGATAAACTCTGAAAATTCAAGCTTTAAATTGACGCCTTCCATGTTTTTACTAATGCTATATAACCTGTATAGTCAGTCTTTCTGAGAAAACATTGCAAGAGCCAATTTAGAGAATAAAAGGGTTGTCTTGTTATTTTCATCATTGCAATGTAATGTCTCAGCTGCTGTTTGAGTAATATGCAGAAGTTTGATATATCTATCTCCCTTCCAGTTTTTTCTTTTCTACCAAGAGATCTCTTGGGTCCCAGATGTTACACCCTATGGTTTCATTTCAATTATTTCTTTCCTTTTTATTTATTTATTTATAAATTCTACATCTTTCGCGTAATGGAAATACACTTAAATAGTATTCAGGTTTCAATCTTATAAACCAGTGAGGGAAACACAGAATATCTTGCTTCTTGGTGGCTGTCTAGCATAGGCAGTTCACCAGACCATAGAGACACAAATACAAACTTCCTTTTCCTGGTTTCCCCAAATTGGATTTAAGCCTGCAGTTCCATAAATGGCTCTTAACAGCCTTTTAAGGCTCAGTTTTGAATTAGGGGAAAATGAATGGTCTGAGAAATGGTTCTGAAAAAACTTTAATCCTACGCCATATTAATGATTTCTTGATGACAAATTGTATAACTCTCCAGTGTGGTGGTAAGTTGTTTCACGTTTTCTTTTCCCTTAATTCATTTTTAAATTCTCCGACAAATGGGCTAGGTGTCCGTGTTACAACACAATGATACATCCCTCATCCAGCAGCTGTGATACAGTCCTATTTAGTCCACGATCATTTCATCAACTCCTTGTTTGGCACGTAATACTTCTACAGTTTCTGGCGTTTCTTCACTTGATGTAAATTAGACACATGTATTGAGACTTTTAATTTCTTTTCGAGGAATCATTCTCATGAATAGTTTTTAAAATTTTGAACTAACACAAAGGCACATATTGATCTCATACGAGCTAATAATATGGTTCCACTTAAGAAACAGCACTTCCTGATTCTTATAATACACTTTCAATTATAGAATACCCACAATATGACTTTATATTTCCCTGATCAGAAAGATAGTAGTTGCTGATTGATTTAATTTGCTTTCCCCACAGAGCAAGCCACTAGAAGATTACTACAGGAAACAGAAGAAGCTTCTGGATTTTCAAGTAGGCAGTGCACCTAGAGAGACCTGGCAAGGCCTTTTGGCTGCATTGCATCTTCAACATACTGACACTGCCCGTTATGCTCAGAAATTGACTGCAGGGTCCCATTGGTTTTGATCTTCCAGTTACCTATATTTTTAATAAAATCTTGGCGTTTACTGTAAATACAAATAGTGGAGACTGTAGATTTAGCTTGTGAGTGCTGTTGTAAATACTTGAAAGAAGTGGTGGACATCTACTTTTGGTAACCTGAATGTAAGCAATTTCCACAATGCAACCTTGTAATACAGTTTTGGCAATTAAGCATTGAAAACTGCCCATTAACTATTGATTTTTTTCAGTTCTTTGTGTCTTTGATCTGAGATGAGTGCATGATGTGGATCGTGATGCATAAAGTTAGGATTAGTTACTATTTATTGGATTAGTTATTATTTATTTTTATTTTAGTTAAGTTATTTCTATTTGATTGTAATTTCTTTTTATTAGTTTCCTTATGGAGTTAGAATTGTTTTAATTAGTTTCCTTTTAGGAGTAGGATTATAGGCCAAGAGGACACCAGGGTAGATATCAGGATGCCCAACATAGACAGCCTCGGAATTTTCATGACGAGTCTAGAGATATTACCACGAGGGTGAAGCTTGATGCTCCCAGTTTTGATGGTAGGACTGATCCTATTATCTTTCTAGATTGATTGACTGATATAGAGGAATACTGTGATTGGTATGGAATTACTGACTTCCAGCGTGTTCGCTTTGATAGGATGAAATTGACAAGCAACGTCAAATGCTATTGGCATGGTGTGTTGCGTAAATTAGAGCGCTTAGGAGAAGGTCCTATAGTCACCTGGGCTGAGATGAGATGAAGGTTAAAGGAGAAGTATCTTCCCATAAAAATACTTTGTTAGAGTAGTGGCATAATCTGAGACAATGCACCCCCAGTGTTGAGGATTACACTGCGCGTTTCGAGGGTCTTATGGGAAGGTGTGAGATAGAGGAGGATCCTTTGGTGACTCTTTCTAAATATGTCAATGAGTTAAGATTGGATGTCAAGAGAGAAGTTACCTTATACTCTCCTGATAACTTAGAGGAAGCCTATAACAAGGCCCGAGACATAGATAAATTCCTTCGGATTCCTAACCCAAGGCGTTTAGCTTCCCTAGTTGAGGAGTCTCGTCAGTTTCAGTCCTCACTTCAGTCTGTTCCTTTAAGGGGGGTACCCAATCTAATCTAGGACCCATTCTTTGGTGACTCTCTCTAAATATGTCAATGAGTTAAGATTGGATGTCAAGAGAGAAGTTACCTTATGCTCTTCTCATAGCTTAGAGGAGGCTTATAACAAGGCCCGAGACATAGATAAATTCCTTCGGATTCCTAACCTAAGGCGTTTAGCTTCCCAAGTTGAGGAATCTCATCAGTTTCAGTTCTCACTTCAGTCTATTCCTTCAAGGGGGTACCCAACCTAACCTAGGTCCTAACACTTTTAGAGAAAAAGAGGTCGTCGATGCTAGCAGTCGCCCAAGTGGCTCTGCTATTGAGTGTTTTCACTGCCACAATAAGGGTCACATTGATGTCCGTTGTCCCCATCGCACTCTCGTTCTTGATCAGGAATCTGATGATCCTTCTACTTTCACAGATTATACCCCTCCTGAGGAGACTTCAGACGCTGAGAGGGATCTCGAGCTCGATGATGAGCCGAAGCAGTCCCATCTCACTGTCATGCGGTGCATCCGGTCTACTCCTTTAGGGGAGGATGATTGGAAACGCACGAGCATCTTTCACACCTTTGTCACATGTGGGGATAAAGTTTGTAAGGTTGTGATTGATGGCGGAAGTACTATGAATGTGGTCTCCACAACCGGTGTAGCAAGGATGAAGTTAAAGCTCCAACCCCACTTGAGAGCCTTATAGGGTAGCTTGGGTCGACAAGACCTCTTTACCGGTCTCAAAGAGGTGTCTTGTTCCTCTTCAGATGGGAGACTATTCTGATAAGATTTGGTGTAATGTCCTCCCTATGGATGTCACCCATATTTTGCTTGGTCGTCCTTGGCTTTTTGACTTGGACGTGACCAACAACATAATGGATAATTCATACATTTTTAAACATAACGGGAAATTTATTCGATTGCTTCTTGCCAAACTGTCTCCCACGAGTAGAAATCTCAAGGTTAAGAATTCCTCCCAACCTCCCGTCAAGAACCATATTCACGTCCTTTCCCGAAAGGAGTTTGTGCGGGAAGGGCAAGAGTCTAGCATAGCTTTAGCGCCTGTAGTCCAACAGTTACTTTCGGTTTCTTTAGAAAAGGTTGAACCTCCTCTTGAGGTCACTACCTTATTAGAGGACTTTAGAGATGTTATATCAGATGAGTTGCCACCTATGAGGGATATCCAACATGCTATAGATTTTGTCCCTAGGTCTCAGTTATCTAATAGGGTTATGTGAAATTTATTTAGGTGTTTTGTAGGGGAACGTCCCGGGAATTGAGACTTAATTTTACCGATTGCGGAGTTTGCGTCTCATGTTTCTGTTAATCGATCAACTGGTAAAAGTCCTTTTCAAATTGTATATGGCCTTTCCCCTCACTAACCCCTTGACCTTGTTTCCCTTTCCACCGACTACCGTCCTTTAATTTCTACTGATCTTTTTGCCCAGTACATTCGTGATCTCCATGCTGACATTCGTCGAAAAATTACTTTGCATAATGAACAGTACAAATTAGCTGCTAATGTTCATCATAGGAAATTGGATTTTAATGAAAGAGTATATGATATGGTGTGTATCCAGCCTGCTCGTTATCCTAAACACTCTTTCAAAAAATTGCATACCCGAGCCACCGGACCATTTCGTATCATTCATAAGTTGGGATCTAATGCTTATTTAATTGACTTACCATCTGATATGAATTTTAATTCAGTTTTCAATGTTGAGGATTTGTTTCCTTATCGAGACACTTTTGAGACTCCTATGGTGCCAGGTTTGTCTACAGGTGGTTTTACATTTTCTCCTACTGCAACTTCAATGCTTGTTATCCCACGCTTTTCACTTCCACACACCATTCAGATTGGAGATTTTATAGATACTCAGATTGTTCTGTTACATGGTGGTTTTTACCGACGATATCTTGTCCGCTGGAGGGATCGCCCTGGCATTGAGGATACTTGGATTACGGAAGATGAGTGTTGGCGTCTTGATCTTGATCTTTTGGAGGTTTACCAGCGTTCTAACTCTCCGGAGGAGAGTTTTTCTTAGCCGAGGGGAATTGATGTGGATCGTGATGCATAAAGATAGGATTAGTTACTATTTATTGGATTAGTTATTATTTATTTTTATTTTAGTCAAGCTATTTCTATTTGATTGTAAATATTTTTTTATTAGTTTCCTTGTAGAAGTAGAATTGTTTTAATTAGTTTCCTTTTAGAAGTAAGATTGTTTTCTACATAAAGGGAGTAAACCCTTTATTTTGGTGAGACTTAATGATTAATGAATTTTCTCCCTAATATTCTGAGTTGTCTCTCTCTTTCTCCCTAATATTCTGATTTTTCTCTAATTTCTTTCTCTCTATTTCTCTCTCTTTTCCTCTATTTCTTTTCTTGGTATTCAAGTCTCATCAGTGCAATTTCTATGAAACTTAGTTTTCTTAAGCTTCTAATAAAGTTTAATAATTTTTGTCTCAATTTTGAGCCATTTGAGGCCCATTTATTTTCTTAAGCTTCTAATAAAGATAGTGATGTTGCTGATTCATATGAGTTGGATGCTCTTGACCCATTTATTTTCTGTAGAATATCATGGCATTTTTTGCCCATCAATTTAGAACTTGTGAGTCCTGGCTTTTGCACATGGTGTAGGTGTCAACCTAGAGCTTCTTTTGGACAGGGATTTCAGGTATAGATTAGAATGAGATGACCAAGACAGGCTTGAGCATTTTACATTGGGGTTGTATTGAAAATGGATTAGTTTCTACCAAGACAACAGAGAGGAGAATAGTAAGAAATCACTAATTTCAACAGAAGAGGCTGCTTCCAAAACTAACAGTAGATGCAGTAAAAGTAGCCTGGATTGAGGCTCATTCACGTGTCTACAAAGCCTCAAAGGCATGCTACATTCAAAGATGAAATGGCGATGTCTTGGAGCGGCTCCATGAACAAGCAGTTCATTGCTGTGCACGCCGCATTATCAAAGCCTCTGATCGCCATCAGCTGTTGCCTGGACTTGTGCTGCATATTGTAAGTTCCAGAGGACATCTTCAAAAGATGGAAGCGTCCCAGAATCAGGGGAGATGCATTTTTGTGTTATGGAGATTACAACAGATAACGATTCTTGTGAACAAGTGGCTAGAACAATTGGATCCACCACCCGTCTTCGGCCATCCTGGCTACGAAAAGATTCCTGTTAAAATGCAAAACCCAATTCAGGATTTCTAATATGATTCTATCAACCAACCTCATATTATCAAGTATCTATCAGGAGTTGCAGCAAATGGGTGGGTAATTTTGTTATTCTCTCCCTACAAATTTGTTCACCAGAATGACTAAAGTTGTTGCTGTGACTGTGGACTGCAGAATATGGAGATGAGAATATAACCATGGGGTTGGACAATTTTGTATTTTTGAAGCCATTATGACAAACAAAAGTGATGGTTAGTATCAAAATATTGCACTTCTGAGTTGTGGTAGCATTTACATCAATACTTAGAAGCACAGATAGGGACATGTGATACAGTTACGACATGACAGTGGCACATCGACACAACAAATTCTAAAAATCTAGGATATGATGCGGGGACACATCATTAATGAAATATATATATTTTTATACATCTTATTATATAATGTAACATCGCATACATCATTCAAAATGCATCCTTTTGCATCTTTTGAAAATACAAGTTAAATTATTCACATGAAAGATAGGATAAAAAAAAAAAAAGAGAGAAGAAGAAAATAAAAAATGAAAAAAGAAGCTAAGAGAAAGGTGTTGTGGGTGTGTCAGAAGAGTGTCCAATATGACTCATATTGGACATTGCCATGGCATCTCCAAAGAAGAGTTTGTGCTTCTTCGATCAATACAAATGAAAAACTAAAATAGGCATTGGAATCAGCCTGGTTTCATTCATTACTTCTCTCGCTCATGATTCTTAGGCATTTGTTCTATCTACCGTAAATATGATCTGCATTAAGTCACAGTTTCAGAACATACCATTTCATTTAGCAGAAATGCCTCCTTTCTTGCAACTACTGATGGTCCAACAAGTGCTTCGAGTAATATGAATCCAAAGCTATAAATATCATCCTCTAAACTTGTCATTTGCCTGTAAAATGGATTCCCGAGGCAAATGTTTGTGAATAAACTACTAATTCACTCAAATTACAGTAGGTAGAGTTCATGAACTGCAAAATAAATAAATTAATAAATAAAATTTATCTGCTTCAATATAAACAAAAATGATCTAACTTCTTGTTAGCTTTTCTTTATGTGTTTTAGCCTCTATTTGGATCTCGGAAAACTTGAGAGAAAGGAAAGGGAAAAGCTTGAAAATGCTTTAGAATTAAATCCATTTTTAAGCAACGTTCACCTTTTTCCTTTCCTTTCCATCATTTTTTCCAAGATCCAAACAAAGCAATTCTGGATGAATTTGTTCATAATCAATGTAGTCAAGCTCTTTCAATGAAATCCAAGACCCCTAAATCGTCAAATAAAATCTATCAAGAAATTTCATGGATCACAATAAGTTTCTACTAGCTCTCACAATTGTGTCTGATAAAAGAAAATCCTTACCATGATTTATGGCCATCTCCTTTTGCCTGCAAACCAAGAACAAGTGATCAGAACCATTTGGGACCAAAAAACTACTTCAAGAGCAACCTATGAATCAATAAATTCAGGAGCCTACCCCTTGTTTATCGATTTCCTCTGAGATAATGGACAATCCATAGTCACTCAACTTAGCCATTCGATGCTCATTGAGCAATATATTATTAGTCTTCAATCTATTGTTGAAGAAACCAGGGATAAGTCCAGTTCGCAGAAAGTGCACAGCCTTGGCAATACCAATTAGAACCGTCAATCTCTCTGGCCATTTGAGAACCTTTTCCGGACTAGTTTCTGCATAGATAATATTTAGATTGTAGTTAGAAAGAACCCAATACATAAATTTGTATTACTTAATAAAGTGAAATGAAGTGCACGATGTTTAATTATAGTTTTGAAGGTTTAGCTTGGAAAATACGCACTAGTTTTGTTAAAAGATGCGCGATACTATCTTTTCATGTGCAGGAGTAAATGTAAATTCAATGATGCTTACATAGTTTCAGCCTCTGTTTGGAACTTGGAGAAGTGTTGGGAAAGGAAAGGAAAAACATGGAAAATGCTTTATAAAAGAGTTAATTTATAGGCAAATTTTTGCGTTTTCCTTTCCTTTCCCTTATTCTTTCCAAGATCCAATCGAGGCTTTACAAGGTTTCAAGTATCTGGATTTTGATAATCATCCACTTCTGGTGCAGAGCGTGTGCAAGCCTATAATTGGTCATGAAAAGAAGATAGAATTAAAGATTTGGTCATTTATGTGGTTATATTTGAATCATTTACATGGTTAAAAACACCCATAAACAGAATGTCCATATATAAAATTCTTAAAATTTTCTTTTTGCTTTAAAATGCAGAGAATGTACCCCTGCATCATCCTTCCTTTTCTTCTGCAATTCTTGTAGCTACCAATTAGAAACTATAAAATTTCAGCTGCATTTCAGAGAAAAGACTAAAGTGTCTTAAGTACACTGACATGGCCTGTTTCGGTTGAAAACTAATAGACTTCCAAAAGGAGGACAGAAAGAAGTGATTTTAGAAGGACTTGTGCATGAAAAAAGTGATGCTATGTATCGGATAGTCTCAAGCATAGAAGCAGTCAATTGTTTGATATTTGATATATATAGGTTCCTTCTATATTTGCATACTGTGTATGGATATTCTGCATTTAGATGATTGGTGAGAACCAAAAGACCCAGGTTTGAAATGGCCACCAAGAAGTTGCTTATCAAATTCAAAACTTACCAGAGAGATGAGTACGAAAATTCCCATGGGGCACGTATTCATAAATAAGAAAAATATTGTTCACACTAGAATCATCTCGTCCACCACTATCGATGCAGTGCCCCAAAAGGCAAACCAAATGTGGGTGGCGAAGCTTCGCAAGCAAATCCAACCGGAGTTTAAGATTTCGAAACGAGTATCTCTTTGAGACGGGCAGGCACCTTATAGCAACCTGTGTCCCATTCTCTAATCTTCCTTTGTAAAGCTGAGAAAACAAAGGAAAGAGAATTAAAATGGGGCCTGGTACAGAAATCAAGGACTTGAGTCTCCATTTGATTGATAGGAAAAGGAAAAATAAAATAGCATCATGGGAAAATTGAAACTCATGTTTCTTACAACTTTCTTGTAAACCAAACGTTTCACCTTCCTGCATAAGTTTCTTAACAACCAAATGCAGCCTAAATGAATCACTATTGGTATATTGTAAGTTTCAGATAGTAGTATAGTACCTTTCCATATGAGCCTGCACCCATAAAGGTAGAGTTATCAAAGTTCTTTGTAGCTTCCTCTAATTCTTCTAAAGAAAATGATCGACACAATGGGGCACCTTGTGTGCCCATTGCAGCTTCAGAAATAAACCCTGAAGAAAAGAGAAGGTAAATAAAAATGACACAAGAATGTTCATCAAATTCTAAGACTCACACAAGAGAAATATTTCAAACTACAGTAAAAAAAAAAGGAAAGATCAGAGGAGAACCCTGTTAAGAAACAAGAATGTTCATCAAATGGATGACTTACTTGCATTTGTTAAGAGCTCAGAGGAGAACCCTGTTGTCGAGTTATCTTGCCCTGCCTTGTGCAGTAAATGCTGTTCCGATACCCCTCGAAGACAGTATATTCTGCGCAAAACAAGAAAACCGAAAGCCAGAATTGCGGCAACAACAAAAATTCCTCCAATGACACCCACTAATACTCCTGCATTTTTCCCTCTGGATCCTTCCCTCTCCATGTGGACTTCTGCACAATATGATTCTGGATGCTGATGCATTAAATCAATGGACAAGCAATTTCCTCCAAACTTAACAACTTTCTTATCTAATGCGGTGCTTAAACAAGAAGGCAATCCACCAGTTAACTTATTATTTGATATATCCACAAACCCAAGTTCACTGCCACATCTTAAATGGCTTGAAAGTGATCCACTCAACATATTTGATGCCAAATTCAAGTAACTAATGTTGGGCAAAGAGAAAATGGCAGCAGGAGGCGTTCCTCTTAGAGAATTGAATGACATAACAAGGTGTTGAAGCTGACCCAATTGGCTGTATTGCCGTGGAATCTCACCTGAGAAGGAATTGTTGCTGAGGAAAGCCATGATCAAACTTTTGGGCATTGCAGGTAGCTCAGAATCTAATTTGTTCTCACTCAAATCCAGCACTTGAAGGCTAGTTAAGCCTCTAAGATCCGGAACTTTACCTGATATCTCATTGCTGGACAAAGTAAGATCAGTGAGAGTGCTAATTCTCCGAATTGAAGATGGAATTGGACCTTTCAATCTGTTGTTCTTCAAGCTAAGAACTGTCAAATTCGATAATGAATCGAACCCATCAGGGATGGTATCATTGAAGAAATTACCATCCAGTGTAAGAGTTTGAAGCATCACCATAGATGAAATCTTGGGAGGAATTGAACCGAAAAGAAAATTTGAACTCAAATCAAGAATTTCAAGCGAAAGCAATCGATGAATTTTGTCAGGAAGTGAACCCCAAATGCCCACAGACACCAGACTAAGAACTCTCAAGCTGGTTAGCCTAGCTAAGGTGGTTACAAATGAATCCATAGAGAAGTTCTCAGATAATGTTTGATTTGGAATTGAAAACCCATTAAAATTACTAACCTTAGATGATGGCTTACCGCCCATAATTCTAAGCTCAGTGATGAAGTTGTCCTGGCATGTGATGTTTACTAGAGTGGATGATGATAAACTGCAGAAATCTACTGTATGATTCTTCCAAATCTCCAATTGTTTTGGGTATTCCAAATGCTTCCTTAGCTGAAGAAGTACTTGGGTTTGAGAGGATTGCAGTTGATAAGTACCCAAGATAAAGAAATTCCATGATAGACATAGCAGCACAAATAAGCTTGAACACCCCATTAAAAATTATATTTTTTTTTCTTGTGTTCTTAAAGTAATAGAAGGGAGAGCAAAATCATGAAGTACCAGAGTATCCAAAATACAGAGATAGTTGAAACAGAGGATCGCCCATGAAAGATGAAAGAGACTTTTCACACTTTGAGATTGAAATGTTGGGTTCTTATGATTTTGGAAAGAGAAACCCTGTAAGGCAATACAGAAGAAAGAACTCTGCTGAGAGTCCAACCTCAAAAGCTCAAAGTTAAAGACTTTTCACACAAGTTTAATAACAAAACCCATGAAGCAGAAACAGAGCCAATGAAGAACAATGGTTGAGTAGCATAGCAGAGCGTGTTTCATGGGATGTCTTGGATTATCGAGTAAGTTGAGGAAAACCCAGGAGGGAGAGATGAAAAATGAACAAACATCTCCTTCTTTCAGTTCTTTGATCTGTGAAGTATTATTATTTTTACAATAAATGAATAATAATGACACCAAACACCGAAGAATAGCAGAGATCTATAATCCTTGATATTTTTCCTAAGTACCTCTAATTTAGTGCTTGCACATGGTGCTCTTCCTTGAAGATTGTGAGCTTTTTCCTACATTAATGGAGTGGGTCTTGGCTCTGTAGTTGGAAGTTGAATCTCTCTCTCTCTCTCTCATACGGTAGGCAGAGTGAGCAGTAAGAAGAACAGTGGTGGTGGCCAACGAGAAATTGAAAACGAATCTCAGTTATTTTTGCTTGGTCATGAAATTCCTGAAACAGCCCTTGATTTTACTTATAATCACATTCTGTTTTCTACCCTGCTTTGTTGAAAACAATGCTTTTGGGAAATCTTTGTAGGAGGGCAAGATTGTCCATGTGATTTGACATTCAATGTCCAGCCTATCTTTTGAAAATCAAGGGATTATACAGTGAGAGCTCACTTATTAGCAATCTCTCCTATGCATTCAGGCCTTATAATTTAAAACTTTTGATTGATCAAAAGTTTTAATGTGACATTATCAACTTATTCTACATGATAACTTCAATGACAACTATTGCAACATATTGTCATCATTACCCCCAACATCATCATCATCATCATCATTTTTCGTAAACATAAAAATTTATTCCTATCTCCATATCTTTAATATTATACCAACACATTTTTATGCACTCAAATCTAAAATTTCTGTTCTAAAAGGGTGTATATATGTTACTTCGTCAATAGACGATTGACAACTAACACATTATTTGGTATGAAAAAAATGATCAAAGATTTTATTAAAGTTTCAGTATTGTTTCAAGAACTAAAAATTTAAAACTATCTAACATGACAGCATGATAAAACCTTTGCTTTCCAAAAGGAGAGGTTCTACCTTGCTGGTACTTCAAATGGTTTTAAAATTTTGGTTCAGTTGGTATTTTACTTACGATTTTGATACATTTACTGCTTTCTTTATAATTATTTATTTATTTTATTTATTATTATTATTATTATTGTAAAATTGAGTTTCATCAAGTACACTATCTTTTTCTTTTTAGCATTTCCAACCTAACTAAAATATTATATCAATATAAAATGTTGGCACTATAACATACATAACATGTTACGGTATGTATAAGTTGAAGATGATAAATGGCTTGTTTGTACTACGTATTAGCCTTGCTTAAAATTGTTTTTGGAGAACTATAATTTCACGTAAAATTATGTTCAAACAAATTCTTAACGTGTTAAAACTTTTATACTAAAAGCTACTAGCTTTAACTAAAAATCATATATCTCTCAAGACGATTAGAAGTAATTATCATCAATTTCTTTAGATTTAGTGTATAATTTTGATTGTTGCTATAAAAAATAATTAAAAACAAAGATATTCTAAATGGGCCCAAAATAGATAATGTTTTTTAATATTTTAATGAATGAGAGAGAGAGAGAGAGAGAGAGAGAGAGAGAGAGAGAGGAGATGTTTTTCACCGCCCTCTCAACCGGAAACATACAACGTAATTATGAGAATAAATTGCACCGACAAAGCAAGTAAATTACATTAAAATGTCTACTTTGTCCCGACCCAAAAACCTAAATGTTAACATAAAAATCCAATTAATTGGAAGGATAAAATGGTAATAAAGGTACTTGTTTTTGAAATTGTGATTGCAACCAACAATAACCTGACAGCTGTCACCATTGCCCATGCAGGTCTCTGTATGGCAATTTAGCTTCTTATATTATTTTCTTATGTTGATGGAGATGGATTGGGCATCTCCTCACTCCTCAGTCAATCATCTGACTTGCAGTTTTGAAGTAAAGAAGATAAAATAGTTTTTGGAGGGGGCATCATATCCTCTGGGGTTACAGTCTGTGTTTACCCAAAAAAAATAAATAAAGTTTCTGTTGTTACAGTCTGTGGCATAATGACCACCTCATTATAAATAAGTGAATGGTCAAATTAGTCATGCAAAATCATGATTTTGGCACATTATGGTCAAGCTCACTTAATGATATGTCTAAGATTGAAATGAATTTAAAGGGTTTGTTTTGTTTTCGTCAAAAGAGGTAATGTACTATTTGTTTTTTGTTTTTTTTACTGGAAATGTGCATATATTAAAAAATCTGCAGTGATTAACAATTTGGCTTAAGTGGTGATAATTCTCTAACACCCTTTTATACCAAACTCAACATTGATGGTCCTCGAATGGGTTCCTCCGGTATTGTTGGAGGTGGCGGTCTTATTTGTAACCACCTTGGGAAATGGTTCTCAATTTTTCTAGAAATATTGGGTTTGCTTCTAGTATTGCCGCTGAGGCCTGGGCTCTTCGCGATGGTTTCCGTCTGGCCTCTCAGAACAACATCCGTTGCCTTATTGTTAAAGTTGATGCCTCTGCTCTTGTTATTATGGTTATTCAAGATGTTAGGATTAGTCATCCTCTAAGCCCTATTATTAATGATTGTAGGTTTTTAATCAGAAACATCCAGGATGTTTCAGTCCTTCTCACATTCACGGAAGGTAATCGCTGTGCTGGCATGCTTGTCAAGATGGGTTGCCATTTTGTTTTGGATTTTGTAGTTTTTGTTATACCACCTGTTTGTATTTCTTTATTACTGTATTTTGATGCCTTGGGCACGAACTTTCCCCGATGTATTTCTGCTTCTTAGTTTATTGTTAATCGTCTTTTTACCAAAAAAAAAAAAATTGAGCAGAAAAAAATTGAATATTATATTGTAAAGCGATCTGTAAACTGTTTCTAAGCGTCCACAATTCATCAGTAATGATTACTGCAAGTGTGACCAAGGTTTCTAACAAAATCCACAATCAAACCGCCCAGGTGGTTTCTAATCAAACCTCCCCCACCTTCCATACCTGTGATATCCAACTTGGAACCATCTATACAGTTTCTTTAACTTGGAGTTGACCAAATTACATCATATTAGTAAAATAATCTAATAATATTAATGCTCTAGGTCGGGACACTCTTTTTCTGATGCGAGATTCATGAACTCTGCAATATCTTAGATTCATCAATTGATTGAAAATGAACATGACTCAATCAATATCGACCCCTCAAGTGGACCTTATCTTATAGGCAGTATACCATTGGTGGTCAAAAGTATTTTAAAACTAGTAGTTTTCGTACTCTTTAGTACACTCCTAGCTAGCTTGTACAAATCCATTTTGGACTTGAATTTAATTCCTAATGCTTAAATCTCTCTTTCAATATATTCCCAAGCACAACATTTATAATTTTCTACATAACTTGAGGGTTTAGACTAGAAAAGATACCTTTGTATAAAATCTAAAACTTGGAAGATGATTAAATAGGAATTTCTAGTGAAATTAAATCGGTTCATTGTGTTCAAGATGACATATAAGCACTTAAATTGCAGTATGGAGACACTTTTTTTCTTTTTGGGTACCAATCTCATACTCTAATCCATAAGTTAGGTTTTTCTCACCATCAAATCTTTGGTAAAACACAACAAATTGATTCTTCTTTAAATAAGAATACATTCTTTTCTTTTTTACAATTTTTTTTTTTTGGTTAAGCTGTTGATGGTTGTGTGCCCCTTCCCTGAGGGACATGGTGTGCATAACCCCAAATCACATGCCTTGTCTTAGCCCAAGAGGTGGTCCTGAACTGCCTTCAAGAGGGTCAAGCCATGTTCCTTGACCAAGTGATAGAAGAACCCAAAATCTGGTTAACTCCTAAGTTGTATCATGATCAAGTTTTGAACCCCAATAAATCTGCCCCTTATAAGAGGAGAGACATACTACTTTGACTACTTGGCCAGTAAGAGGTTAAAACCTTATAAACTGAATGGTCAAACTTTTCCATTTTGATTAACATGGCAATGTTTTTTGAAAATAATGAGAGAAAAGTGAGAGCGTTTTGTTTTGATTTAAAATAAGATAAGTGTCTTACCAGTCGATTTGAAATGAAAATCCATATCTTTTCTAACTATACAAAACAATGGATCAATTGATGCAATGTGGATTTGATTGTGTTTTTTTTCATTTCAGTCATTGCTTTGAACAGATTAGGATGATGGCTGGTGATAAATGATTGAGAACTAAAGAAGGGAAAAACAAATTGAGATGCCCCACATCTATAAAGAAGTAAATGAGTAGGCCATTCAATGAGGGCTTTTAAAGGAACAATATTACAACTATGAGTGGACTAGCTACAGACTTATTCCAATTTAACATGTATATATCATTAATGAATGACCCTA
>JAESVK010001301.1:3844615-3899191 GCA_017140935.1 Hamamelis virginiana
TTACATCCAAATTGCCTCTCTCAATGGTGCTTCAATGGCAATTGTGGAAGACGACGATTAAAATATCGCATTTGGTGGAAGATGTTTGAAATTGGTCCCCAAATCTTGTACCCTCAATCGTGGTAGATAGAATGCAATTTTTCGAACATGGAGTTTTATCATTTTTATCTCGAAGAGCATTTTTGTACCAATATATATATATATGAGGAACGTCCAATCGGGTTAAAAAAATCTTCTACTTGGGCTTAAGCTGCAAAGGACTTATAAAAGTACCCTAAAATTTTCATACTAACAGTGATTGCAAAATTTGGAAGACTGGCCTATTATTCTATTATCCCGCGATTGTCTGGACATGATTGACAAGACCTAGCCATGTTTTGAGGGAAACTAAATATTGGTTTGATGTTATTGCTAATATCAGTAATACTATTAGGGTAGTTGATTAATTATGAGTTGATAGGTTTTCATTCTTACCTAAAAGCCTAAGCTTGTAGGTGGAGGGCCCTATATAGGTATATAAAATTATAGCAAATCTTTCATTCAGACAATGTGGGACAGAGTAGATTTCATTATTTTACATCCTTTCAGCCAATCTCGGACCAAAAATACAATAGATGGAACAAGCAAACACGGAAAGTTTGGGTTTAACAGTAATATTATATTTCTGTAGCCCGGAAAGTTTGGGTTTAAGAAGTGGATCAGGGTAGAATCTGTGATGCAAAAGTGCAAGTCTAGTATTTTCCTAAAAAAAAATTATCACTATTCATCTCATGATATTATTATAGTTGTTTGATCCCAATTTATGTGATAATTTGTGTAGGCTGTTTGAAAATATAAATGCATTATTATTAAATTTTAATTAAGTTCCATATCAACTAATATATGAGTTTGGATAATAAAAATTGAGACGAATAGTATTTTTTTTTTTTTATAAAAAATTATAAACATAAGTAAAGGAAGTAAAAATAAACGAGATCACTTGTAAATTCTGTCTGTCCACTAATTAGGGCATTAAGGTTCGATTCTGAGACTCCCGTTCATAAAATGTGAGTGCTACTTTCCATTGTATATTCTATTCTTTTTGACTCTCATAATTGCATAACAAAAATGCTATTCAATTACCTTTTGTTTATCATCCAACATGTCCTTTTATGATTAGAACTAAACTCCAATCAAGGACATGGTCCCATACTAAGGCTCTATTTGCATTAATTTGGTCTAAAATCACTTTTAGATGACTATAACTTTATATATCGTTATATCCAAACAACTTTTGACATATCAATATTTTTCATATTAGAAGTGATTGTGGCAGAAGTTATGGAGTTAATATTTCGCTAATCATCCTATACTCATTAAGCTGATTAAAAGTGATTACCAACTATTTCTTTTAGATCAAGTGAAATTTTGAATTCCAAAAATAATTTTAAGTGAAATTATTCCAAATGGAACCTAATCATATCTAAGATGCTAACATAGCTTTTAATCATAGAAGGAGGGGTCAGGATGGAAAAAAAAAGTGGGTTTCAAACTTAAAATGAATGATTAAATAACATTTTTATGGGTAATTTGGCCGGAAGTCCCAAATCTAAGGACTTTCATGTCAAAAGTCCTCCAAAATTTTCTTTTATACGAAAAGTCCTTTGACCATATTTTGGACCAGAGCACCCTTCCCTCATATTACAATTCTTTTACAGCCTGCCTGTTTGGATTGAGAGAGTTGGGGAGAAGAGAAGAGAAGAGAAGAGAACTTTTTTAAAATTCTCTCGGATTGAGAGAGGGGGAGAGAAAGGGGAGAGAAAGAGGGGAGAAAAAGGGCCCTGATTCTTTCTCTCCAAATCGGAGAGAAATGGAGAGAAGAGAAGAGAAAGGCTTTAAGAATAGTGTAATTTTACTGTTTTGCCCCTTTTCTCTCTTCTTTAGTTTTTATTTTCTTTTTATGTAAGTAAGGGTAATATTATAATTTACATCTTAAAATCTTCTCTTCTCTTCTCTTCTCTTCTCTTATGAAGGCTATCCAAACAAGGTGGAGAGAAAATCATTTAACTTTCTTCCATCTCTATCCAAACAAGGTGGAGAGAAAATCATTTAACTTTCTCTTCTCTTCTCTCCAACTCTCTCAATCCAAACATAGCCTTAGGATTTATATTCACTAATATTCGCTAGCAGATGAAGCTCCAATACACCGGACACAGAAAGAGAGAGAGAGAGAGAGAGAGAGAGAGGAGAGGAGAGATCAGCTCCTATAAGGGCCAATCAACGCCATGCAGCTTCCACCACGTTCCTTCTCTTCGCTGAAGCTCTCAAGCCAGCCTCTCTAATGACCGTCTTCTCCCTCGTCCTCGTCACCTATTTCATGGTTGTCTCCGTCATCTTCTATGACGTGATCGTGGAGCAGTTATCCCATTGACCCAATCTGCCACTGCCGATACATCTTGGACCTTCTCAGATCTGCGACTGGAGGTGACAGAACTAGATTTCTCACCTCCGGAGCCAATCTCTATGTTCTGTACTAGAGCCGACCTCACCGTTCTATGATCTCGCCGTTAACAACTATGGCTGGACTGTATGTCAATGCTTACAAGTCGGATTCATGATCCATGGACGGTTGGTTTCTTATAAGAAGAAGAAGACTAGATGGACGGCGCAATACTCGTCATCTCCGGCGCCGATGGACAGATGCCGCAGACGAAAGAGCACATTCTTCTCGCTAAGCAAGTCGGAGTACCGAATATGGTGGTTTTCATAAATAAGCAGGACCAATTAGATGATAAGGAGCTTCTTCAGTTGGTTGATTAGAGGTTCGTGAGTTTCTATCTTCCTATGAATTCCCCGGTGATGATGTCCCAATTGTATCAGTAAAAATGCCCCTGTAGATATCTGGTAGTTTCGATCGGAAAATTTTACTCATCTAGTTGTTCTGTTTTGGCATCCATTAGAAGAGACAGAAGAGGGAAAGAGAAGAAGAGACAGAGAGATGGTGAGTGTTGAACAGTAAAAATTCAAAAAGAAAGACATTAAAAATACAAAAAAAAAATGTAGTTTATTATTATTATTTAAAAAAAAAACAATAAAAATATAAAAAACACAGTAAAAATACTAAAAATACAAAAAATGTGTTTTTAGTAAAATTGATACTGTGCTGCAATTGATCTAGCTTCACATCAGAGACAAATTAATGAAGTTAGATCTCATTAGAAGAAAAGTGAGATGCAGCTCAATAGAGATAAAATACATAATGACACGGAGTGTGCTCTTTGTGCGGGTCTTGAACTACATAGTCTGCAAATTTGATTGCAGCTCACGCAATCAACAGTAGGAATCACCTAAGCCGCTAACTGGAAGTAGGAATCGCCTAAGCCACTTACCGCAACAATATATAGTAGGAATTTCTCTAAAGCCATGGATGCTTCAAATGGTGTTTTTACTGTGTGAAGGTAATTTTACTGTGTATGTGTTTATATATATCACAATATATTGAATGTGTTTTTACTGTGTGAATGTATTTTTAGTGTGTATGTGTTTATACATATAAACACACACAATGTATATATATATATATATATATATATATATATATATTGTCATGATAATATAAGGCCGTCCTTACGTAAAGTTGCGTAAGGTCAGCTCCATATGGCTAATTTTAGATCACAGTTCGTAAAATTGACTGTTGGATTAGATGCCTCTCCTCTGTATGTCATGCCTGCAAAAAATCACAGTGATCTGACGGTTGGTTTTTGAAATATGTCATTGTGAAATTATGTAACTTATTTGTTCTTCAAAAAATCACCATTTTTTTAACGGCGATTATTTCAAAAACCATCCGTCAGATCACTGTGATTTTTTGCAGGCATGACATACAGAGGAGGAACATCTAACCAACGGTCAATTTTACGAACTGTAATATAAAATTATCCATATGGAGCCGACCCTACACAACTTTGGGTAAGACTGACCTTATATTATCATGACTGTATATATATATATATATTAGTGTGTTTAACTAATGGATAGTAAAATTGTTGGAAAATGGAAAGTAAAAATACTAAAAAATGGACAGTAAAAATGCTGGAAAATTGACAGTAAAAATGCTGCAAATGGATAGTAAAAATGCTGGAAAGGGGACAGTAAAAATGCTGAAATGGACAGTAAAATTGCTGGAAAATATACAGTAAAAATGCTAAAAAGTGGACAGTAAAAATGTTGAAATAGACAGTAAAATTTATGAAAAATGAACAGTAAAAATGCAATTGACAGTAAAAAAACAAAAAATGGACAATAAAAATACATTCAGGGTAGTTCTATCATGTTGAAATTTTTAAAAAAAAATTAGGACTTTCCGCATGAAATAAATATCACTCTTAAAAAACAGTAGGGATAATTTTAAAAATTCACAATATTTTAATATATGTAGCAGCAATACTTTGTAGGATGCATGACATTTTCATTTAAGTATTCGGATCTAACGGACAACAATCTTTGACACTCTTCTTCATTTCAGTATTCAGATCCAACGGACTGGAATCGTTTGACACGACACTCTTCATGTATAGCTCCAACACGTATATAACCAGTCATCATTTTTCCTCGCGCACACAAAACCCTAAACCCTAGCTTCTCTGTTCTCGTCACCCACTCGCTGATAACCTATACTGGGAGAGAGGAGAGACAAAACGAGAGAACCTCCGCGTCTATCAGTTACGGCCTCTAATGGCGCTATATCTTCTGTACGAGTCGGCCTCTGGCCATGCTTTGTTTCTCGCTCATGGTCTCGACGAAATCGGACAAAACACCGAAGCAGTTCGGAGCTCTGTTTCGGATCTCAACCGGTTCGGCAAAGTGGTGAAGCTCACAGCTTTTAATCCTTTCGACTCTGCTCTTGATGCCCTCAACCACTGCAACTCAGTATCTGAAGGTGATGAACATTTAGTTTTCCATAGGTTTTTGATGTTTCTGAAATGTGTTGTGAATCAAGTCGTTAGGTTTTGGTGTGATTTTGCTTGATTTTCGTGGGTGTCATGTTTGTTTGCCGAGAAAATGTAGGCAAATAAAAAAAAAAACTGAGTTTTTTTATTTGTTTAGTTTCGCATGAAACAAAAATGGTTTAGTACAACTGTTTGGATTATTTTAGGTGAGTTTTCCATCTACTTTTATTTTCCTTTGGTTTCTCTGCATCACACGGAGGTATAGAGTTCTATTTTTGCAACTTTGTTTGTGTTGTTCCATACAGGTCTAACATTTTGCTTCTAAGTGATCTATGCTGTGTTATTTACCTGCTTTTAGTTGGTTGTTTCTCCTTTGCATATTTGCATGTTCTAGCATTATGTTAAAGCTTCCAAAGACATTCTCTGTGACTTTGGCCCCTGTTTGGTTGCTAAGAAAACTTAGGAAATTGAAGAAAACAAAATATGAGCTATGTCTTTTGTTTCAATTCAGAAACTTGACTAAGCTAATACTCAACATGGGCTTAGCTTACTCCAGTGTTTTTCCTCCTATCATAGTTAATGAAGATTCACTATTTTCATTTTTGTTACTTTCATATATCCCGGCAACCTCACTGAACCTTTATGTTTTAGATATTGGTACACATGCTGAGCATAGCTCAATCTGTTGGTCACTCTAATTACGAGCTTGTGAGATCAAACTCCGGCTTTGAATTGCAACAGTTTGTTTCGTTCGTGTGGCTTTGTTCACCTTTGATTGGGGTTTAATTGTCAGTTGATATGTTCTGATTTGGGTTTAGGGCTCATGACTGATGAGTTGAGGAACTTTTTGGAGCTTAATCTTCCCAAAGTCAAGGAAGGTAAGAAGCCAAAGTTCAGTTTAGGAGTCGCAGAGCCTAAGATTGGGTCACATATCTTTGAAGTGACAAAAATCCCTTGCCAAAGTAATGAGTTCATTCACGAACTTCTTCGTGGTGTGCGGCAGCATTTTGATAGGTTCATCAAAGACTTAAAGGTTTGCATTTTCTTTATAGTGTTTTCTTATATTTTTTCACTTAAGCTTTTTGTGGGCTTGCAGATTATTGTATGTTCTCTTAACTCTTGAAATATTCAGCTTATGGGAATTCTGTTCTATCTGTTTTATAGCCTGGCGACTTGGAAAAAGCCCAACTTGGTCTAGGGCACAGCTACAGCAGGGCAAAGGTCAAGTTCAACGTTAACCGAGTTGATAATATGGTTATTCAGGCTATCTTCCTTCTTGATACTCTTGATAAAGATATCAATTCCTTCTCCATGAGAGTCAGGTTTGTTATTGACCATCATTAACAAGCTTTATTTTAGTCAGTTTTATCTTGAACTCTCTAGAACTCTCTAATGGTTCAACAAGTGTTAAAAAGATCATCCAGATGGTCTAGTATGTCATCAAAACTAGTTCACTTGACACTGCTTGAAGGACAAGTATAGATTGCAATATCTTGTTAAAATTTATATGATACTTATGCTCTAGCATGCAAATTATTGATGGATTTTGGAATAAATCAGTATCAAATTCTAATTATCAGTCAAGTTTATCGCTCTTTGTTTCTTTTCTTTTCTTTTTTCCCTGGGATTTTGATGTTGCCCCCTGGTTTAACACTTTTCTGCAGAGAATGGTATTCTTGGCACTTCCCTGAATTGGTAAAGATTGTCAATGACAACTATCTTTATGCTAAGGTTGCAAAGTTTATAGAGGACAAGGCAGAATTGGCTGAAGACAAAATCCCTGGCTTAACAGAAATACTTGGAGATGAAGAGAAAGCTAAGGAGATTGTAGAAGCTGCAAAGGCTTCTATGGGTAGATTTCTTATACTCAGATTATTTGTAAAGCCTCATCTCATTTTTTATTCACTCGGTGTTTTCAATTTCTGCAGGACAGGATCTGTCTCCTATTGACTTGATTAATGTTCAGCAGTTTGCACAGAGGGTAATGGATCTCTCTGAATATAGGAAGAAGCTCTATGATTACCTGGTTACTAAAATGAATGACATTGCACCCAATTTGGCTTCGCTGATTGGTGAAGTTGTTGGGGCTCGTTTGATTTCTCATGCTGGTAGTCTCACAAATCTGGCCAAGTGCCCTTCTTCTACCCTTCAGATCCTTGGTGCAGAGAAGGCACTCTTCAGGTGTTTTACTCATTACCTGTCATTCCTGCAGTTTGGTGGAATTTCTGGTTAATCTCTAATGGAAGTTGGACTAACAACATTGGTGCCTAAATGTTTTCGTTCTAAAACTTCTAATTTTCATTGTTCAAGTATGTTACTAAAGTTCTGGCCAGCTTTAGAGCTTAAAGCTGATGTTTGCAGAGACTTGTGTTCCTTCTGCCAATTATGAGAGCTGTGATTTCTTCTCTTTCATTGAAGAAAGCTTGTTTTGTCAACTAACTTTCCTGTTCCACTAATGTGTTATTCTCTTTAGGGCATTGAAAACCCGAGGAAATACGCCAAAATATGGTTTAATTTTCCACTCTTCCTTTATTGGCCGAGCATCTGCCCGAAACAAGGGCCGGATGGCTCGTTATCTTGCCAACAAGTGTTCTATTGCATCTCGCATTGACTGTTTTTCAGGTAAATCTCCAAACTTTTTGTATGATATTGTGGGTACTTTCTCTTTTTTATCGTTACAGTTACTTTGGATAAATTTGTAGCATCTTCTTGTTTGTGCAGAGAGCAGTACTACTACTTTTGGGGAGAAACTTCGCGAGCAGGTTGAGGAGCGACTTGATTTTTATGACAAGGGAGTTGCACCTCGTAAAAATATTGATGTGATGAAAGCTGCAATTGAAAGTACTCAAAACAAAGGTGGGCAATGGGGGGAAGATGATGGCATTTTTTTTTTTCTGTACGAAAAAAGTTATTTTAATAGAAATTTGAATATTTGGTTACTGAGTGATTACATGATATATGTCTTTTTTTATTTTTTGATTGAAGAAATATTGTGTTCCTCATGCTGCAGACACCATTATTTGAATTTAATTTTGATCATCATATGAGTGGATGTATGGCAGGAACAAAACTGATTATATATGTTTTACTAGGAGAAAAAATGGAAAAGTGTGCATATGCTGCCTTAAAAAATCCTACCTATTGTCTAATAAAAAACATGTTTAACTAGTTATATTTCTCTTGACGTGGCAGATAAAATTATGTGACATCAATTGGTGCCTCCAAACAGAACTATGTCAAATTACGTGGTTTGGATATCTTAAAATTCTCATTTGTATTGTTTGCTTGAACTATAAGACCTACCAGCTCGGAAGATGAACTGCAATCTTCTGATTATCATCATCATTCCGTAAATATTTGACTCTTATTTTTTAGTTTGACCACCTGTATATTATAAATTAGAATCATTAGATTATGTAAATCGCCAATTTAGCTAATTTTGTCCAATGCAAGTAGCTTGCTTCAATGCATTAGCATGGTTTACATATTTCCAATACCTTAAATCACTTTTTTGCTCATATTGGATTGAATACATCATGTATAATTGTATAAATTTTTACTGGCCATAATTGCACTTGCAGATGAGGAGATGGATATAGAGAATGCATCTGCTGAAGCTTCGATAAAGAAAAACAAGAAAAAGAAATCAAAAGCTGAGGCTGTGGAGGACGGTGAGCCTATGGCAGAGGACAAACCAACTTCTGTAACAAATGGAGATGCTTCTGAGGATCCAAAAACTGAAAAGAAGAAGAAAAAGAAGGAGAAGCGAAAATTGGATCAGGAGCTAGAGCAGGAGCAGGAGAATGGTGTGAACGGGTTCAATACAGATCAGGAGGGAACAACCAAGAAGAAGAAAAAGAAGGGCAAAGGTGAAGATGGAGAGGATCAGCAGGCTGCCAGTGAAATTAAGAAGAAAAAGAAGAAAAAGTCAAGAATAGAGGATGACGAATGAATAATGATGTTTTCAGATGTTACCCTTCAGGTTGCAAAGGTGAGGATGGAGAGGTCAGCAGGCTGCCAGTGAAATTAAAAAGAAAAGTAAAAAAAAAAAAAAAACAAGAAGTGAGGATGTTGTTTTCAAGGGTTACAGTTTATGTCGATTTATTGTTTACATTTGTAGTTGTGGCAGCATAGAAATATCTATCTGCTTGAATTAAATTGAACCCTCTGTTTCTTGTTGCCAACCTAAACTATGCTTAAAATTAAGTATCCAAGAGCTTTTATTAATTACTGAACCTTCAGCTTAATTTCTTATTATTATTATTATTTGGCTTGCAAATTTGGGTTGTGAGGAGGAATCATGCATCATTCCACAGAACAATTCTCTTTTAGACTTCATGCGACTTGCCTTAAAAAAAGAAAGGGAAAAACCCTCTTATCATCTCTAATCTGTTTAGGTTTTGGAAAAATGCTTTGAATTGAAATTTTTTAAAAAATTATTTTCTTTATTCTTGCTTAGACCTAAATATAGCGTACGGAACTGTTGCTTGATTGAAGTGTCTTGGTGAGATGGCACAGAACTTTGCTAGAAAAGAAGGGAAAAGGTAACAGACGAGTAGTTCTTTTCTTGCTTGATGTAGGTTTCCTACATCCTGTTTTACATCTATAAGTACACTTCGTTTTCAAAATATCAATGTGGGTGGAATGTTTTGAGAAACCGACCGTTTGATAAGATTCATTTCTTATGTATGTAATTTTTGCCAAAAATCACAGTGATCCAACAGTTGGTTTTTGAAAAATATTATCCTGAAAAATTATTATAATTAGAAACATCAGAATTTTTTATAGTAAGATTTCTTAAAATCTGGTTGTTGAATCATTATGAATTTTTACATAAATGACATACATGACAAATATATTTTATCCGGCGGTCAGTGTCTCAAAATATTCGACCCGCTTATATAAAATAAGGTTTTGTCACCCGACAGGAGGCTTAGGACCTTACCCCAACTACCTATTTTAGTGGCAACATTTTACTGCTAAACCTACCCACTGACTCAACAACCAAAGAGACTACAAAAATTAATTCCACTATCCTGTGACTTAAATTCTAATCAAACGAAAAAGTTATTTCCTTTTTAATTTTTTATTTTTAAGGTTAGATTAAAAAAAAAAAGTATACCATAAATTAGTTTCATTAAAATCTCTTGAATTTTAAAATAAAAAATAGCCTCGAACTTTAGGCTAGGTACTTAGGTCCCCAAAATCCTAGATTTCAAACTAAACTAATAATTTTTTTCAATTATAAAAATTAAATAAATAACTTTCCTTAAACTATAAAGTTAATTTTTTACATAACCATATTTATAGTTCCACAAAACCATTTACAAGGAAGGGGCAGAGTTTCATTGTTTATGGGTGTTATTTGTTCAATTTTAAAGTTTAGAGAAAGTTTTATAAACTTGAGTCTTTTGTAAATTAACTTATTGTTTTTGGAAGTTTTAGGAGTACAATATATAAATGGATGTAAATTTGAAAAATAAAACTATAATCTGTTTTATATTAAATAACAAAACTATTCGAATTCGAAATCAATTAACTAAAATACTTCTTCTAATATATGTTCATAAGATAAATAAATTAATTAGCAGTAGACTTTTAAGCTGATTAAGGGTCTATTTGCATTAATTTTTCTTAAAATCACTTTTGAAATTTAAAATTTTTATTTGATTTAAAAGTTTGGATGATTATCACTTCTAAACGACTTAAAATATAATAAGATGGTTACCAAAATTTCTATACTAGAAGTGATTGCAGCAAGAGCTAAGGAATTCCAATTTTTATCATAATCACTTCTAAAAAAAAAAAATTGATATGTGAATACATGATTTATACTTTTAATATTCTAAATATACACATACAGAACTTCTAATCAATGTTTTAAAATCCAGACCGTTTATCGAACCGAAAAAGTTACTGGGTTAAGATTCAACCGGTTCAACCGTCGGATCAATCGGGTTGAACCGTGACGTCATAAATATATTATTATTTATTTATTTATTAGAATAAAAGATATAAATGACTCAAAATATAATTTTTTTAAAATGTTTGTACAATCAATTCATATATTTGAATTTATGTGCAATCATCAAAATTGAAAATTGAAAATTACTATTGATCAATCTTTATTATATATATTTTTTCAAATAGACTAATTTGTCTTTTTAGCCTTCTTGGCTTTAAGAGATTTTAAAAAGATTTGGGCTATTTTAGTCATTTAAAAAAAAAAAAAAAAATCCCTCCCGGTTTTTTAACCGGATTGATCGGATTTTGCAAAAGAGAGCGGTTTTTTACTTGAATGGATTTTTGTGGGTTAAACCAACTGGATAGGGGACCGGTTCCTGGTTCAACCGATTGAACCGGCCGAATCGGTCCGGTTTGATAACATTGCTTCTAATATCAAGGTGCACCTGATACTTCTTGCATCAGGTACCATTTTGTAAAGTCATTTGCGATAAATTTTTTGAAAAAATGATCGTTGGATTAGATACTCATATCATGTATATCATGTTTACCTAAAATCACAGTGATCTAACGGTTGATTTTTGAAAAATATAATTTTAAAAAATTATAACTTTTTTGTTCTTTAAACTGTTTTTATTTTTTAGCGGCCAATTTTTTCAAAAATCAACAGTTAGATTACTATAATTTTTGGCTGATATGACATAGTAATCCAAAAAAAAGAGATCGGGGCAAGTCCAAGGGTACAATGGTCATTTAAGACTGATCTGGTAAGACCGCTGCTTGAGTTTCAAGCGTTGGAAGGTCCGAAGATGCAACAACACCTACTTTTCCTTTGACAATTGACACATCTCTCTCTCTCTCTCCCCTGTCTGTCTGTCTGTCTGTGTGGTATAAACCGAGCCGTGGGAAACACATTCTAGAGAGAGAAAAACCCTAGGAAGATCGACAATGGCGAGCTCTTCGGCGAATTTGGAAGATATCCCCTCCGTAGATCTCATGAGTGAGCTCCTTCGTCGCATGAAGTGCTCCACCAAACCAGACAAACGCCTCATTCTTATCGGTAACACACACACATATATTATTTTTAAATTTTATTTATTTTTCTCTTTCAAGTTTTGATTTTTGATATGAACAAGTACGAAAAACCACGTTCAGATCCGAGAAATTGTTGTATTTATGATGAAAAATTTGACGCATTTGTTTATTTAATTTTTTTTTTTTTTTTTACCGGCGTTACGTAGGATTGAATTTCTTTTGTTCCAATGGAAAGTAGTGCCCGGAATTTTTTCTTATGCTCCGTTTGTTTCTACGGGGTTTCTTTTATTTTACTTTTTGGGTTTATTCCAAAGAAATTTGTCCAGGAGAAAAGATAAGTATAGGTGTGAGGATATTTTATTTTCTCCAGAGGCACTGTTTGTTTTGACGGAAATTAGATTTTGATGAGATTACCTACCAGAAAAGTTTATTTTATTAGTCTTTATATAGATTTTTTTTTTATTGTGATGCTAGTATAAAATCTATCATGTCTTGCCATTTAGCTTCGGGGAGAAAAATGTCTATTAACACACCAAGTTAATTTTGTTCTTTTTAGTTGGTATTTTGTATGAAATATTTTTATTGAAATGAATGGAGCCAAAGCTAATTGTATAATTTTTTATTAAGCCTGGAGGCAAATATCCATCGAGATAAATGGAGCCTTGAAAGGAAAAAATTTACCTGGGAAATTTTCACTGAACTATTTCCCTGAAAACAAATGTACCTTTAAGGATTAGTTTATCTGAATGGATATTCTATGCCGTAAGTCAGTAACTTGGGGACAAGTTATCGTTTTTTCCCTTCACGTGGGGGGTGTGAATGTGTGATGTTGTTTTGAATATCTATTTAAATGTTAACATTACTTATTATCTTGGGAAAGATCTTCCCTGGAAATGATTTCTGTCAAAACAAATGCGCTTTAGTGAGTTTGGGTTTTTCATGGTTGGATCTGGCTTAGAGTTGTGTTGGTGGATCTGTGGATGAGAATTTTTTTTTACCCCTTCTTCATAACAAGTTTAGTCATGAAGTTAACTATGTAAACAGTATATAGAATATCCACAAATACACAAATGTTTTAATAGCTATGTCATCATGTTTGAATTCTGGGAGCTTTAGTGTTTGACATTCTGCTTCATGTTTGTGTCTATGTTAGAATGCTACGGAATATGCTATGGTCTTAGGCTAGGGTGCTGGGTGCATAAATGAATGGTTAGAAGTCAGATCTAGCTTTTTTCTTATGTTTGCATGGCACAGTGTTTTCTTAATATTTCCTACCTTTTTAAATATGAATACCTAAATGCCATACCAACACCTCTCTCTCTCTCTCTCTCTCTCTCTCTCACACACACACACACACACACACACACACACACAAACACAGAGAGAGATAGAAAGAACTCCAAAGAAAGTCCAATTTTCTTAGCTTTTATTTATTTATTCCAGTTGGCTCTCCTAAAATGTTTCAACTTAACGGTGTTGGAAAGTGTGCATATTCATGTAATTTCACAGTTCAATGCTTTAAGCATGACTTTCTTGCAGCTGTCTAAATTTTTATGGCAGCATTGTGCATCTATTTTTTGGCTAACCGAGTGCGTGTTCATGATCATGAAAAAAAAATCCTATGATGGCCAGGTCCACCTGGATCAGGAAAGGGTACCCAATCACCAATTATTAAGGATGAGTACTGCTTATGCCACTTGGCTACTGGTGACATGTTAAGAGCCGCTGTTGCTGCCAAAACCCCTCTTGGGATTAAGGCTAAAGAGGCTATGGACAAGGTGAAATTCCGATATTTTATTTTCTTACTGGATTTGTATCCCATGTGTGCTTGCTTTATCCTTCTTGCTTCTTGCTATAGATTCTTGATTGGGTGTTTTGTGATTGTTTGTCAGGGAGAACTTGTATCAGATGACTTGGTTGTTGGCATAATTGATGAAGCGATGAAAAAGCCTTCATGTCAAAAGGGATTCATTCTTGATGGTTTTCCAAGGACTGTGGTCCAAGCACAAAAGGTGTTATTTTTTGTGGCATCTGAATGTTGATTTCTTTTAGTACTCTTCGGTACCTTACTGTTTTATTTGTTTATAGATATATTTGTGCTTATACCTATGCTTGTCTTCCTTCTTTGCAGCTTGATGAGATGCTTGGAAAGCAGGGAGTTAAAGTTGATAAGGTACTCAACTTTGAAATTGATGACGCGATCTTGGAGGAGAGGATTACTGGTCGCTGGATTCACCCTTCTAGTGGTAGGACCTACCACACAAAATTTGCACCTCCCAAGGTTCCTGGCATTGATGATGTAAGACAATGTGAATGATGCTTTTATTTCTTTTAGTCTTGTAAATTTGATTTGTACTTCTAAAATAAATAAAGGCTTGCTTGTAGGTTTGGTACACATGCACACACAACACTATGAATTGGTGGATTAAGGCTCCTTTACTCTGAGTCGAAATGCATTTCAATCTTATTCAAATTGCCAATGCTGATGCTATTCTCTCACCATAGCGATTCTTTGTTTAAGCTGCATCGCTATATTAAGTTCCATCACTTGTTAGCTGAACTGATGTCAATAAACTTGCTCCCTTTTTTCTTTTTTGTTGAAGGTCACTGGAGAACCTTTAATTCAACGTAAAGATGATACCGCAGCTGTTCTCAAGTCAAGACTGGAGTCATTTCACAAGCAAACTGAACCGGTATGCTTTCTCCTTTTTTATTCACTTGCTTTGATAAGTTGGATCTTAGACTTTGATGAGGGGAAAATAAACAAGTGTTATCAATTGTTGTTTTTCTTTTTAGTGTTTATGCCAAAAAAGTTCCCTTCTATTTTTACCATGAACTGTGTTGAGAGTTGTCTCTAATAATAAACTGACCCAAGACAAAAATTAGGAGTATCTTCTCATAATATAGTGAGGATGATGTAATGTTGTACTTTGGGGCAATACATCATAAATAGTCAATAGCAAACAAAATAATTACTTAGTTGTGGTTTGCACTATAATGTGCGAAATAGACGTGCCCTTGCATTTTAGTAGCAAATTTTGGTCAACAAACTTGGAAGCATTCCGCATGTGAATTATTGGTACTGCATACATATTAGTCTAACACAATGCTTAGATCCACTTTAGGTGTTAAGGGAAGGAGCGGCCATGTTGTTTTAGATTATGGTTATTTCCCTTTATGTCAAGGTAAGGTGTATTAGAAAATGCTAGCTGGCTTGCTAGCAAGGTCCGTTGGTGGTTATACGGTTATACCCAACAGCTTGGGTTGAAGTATCCTTGTGGGACTGAACACTGTCAAACAAACCCCCACCCCACCACAACCCACCCACCTACCCACAAAAAAAGAATGAGGGTATTAAATCTCCTGGTACTTCTTATTGAATCATGGAGACAGTATTACCTCTTGATTTATTCCGTATATCAAACTCCTCCATGATCAACTCCATAATAGGTCTTCATTTCTGTCCTTTATTTGTTTTTCAGAAACTATGTTCTGGTTTAACTATTGGGCATTTCTTGTTGAACCTTTTAACTCATTTTCCACCTTATACTTTGCTCATCATTTGTTATTTTATTCACATCCTTACGGAGGTTTTTTTGACATTTGAAATGCAGGTTATTGATTATTATAATAAAAAGAGTATTGTTGCACAGCTTCATGCTGAGAAACCCCCAAAAGAGGTCACAACTGAAGTTCAAAAGGCGCTTTCTTGATGAAAGTGAGCCCCTTTCTTTTAAACTTATAGGTGGATTAGTTTTTTGAAAAATGCTGGAGTTTTGCTCATATGTATTTCCGCTGCATTGTTGGATCTGTTGATCCATCGGCTTCGCTTTCATTGTTTTTCTTAATTGCTAATACCGGCTGTTGTCAGTTCTTGAGGTCTCGACTCTCGACTGAGTTCACTTGTCAAATAAAATTTTTACAGATTAAGCACATGTTCCTTTTTGGTGATAAATTTTGGAAGTGCTAGATTTTACATCATTGCACCACATAGTTTTATTTAATTTTCCAGCATGTTTTGTCAAGAACACCTGCTAATACTGCATGAAATTGGAAAACTAATATCGTTTGGATTTAGTTGGAATTTTCTAACTCATCCAAAATGCTCGAGTTCTAGGGATGGCATTTCTATTGAAATAACCAAATAACTCTAATTCTATTTGTTTGTCTTTATTAAGCTGATGAGATTGAGATAGGTTAAGATAATGAGATCAATACTCTTAGCCTTAGCCATTTTTTTTTGTCAAATGTATCCACTCACATTAACTAACGTCCTTTGAGGCTTGATGTTTACAGCAGTTACCTCCCTCTTTTGAGTAGTTGAAATGACCATTTCACACTGATCTCATCACATTGGCTAAAGATCTAAATGATATTTAAATTGGTGCATTTTTGTTCCTTGGGCACCGGATCTCTCAGCATTGTGAGTCAATTGTGTGTGAGGAGATTGGGTCACACCATTAGCATCCTTTTCAAATCAAGAGCTGTATGTCGGCATTCTATATCCAGCACTGTAAGTCAATTGTGTGCGCGAGTGTCTGTTTCCTACCATTTGATGAAAAAAAAAGTCATGGGCTAGATCATCTTAAAAGGGTCATGCTATTAAGAGGTTATTAATCCAAGTTATCTTAAACCTAAGTCGGGACTCCCGACCAATTAATGTGGGATGTGATACTCTCTGCCTCTGATCTTCTCTCTCGACATGAGATGCTCTTTATCGCAACCAGTTTCACCTTTGGAAAAAGGGGGTTGGGGGCCACCTAATCCTAGGCCTACTTTAGTCCTCTCAGCCCTGGTATTCCAAGGACCACAAGGCAAATACTATTGTCATTGACTAAAACCATTGAAAAAAAAAAAAGCTTAGGGATTTTAAATCCAAGTAGGTCATCCCATATTAAATCGATGCAGGATACAACACTATCGCAAGCTAAAACTATCTTTACAAGGCTAACACGTCGAGATTATTGATCTTTAAATCCTTTTAACAATCCTTTGGAGACCTATTTCCATTCATTTTAGTTTTGAGTAAGTTAGAGAAAACAATTCACAAAATGGTAATGACTACCAAAACACCATCTGTGCTCTGTCATTTGTACTCGAGCAAATACTTAATATTTGCATTACCTTAAACTGAGCGAACCAATAATTTTTTAAAGCTTCTAGGAAGAGTATATATTAGCAAACTTAAATATTTGAGAATTGATATTTGTTAGGGTCTCCGCCATCAGGCGTAGGACCCTCCAAAAATTGGCGTATGCCGCTGATTGCGGCGAGCACACGGTATTCTTTAGTAAAAGGCGAAAGAATAGTTCGCTTTGTGCTCACCGCACGGCTGCGTGAAGATTCTTAGGCTGTTGGGATGGTTCTTTATAATTAGTCTCTTCTGTCACTACTTTCACTTAGTTCCGATGTGGGACAAATAGCTTGAGCTTCTCTCCCCTCCTTTTTGGTCTTTAAAGACTTTTGACGCGATTAGAAAAAATAATATAATACACGATGAAGGGGAGGGTTACTCACCCGGTGCTTGTGGCTTAGTCTCCTGTCTCTTATGGGATGGTCTTGGCTTAGTCTCTCCTCAAGGACCAAAAATCATGTTGCTTGCAGACATACATTTTTTTTTTTTTTTAAAATTTAATCTACACAATTATAGAAACCTATTCATAACCTAATCGTCCATATTACTAACAAATAAGTATCAATGTATGGTTATTTGTTTGAATCCAAAATTTCTCCCCGCATGTAGGATATACGCCATCAAGTAAAAAGGCCATCATTTGCATGTTTTGGGTCAAATATAAAAACTTGCACGTACTACACTCTCAGGATCAGTAAAATTGAAATTCGTTGATTTTTCACAGAATTTCTTGTCAGGTATGCTTGCAAAAAATTACAAACAAAAGCATAGAAAATGTTGGTTCTAGATGAAAGAGAGGCCAACATCTTAACAAATGGCACAAATAGTCTTCCTGTCAGACGTGACAAAGCATTAAATGGAGAGATGGGGTGGGTTAAGGCTCAAAATGCCTGGTCTTTCAAGTCCCTGTTTGGATCACGGAAAGATGAAGGGAAAGAAAGAAAAGAAAAAAAGTTTTTTTTTTTTTAAATGCTTTATGGATGTATCCATTCCAATACAATTTGTTGCAACTTTCTTTTATTTTCCTTTGCTCTTTCAAAGATCCAAGCAGAATGGGGATCACTACTTAGTAGTCTAGCATTAGATGGTGCTTTTGATCTACTGTATTTCCTCCCACAAAGGCTACACACAAAAACCTAACAGAACAAAGTTATTGCTTGTGGAAAGATCAGCCGTTGATCTAATTATTTGAACTGTTGTAAGCTCGTAGATCCAGCAATGTGTTATGTATTACATCAGAAACATGTTGGATAAATGTTCAAAGCAAGGACCTAAATGGGCAACTCTCTAGCAGGATTAAGTATTGGAGCTTTCACAGAAGGGGGACAGAACCTAGATGTCCACGGAAATCTTAGCATCAAGAAGAGAGAACTCTTGGAAATAGGCCTTGAAATGCTCATATGAATGCTTTACGTCATCGACTGCACACATTTCTCTTATACTGTGCATTGAAAGTTGTGGGGCGCCTACATCAACAGTACGAATCCCCATGCCACTTGCTAGGATGGGACCAATGGTTGAACCACAAGGCATGTCATTACGAACCACAAAATCCTGCATTTGTAGAAATTTCTCAGAAATAATCAATTATTCTAGTAAAACCCAATTCTCACACCACACTCTTGATCCCTTGCATTATAACAGAATTCATGTACCCTAGGGTTGTTCACGACTGCAGTTTTTGCAGTATGAAGGAAACTGACCTGGACAGGAAGGCTATGCTTCGCTGCTATCTCCCTGAATATAAAGGAGGTGACTGCATTGGTCGCATACCGTTGATTTGCATTGTGTTTAATGACAAGCCCTCCATGCATCTTGGGCTGATGATTTTCTTCATGCTTGTCCTGAGAAGAAACCCCATATATCACAACTGTGTGCAATAAATCAAATTATCTGCACTGGCAAGCCAAGAGTGCAGAACACAATATACCATATAATTAGGGTGTAGGGCATGCGCCATGTCAGCAGATACAAGGAAACTCCTCTGGATAGCTTTCTGGAGCATCTGAATAGAAATCAATAAAATGGAAACAAATAAGGCTCCGGAAGTATGAAAACATGCTAAATGAGTGTCTGAAGGGAAGATGATTATGCTACTGATTTAAATTATTCCATTTCCCAATTACTGTTCTCGCACTTGGGAATGTGGGACAATCCGTAAAGTCCTATTGATAACCCCATGTCTACGGGGTGGGCTCAAAAAATTACAGCAAATCCTTGATCTTGGAAACCAGACAGGCGGACAGATTCAACCAATTAAGGAAAGCAAAAAATTATTACGATAACAGCATTCTAGCAAGAGAATGAAAATGCAAAATATTCAAATTGCCAGCAAAATTAATCTTGTTCAGGAATGTTTTATTCTGAAACAGAAACTGCAAAGTAGTATGTTATTAATGATGATGTTAAAGAAAATACTCCCCATAATGATGTTTATTATTATTCTTATTAGTTTTCAAAAAGAAAGACAAAAGCAGAACATGGAAACCGAAAAAAAGGAGTGAAGAGGGGTTGCACCAATCTTCTCCCTTCCTCAGTTGCAATTTCTAATCTCAAAATATTTGAAACAGAGACAAATCAGAACTCCTCCTTGAACAAGTGCTTGGTAGAATCCATTAAAAGTGAAATAAGTAAAATCCATGGATTACTTTAGCACACTAACAATAAAATTGCCAGAAGTATCGGCATAACGCAAAAGCAAGTAGCAGTAATTAATTTCACAATGCAAACAACTAGTTAAAGAAAATAAATGTGAAACCAGTTCTTTTAAGCAAAACCCAGAATTTGAAAATGGACATACAGCAGACACTACCTTGGAATCTGTGCTGAAGGAATTTGTGATTCGCGATAGAGCATCTAACATGGCAGGAGACCCAGCTCCCTGTGCCGAATCAGATCCAACTTCCTCATGATCAAACAAAGCCACCATTCTTACACCAGTCTCATCCTCAAGACTACTTTCAGAAGATGCAGCATCTATAAATGCCTGAAATTGAATCCAGAAAGTAACAAATGAGAATGAACTACTGTAAACTGAAACGATGTAAGAGAATATAAATTTCATTTTCCAGTTCAAAAGCATGCAGCTGGCTGTTAAGAATAATTAAGGCCAATCCATAGACTTCAGATAAATTAACTCTCAAGCTCTTGGGAATCCCAGAATAACACCTCAACTTTAAATTGATACTTCTCAAACTGAACTCGATCATGTATATAATTCTACCAAATTAACCTCATAGAATATGTTAGCAGATTTCCCAAGCAACAAAGTCTAAGCATATTATATAACAAAGAACCAAAAACTCATGGTCAGGAGACAGCACTGTGATACAATATAGTCTGACAGGGTTATGGGACTCAACCCACAACCAAACATGTCTTCCACTCAACCAACATCATTGGCATTACAATTAAAGATTTTTTTTATTTGATATATGAAAGAATACACGAGTGTTGAAAAGAACAAAACCTCATGGTTAGGAGACAAAAATGTGCCACAATGTAGTCTGACTGGGCTACAGGACCAGAGTCCAAAACCAAACATGTATCCAGCCTTAATTTTTCATTTTTTTTTGGGAAAATTATAAAAAAGTCCTTAAGTTTAGAGCTTTATACCACGGGACCAAATTTTATGTATTCTTTCATATACCATAAGGTCCTTAAGATGTCAAAATTCCTTTATCTATTTGTTATGTTAAAAAGGCCTTTGGACCTAGTGGAATAGAATTTTTATGTTATGGACTTTTGGGTATATAACATTTTTTTTTTCTTTTTTATAAGGCGACCAAGTCAATGGTATCACAAGAAAGATAGCTCCAATTAATCTCTAGAGCAATGTAAAGACGAGTCGTAGTGAGTTGAGCTGTTGAGGGCTATTATACTATCAATGATGGCATAGTTTTAACAGGCTGAAATGGCAAAATTAGATTCATGTTGCTGACTGAAAATAGTTATGTGCAGGCACCATTAAATATACCGCATAAAAAATTGAGAAAAGCAATCACTACATTTAGAATATGAAAATTGTACTACTTACCTGATTATTATGTATGTATGTATGTTTCTAAATAGATATGATAAAGCCATTAATAACTTTCAAATCCATTCTTCTTTATCTTAGTTTAAAAAATTTAACAAAACCAAATAATTAATTTAGAAGTTATTACCGCTATGTCCATGATACTAGATTTATAGATTTAATTACATCTTCTAAATCAGCAACCAGGCAGTAGGCATAACTAACCAAATTCTAATAAGGCTAAAATTGCCTGAATCCAAAGGCTATCCATTTGACATGAGAAGTGAAATGTATTATATAGCACATTGCACAGTCAAGCGAAGGACTGGAAGAACAGACACTCAACAATTTACCACTTATTTTATCTTAAATAAGCAAGAATGACTATATGACAACACATACCTTTAAAGAACAGAATGACATACAAAGATTATCAAGCCTTCCAGAGAAAATGAATTCCTTCATGGCACCAGCTACAATGCTTGGTTGAGTGTCACATGCTTGTAACTCAAAATCACATATATCATCTGGTGCACAACCCAGCCGAGTTGCAAGCAGCTATAAGAAGATAAAAAATGAAATAAATGATCATCGTTAGGACATAATAAAAAAATATTAAATATCCAAGCTGAGGTCCATTTGGATGAGTAGCATTTGTTTATTAAATATTAATATCATTCCCATTAACTCATCCTAAACTGGTTGCAACCCTAAAGTTCAAACCCAACCCACCACCACCACCCCCCTCCCCAAAACCCACTAACCCAAAAGAAAATAAAATAGAAAAGAAAAATAAGCAAGAAGAAAGAGCCACTCTAAGCTGCAGAATTTCCTTAACCTGTAGTAGAAGTGAGTGATGCTTTGAGTTATCAGTGTTCGTCCTTTCATTAGATTTCTTTTCATCAGCCTGAACTCCACTTTCAACCGGACCATTTTCAGCAACCACTTTATTGAGCTCCGCCTGCCAAAAGTAGCTTCTTGAATAGAGAAAATCAAACATTGCATTGGAATGTGAACATATTCATTCATTTTCTCAAAAAAGCTATGTTCACACAAAGTCAGTTATTCCTCTATCTATAATCAAATATCATGCTCCATATGTACATATGATACAAAAGCACTTCTACCCCTGAAGGCTCAGTACTTTTTAGACTCAAATCAGATATATACTGTCACAGACATTAGATGTTATCATGGTTTTACATCTTAATCTGGTATTCTTGTAGAGATCCTACCTCTGTTAAGATTTGCAGGATTAATCAGATTTTGCAAACTAATTATTGAATTTGGATATATCCATAGAAAAGTTGAAAAGCACTTGTAAATGGGATACAACATGATTTTATATGGGACCAACAGGTATGGGTCTTGTTCCTTTCTTTTTAATGCTCACATAGGTTGATTTTAATAGTACTAGGACTGTTTTTGTGACCCTATATCATGGAAAAAGCCGCAAAATTTTAATAGTTATCAAACATATTCAATTCTAATGTGGCACGAATTTAGGTTTGGATGATCACTACTAGTAAAGGAAACTTAATTTCCCAAGTGTCATCATTCATATTTTATATATGAACTCTTCTAGGATTGTTTTGCCAAAAAAAGAAAAAAAACTCTTCTAGGATTGACTCTTGTGGTTTAATATTTGATTTCATAACTAAGTGTGCCAAATACCAAATGCACATAATTCTGAAATTACCTTAATTGATGTTGCCAAGACAGGTGCAAGATGACTCTGCGTGTTCACCTTAAATCCATCATTAACACCCCTGTTCACAAGATGCAAAAACATTTATCCCTTTTAAGCACTAAGTTAAATTGAAGATAAGAGAGAAAACAATGGGAAACACCAGTTATGTAAAAACAAGATAAAGTGACAAACACCAATTGAAAGTATTTATCCCAAGCATAAACAACTCAACAATCCAACAGGTAATCTAGCATTTATTGAACAAGTGAACCTGTCCAAGTGAATTGCCAGGGTAGGGATTCGCATTATGGGCTCGTCAATCTTAACAAGTTGATGTGAATATGATACAGATCCAACTTTCTCTTCTCTTATTATCACCCGGCCAGCAATAGTTAAGTCACGATCAAACCATGTATGCCACAGTCCACCTCCATATGTTTGAACACCAACCTCCAAATACCCAGCTTTAGCTACCTGTGCAACCCATCCATTTTCCAAAAGATTAAAAATTAAGTTTCTCACCCCCACAAATTATGCATTTTTTATTAGCCAAAAGTGTCAAGTACTTTAATTTAGATAATAGCCAGACAAATACAAGACTACCTTCGAAACTGGCTTCAGTTTCAGACAGGGACTGTCAGTATGAGCACCAACTATATGGAATCCGTTACCAGCAACATATCTAAGCAAGAACACAACAATATCAGCATTCAGCAACACCAGGATTAAAACCATAACAGAAGCATACAAAATATAAAACAGTACTATTTGTGAGTAAACATATTGCTTCGTAAATGCCTTCTAATTTGCCAAACTCCATTTGGCTGTTGAAAAAACAGAAGGAAATAATAAGAAAAGCAAAATTTAAGTCTATGCTTTCTGTTATTTTCATTTCCAACAAATGAAAAAACAACTCAACATAGCCAAATACTTAGGTGATTCCCGCCTTCCCAATGAACTTAAAACCCGACAATCAAATGTTTAAAATTCAAATATTTAAATTCCTCTATTTTCCTAAATTTCCTCAGCAACCAAGCAGAGTCTAAGGGGAGAGCATATAATGACCTCAAATACAGCTATGGAATAACAGTGAGACTTAAGAATTTATACATACTTTTTACCAATTGCGAAAGCAACAATGGTAGAGTGATTCCTGGTGAAGAAATATCTCTTTCCGGCTTCTAGTTTCCAATCTTCTCTCTCCAAAACTTGCTCAAATCCAGCGTTTCGAAGATGCTTCTTGGCTTCATCTGAAAGATCAACGCATAAATAAGCTTAACCATTTTTAATCGCAATTTTCCAATTGAAGCGAACCCTAACGCCCCGTTTGGTAATCGAGAAACCAAAGAACAAGGAAAGAATAAAAAGAAAAAGACTTAAATCCCACATTTTCCCTCCTTTTGGATTACAAAGAATAAATAAAAAAAGAATAATAAATCAATGAACTAATCCTCATGCAATTACTGGATATATTGAGTTCTCAATTTCTAAAGAGCTAAGAAAGAGAAAATGATTAAGTTCAAAATATTTCGGTTTTCCACGATTTTCTAGTCAGCCAAACAGATGTGGAAAAATATGACAGAAGGGTTACCAACTGCGTGGAAAGCTGTAGGAGAAGCATTTAGGAAGTTGATTAGATCACAGACGATAGAGCTTTCTTCAATGAGAACTTTTTTCGCCATTGCTGTAATCGAGCTTCAGTGTCTCTTGCGTCGCGCGTTAGATTTACGACAGAGCATATGATAAAAAATATGCTGCTACCAAGGCCCATTAAGATGCTTTTATTTCTTGGTGAAAGCCCATTAAGATGCTTTCACATGCATTTTAGAGCACAGTCAGTTTGCATTGATGCCCTAAGCCACTCTTTGATTGACAATTTTTTTATTTTGGCATTTAGAGGTGAGAAAATTGTAGAAAAATGATAAACCTCACTAATAACTCTTTCTTGTAAAAGAATATTTTCTTGAAAACAAGTCATAGAAAAATTAAAATATATATATATATATATAGAGAGAGAGAGAGAGAAGTATTCTAGTTAAGGATACCTAACTTTAATTAAAGTCAGTTAAGAATACAAGCTCTTGGATTCTCATTCACTTAATGGATGATTCTTCTCAAGATTCCAGTCCAATGACTTGTGTTCTTAGCTGACTTTACTTAAAGTCAGGTACTCCTGATTAGAATATTTATCTCTCTCTCTCTCTCTCTCTCTCTCTCTCTATATATATATATATATATATATATATATATATAGAGAAATGATCCATTAAAGATCGGACCTTAATCTTACGGTAAGGTCCACTCACCATTAGAATAGGTATTTTGAAAAATTGACCGTTGGATTGGATAATCTTCTTATTTATATTGTGTCTGCCAAAAATCACAGTGATCCAACCATCAGTTTTTAAAATACAGACGGTTAAACAATTGTTACAATATCCAACGGTAAATACTGTTACAATGAAAATGAGCTATATTTTGAAATCCAATAATTGGAACACCGTGATTTTTAGCAGACATGACATACATGAGATTATTATCTAATCTAACCGTCGGTTTTTCAAAATACCTGTCCTAAGTGAGAAAATGGTGAATGGACCTTACCGTAAGATAAGGACCGGTCTTTAATGGATCGTTTCTGTATATATATAAAATAATTTTTTGTAAATCAAATAAGGGCTCTTTAATTATAAGTCCTCTAAATAAGAGATTTAGACTAAAAGATTCAAGAAAAAAAGTATAAACTAGGGCGTTTAATATTTTTTTTTTTGGACATATTTACCTTTTTTTTTTTCAAATTGACCAAATTCATACGTTCCTATACTAACAAAAAAAACGCACATTGACTTTCCAAATTGAAAAATGGTAGTAAATACAAATCTCAGAATTAACGGAGGATATTTATTTCAATTTTAAAAGCTAAAACTATATACTCAAACAAACATTTTAAGACCGACTCAGGCATGGGTGGCTTTTTTTCGTCTGAGAGTCACCGGAGGTAACAAGAAGATTATTTTTGTTTTCGTCGGAGAGTCACAGAAGATAACAGAGGCTTCGCTAGAAATTTCATGTTTGACACATACTTTTCATTATGTTCTACCTAAAAAGGTAACTTTTTTTTATAATAATAATTAAAATAAAATAAAATAAAACATATTTTTCTCTTTTGACGTATAAATACAGAACATAGACATATGTAATAGTAAATCAAGATGATATTCATTTAGGTTTGGAGTGGTTTTAGTTTTTCATCGTGTTCTACCAAAAAATGTAATTTTTTTTATACAAATAACACATATTTTTGTGTTGTGACATATAAATACAGAACTTCAACGTATGCAATAGTGAATCAAGATGACATTCATTTGGGTTTGAAGTGGTTTTAGATTACATAGTAGTGTTCATATATAGTACATGGCTGAATTTAAAGAAACTACCACAAACTTACAATAGGCAAGAATCGAACTCAAAACCTTATAGATGATATGGTCAATTGGATTAATCCCTGTTCGTTTGTATATTTAAGGAGTTATTTGGAAAATATAAAATTTTGGCTAATTAAAAATGGGTTTCATAACTGTGTGATATCCAAAAAATAAAGTATCCATGCATATCAATTCAACTTTATACATATAGTAATGGAGATACATAATATTTTAAAAATTAGGAATTTTTTCAGAAATGGACTTCAAAGATAAAAAAATTACGTAAATAGACCCGGCTAAACTATCTTTACCTTCATGGACCTATGAGTACTTTTTTGGACAAAAATATCCTTTCTAACGATTAAAAAATTTGAAAAATATTCAAATTTTCTTCCCATCTTAACACATAATCCCCACATATTGCATACAATTCTCAATCACTGCATTATAATATAATTCCCAGATTTAAACATAATTCTCAATCCCCAATAGGTCAACAACATACTTTTATGAGCTAAATCGGTTGACTTTAATGTCACATCAATAATATTAAATTATGAAAAATGTCACATCAACTTTGATTTGATGGGTATTAATTTGTTGTCTTTAAATTGGGGGTTGGGGATTATTTGGTACATCAGGGATTTTTTGATACATTGAGGGCTGATGATTATATTGCATTATGGGAATTATTTACTAATGTGGGAATTTGGGATTTATTGCATTTACTGGGAATTATTTGTAAAATTGGGGATTATATGAAAAAATATTTCAAAAATTTTATCGTTAGAATGATTTAACCGTAAATAACTTAGGCTATTAAGAGTATTTTTGTCTTTTGAGGTCCATGAAGTTAAATATGATTTAGCTGGGTCTATTTATGTAATTGTTTGATCCTTGAGGTACATTTCTATAAAAATCCCTAAAAATTATATAATGGAAACCGAATAGACTTAATTTAAAATTTCAATGTCAAAGCTCAATTAGAATTTTGGGAAGTACGGGGTAAGGAAAGGGGGAAAATGCTGAGAAGCATGGTTATTGGTTAAGTAGCCAAAAATTTGGGAATTCTTGAAGGATTTCAGGGTAATTTCGGTAATAAATGTACAGTTTTTGGTAGGACTTGGGTTTTGGCGGAAAAATAAACCGAATCTACAACTGAAAAACGACCGTTTCTTTATATGGATGCTGCATAGGACCAAAACGCCCTTCATATATTCCGTCATTGATAATATTTCTGCAAGAAACAGAGGGCAACATAGACTTTTTAACCTCAAAACCAGTATCGGAAATAAACATATTCACACATTCTTCACTTGCTCTCTCTCAAAAATCTTCATTTTCTCTGCAACAGACTGATAAAGGATTCACAGAGCAAAATCAAATCAAGAAGAAGAACAAAAACCCATCACCAGAAGATCGAGTTCTTAGTTGCAGAGAACATGAATCAGCTTTAATGGCGAGAGCAAGGAACATCAAGAACTCCATCATCACTGTAAACCCACCTCCTTTCTTGAACTTGCTTTCAGTCTCTCCACTCACTTCCCTTCTCTTCTCTCCCAAAAAGAACAACCCAAGAAACAAAAAGCTATGTGCAATTCCACCCCTCTCTCTCTTCTTTCTCTCTCTTCTCATATTCTTCTCTTTTTTGGGAATTTCCATTCTCAGCTTCATCCCCTATTCTCAAAACTCAATACCCTGTTCTTTAATGTCTCCTTCATCACCATTTCGTTCGATTTCTTTACCCTCTTTGTCATCTTCATACTCTCCTTTTCTATTAGCTTCCCTTTCTGCTATAATTTCAGATACAGAGGATGATCAGCCAAGACTATTATCAAACAGTGTAATGGTGCCATTACCGGCTCATGGGGTTGCAGGGAATCTGTCTGAGGAGGAGAAAGAGTTCTGGCGGCAGCCAGATGGTGAAGGGTATCGTCCGTGTTTGGATTTTAGTCTTGAGTATCGAAAAGCATCTGGGAAAATTTCAAAGGAGAATAGGAGATTCTTAGTTGTTGTGGTTTCAGGGGGATTGAATCAGCAGAGAAATCAGATCATTGATGCAGTTGTTATTGCAAGAATTCTCAATGCGGCATTGGTTGTTCCAGTTTTGCAGGTTAATTTGATTTGGGAAGATGAAAGGTAATGAATTTTTACTGAATTTGATGTGTTCTAATGCAAATATAATGGAATTGCAGTGCTCGATTGCTTATGTTGATAAATTGTAGAATATTTGTTTTCATGGGTGATCATGTGACATGGGTGGGTTAAATTATTGGTTGTTTCTTATATTTTGGAAAGAAAATTTTCATGGGAATCTCAATTTATTGAAGAACTTTCTTAGCCATCCTCGTTTGGATTCTTTTTCTCAGGAAAATAACCTTAATTCATTTCCTCATTAATGCAGTACAAAAATAATTGAATATATGTGACATTCATAAGAGTTCGATATCTCTTCTTTCTTGGGTTTCTGTTTGTTGATTTGTAGTAACGGAGATTGCATAATTCTTTGAATTATACAACAATCTGTTTGATTGTTGATCTAATTTTAATTTTTCTTCTGTGTTATTTGCAGTGAATTTTCTGATATTTTTGATGTAGAACATTTTAAGCGGACTTTACAAGTTGATGTTCGAGTAATATCATCTCTTCCCTCTTCGCATTTGATTTCAAGACAGACCATTGAAACAGGAATTCCCTTTGACGTTTCTCCCATTTGGATCCGTGCCAGATTCTTCAAACAAGTAAGATTTCTCGAACAAGTTGGAGGGAATGAAAAGGAAAATACTTGAATTGCTTGTAAATGGTTTCCTTTCTTAAGCAATTTTGATCATTTTCCTTTCACTTCCCAAGATCCAAACAGAGGCCTAATGTCATTTCTATATATTAATAGATGCTCTCTGCTGCATTCTAAAACCAGTCTTCTTTGAGGTCACTATCAAACACTTAGTAAAATCTCGGACATTTTGAATTTGGTTAACGCAGTTGAATGAAGAAGGTCTTCTTGTATTAAAAGGGCTAGATTCTAAGCTCTCCAAGAATCTCCCACTTGATCTTCAGAAGCTTCGATGCAAGGTCAGAATCAGAAATCGATTGATAACCATCAAAATTCAATCAAACACCTGTTCATATATATCTCTCTACATGATCATTTGATCTCGGTTTCCATCTCCGGTTCACATTGCAGGTAGCATTCCATGCACTAAGATTTGCAGCTCCAATTCGAGAACTTGGGATTAAACTTGCAAGGAGAATGTGGATTGAAGGTCCATACATTGCCATCCATCTCCGGCTAGAGAAGGACGTGTGGGTCAGAACCGGTTGTCTCACCGGTTTAGGCCCGGGATATGACAACATCATCACCAAGGAACGGGAGACTCAGCCCGAGTACCTCACCGGAAGGTTGAACATGACCCACATTCAACGACGACGCGCTGGACTTTGCCCTTTAAATGCATTTGAAGTAGCAAGGTACATTAGGTGCTGCCATAAATAGAGACTTTACTAGCTAGCTATTATGTGACCAAATTTATAGTCAAGTTTCTTTCAAATAATGGCTAGTGATAATTGTGTCAAATGTGGGGCTGAGTGCAGGCTCCTAAAGGCTCTAGGAGCACCAAATTGCGCGCGAGTGTATGGTGCAGGAGGCGATCCATTTGGGGGCTTGCGGGCTCTGGAGCCACTTGTGGCTGAATTTCCAAACTTGGTGACAAAGGAGATGCTGGCACGCGATGGCGAGCTCTCACCTTACACCAACAGGTCATCTGCTATGGCTGCCATCGACTACATTGTCTCGCTGAGCAGCGATGTCTTTGTACCTTCCCATGGCGGAAACATGGGCCGAGCTATGCAGGTATGTTACATTGCAGCATATCCATGAAGAACTAATTCCACTTCCTCTCAAATTTATTGATACTTTTTGCTTCTGTTTTGGATAGGGGAAAGAGTAAGGAAAGAGGAAAAAATTAAAATTGCTTTAGGAATAAAGCTACGGGTAATTATAGAAAATACCCTTGATGTTTGGATTAGGTTTTACTTTTTGTTATGGGAAAATTATCCAAAAGTGTAAATTTAGAGCTTTATACAAGGTCCTATTTTATGCCATGAGGTTTCCGAGATTTCCAAATTCATTTGTTTATTTGTTTTGTTAAAAGGATTATTGGACCTCGTGATATAAAATGCTTATGTTAATTAGTATTTGTGGGTATATGACCCTATTAAATGCATCAAAATAGTCCCTAAAGTATTGGTTTGTTTCATTTTCTTCCTCACCATCAGTGTGATGTTTCCTCTTTTTTTAAAAAAAATGAGTACATGCCATTTACGTGCGGTAATTAATATTCAAAATGCATAAAGTATCCTTATATATTAATGGATTATCAAAATCGGAGTATTTTGTGCACTAATTTATACATGGTGCCGGTCACTAATTCTGTACATTTTGTGCACTATAGTATATGGACTAAAATGAAGCCGACCAATACTTTTAAGGGTTATTTTAACGTGTTTTATAATACAAAGAGTAAAACGAAAGCATCATAAGTATTTTCTGTAACTTACTCTAAAACTATTTACAAGTATTTTTCTTTCATTTCCATCCTACTTTTTGAGATCCAAACGAAGAGTTTAAAAAACCAATTTAATAAGCTTGAAATTGTCGGCTTGACAGGGTCACCGAGCCTATGTTGGACATAGAAAATACATAATGCCAAACAAGAGAGTGATACTTCCTCTGTTTGAAGAAGCAGCCTCCATTTCTGATGCAGAATTCAAAAGCATCTTGAGGGAGCGGCACAAGAAGTCTCAGGGCCAGCCACAGCCAAGGACTAACAAGAAAGACAAAGATGTGATTGCTTACCCTATACCTGAGTGCATGTGTAAACACAGCACGGGCATTTTTTGACTCTATTTTTCACAAGGATTTGCAATTTTACATGTAACAGCATTTTGTTCATACCTACTAGCTCTTTTCTTTTCTTAAATTTCCTCTGCTGCAATAAACACTTGGAAAAGTGGGTTGCATCTATGGTCTTTAAATGACCAAAAAAATTGATGAAATTCAAAAAGGTCGGTCCAAATTTAAGTTGTCAGCAATTTTGGACTAAACGACATACGACCACATGTTGAATGCACCTCTTTTCCATAATTACTAAACGACATACGATCTCAGAGAAGCCGTGGTCAAAGGGGACTAATCTAACCAAAGGTTTAAGAGGCCTCTTAGTTAACAAAAAAGAAAACGATGAATTGTCCTGTGAATCGATCTATTTTACGAGTTTATTTTTTTCCCAAATCAAGTATGATTTGATTGAGTTAAAAATAAAACTCATTCTAACTTTTGGAATTTCTGCTGAATATTTTCAAAATAAAGAGTTTTTAAAATGGGTTTTATATTGGGGTTTTTGAAAATTTCCTTTGTTCTTTAGAAAGCTTGAAAGTGCATTTTTGCACTTGTCCCACATTGGAAAAACATCAGAATGTTAAAGCCTTTATAAGTTCATAGTTTGGACTTATGGAGTCATTCATTAGATCCAATGGACCCTACTCTTTTTGAGTAAAATCATAATGGGTTTCCAAATGGGCCAAAGTGTAGCTATCCCGTGCGCGGATCCAAACGGATCACTCTATAAAATAGGGGTTCCTTTGGGTATCCAATTCAGAATCGAAATTCTTCTGAATTCTCTCTCTCTCTCTCTCGTGTTTCCAGTTTTGGGTTCTGCCTTTCATTCTGCGTTCCAATTACTGCAGAATTGAAACGCAGTGTCTTGGTTTAATTGGATTAAATCACAAGGGCATTCTGCTCTATTTTCGTTGGTGCATACGCAAATAGATGATCTATAAATCAGCCTCATTTTATCCTAAGGCAAATTTGTTGTTAACCCGGTGCACACATTTGGTGGGGACAGATATTGTCTTTAGAAAAGCGACACAGTAACGCGACTTGAGGCGTATATTCTATTTTGGAGTTTGGCAGGCTACACCAGAATCAACAATTTCCAAAGAGACCTAAAAAGTATGAGTTGTCCTATTTTAGCCACGGAGAAAACGATGTAGCCATTGGGCTGACTGTTTGGGGATGCGTTTGAGATTGTTCTTGTAATCGATGTAGTAAAGCCCAAATCTTACGGTGTAGCCATCTCCAAATTCAAAACTGTCACATAGAGACCAGTAGAAATATCCTTTCACATTCACTCCATTTCTGTGTAAACAGCAAGATTGAAACAAATTATGACATCAATTTTTAATAAACTATGACATCAAATAATTAAGTTAGACACCGTTTGGATTTGTTTTTCATAAATACTTATTTGCTTTTTTAAAAATTTGCAATATATAATTTCTTAGAAAAATTTTAAAAAAGCAAATAAGTACTTATAAAAAACAAATCCAAACGGTACCTTAATTTTAGTCTCTGATTTACCTTATTGCTTTATGGATTCGATACAGATGCCGAAGCACAAAGTCGATTCGATGTTGATCTTTGAGCGATTCAATGAGTCCAATGCTATCGTTACGTGCCTCAGTAATCCCTAATTAAGTGCAAAATTATCATGTAATTAATGTCATATTAGGCACTACATGTACAAATTTAATTAATATCTTTAATTTAAGTGCTTAATTAGAAGCATTGGCAACAAACACCAACCATTCTCAGTAATGTAGATTTTAGGGCTATGGTACTTTTCCTTCATGTACTCCAAAAGTTTCTGTAGCCCTTGTGGATATATGTAGATAAAGAAACTCCCCTCAGCCTGCAATTTCAAGAAAATGAAAAATATACAATTACCAAACAATTCCTTGGTTTATTCAAATAATTGATGGATTAAAGCATGACTAATTTGGCATAATTATCAAAAGCAGTTTTAGTAAGAGGAGAAAGCCGTCGCTGATAACAACATTGGTTGCAAATGATTTTAGGCTTTGTTTGGATCACCAGCGAAAAGAAAGATAACGAAAATGCTGAAAATTGTATTGATATGGATTTCTCTCGAAAATAAAACTATTGACTACAAATACCTTTAAGAAGATGTAATTTTCTTACCTTATTTCCAATAAGTTTTCCCTTTTTCTCAACTGCAAAAATGCAAAACAACTATTAAATGGCTGTATTTTTTTAATTTTTTTATAGTAATGTTATTCGAAATTTACCTTTGAGATCTGTAAACGAATCGTGCATGAAGCTGATTGGTAATTCATGGGGATTGATAGGAATGTTTTTAACAAATCTCGAGGTATAATAATTCATGCCAATAAAATCAAATGATCCCATAACCATTTGTTTCTCTTCTTCTGTGAAAGTTGGAAGTCTGTTCTTCACTAAAATTTTCATGTTACGTGGGTAATCACCATTTGTTAATGGATCCATGTACCTAATTAATAAGAAAATAACATCACATTTTCAAAATCCCATGTTGCTTGGAAAAAACCAAAAAAAAAAAAAATTGACAAGAAAAGAAAATTAGCATTGTTGTTAACTGATGCTTAGTTGCAAGCTTGCAACAATATTCAATTTTCTATTTGGATCATGGAAATAATAAGGGAAAGGAAAAGAAAGTGCTAAAAAAAATTTAAGAAGCAGATTTGTTTCTAAAGCATTGTTAGGTTTTTCCATCTCGTTTTCCTTAACTTTTCGAGATCCAACAGAGACTAAATATATGGTAGCACCCATGCTATCATAGTGAATTTACTAACCATCCCAAGTAAAAGTCCAAGGCTCTTCCTACTGCAGCAATATCATCCGGCGATTTTGAATATGGCTCAAAAAATTGACCCACAAGAGTAATCCCAATTTCGCCGCCTTGCTTTGCCTAAAAAATGATCAATTAATGACCCAAAACATGTAATTAGAAAAAATGGTCTTAAATAGAAAGGTTAATTATGATCTTTGATAGGCTTAAATGGAGGCCAGGGTTTAGGGTTTTGGCTCACCTGAAACTTGTCTTTGTAGAGCCTAGCAGCAGCAGCATGGGCTAATAGCATATTATGGCTCACAATGTAAGGTTCACTAGATGAATTACCAGCAGGACATTCCCCCACTGGCTGTGAACATCTGCCTGGTGCAGCCAACCCCATATCATACCCAAATTGTGCAGTAATTAGTGGCTCATTGATTGTAATCCAATGCTTAACTCTATCTCCATAGGATTTAAAACAAATTTCACAGTAGTCTTTGAAATCTTTCCTGCAAAAAAAAAGAAAAAAAAGAGCAATAGAATAAGAAAGAATGACAATTGATCACAATTTTTTTTTAAAATGCAAATGTGTAAAATTGAGGAAAATAGATTCAGAGAGTGCATACATACACGATTGAACGACTCAAGAAGCCGCCATATTTAGCTTGCAGGGCTTGGGGTGAGTCAAAGTGGAATAATGTCACAAAGGGTTTTATGCCTGCAAGAGTTGTACAAGCATTATATGTATACATAAAAATATTTAAGGAAAAATACGTCGTGATATTTTTATGATAATATGATTAGCTTCTTACCGTTTTTTATTAATTTGTTGATGAGATTGTTGTAGTGATCGATACCCTCTTGGTTTATTCCTCCACTCAATGATCCATCTGTGGATTTTAAATTTTCAAACAAAGAGCAGAGAGATTGAAAAAGAAAAAAGAAAAAAAGGAAGAAGAGATTAGAATGTGTTCATCTTCATATAATTTCAGGTGTTTTTTGTTGCATGCACCATTTGTATGGATGAGCTCTAATTGAAGACATTTAATTATAGGCGAAAAATTGCAGTCAGTGATCAAAACAATCGACAGGCACTTAAAATATCAATATGAGCTTTGTTTGGATGTCGGAAAGAAAAAGGGAAATGAAAGGAAAATACAAAACTTTGCGATAAAATACACCCATTTAATAAAGTAATTCTCACTCTTTTTTCCTTCCTTTCCATTTTAACTTCTCCAAGCTCCAAACAAAGGCCTAGAAAATGAAAAAAGGCATAGAAAGAAGTATGGAAATGCTTAATGTTGTTTGGTAATTGGTATTGCCAGGGTATAGGACAACTTTAGCACTAACACACAAAAAAAGGGATGCCCACAACCCCAATTTTAATTGATGCATCCAAACACCCCTTAGTTTATTAACATTGAAACAAGAAGAAAAAGAACTTGCTAGGCAGAATTCTGGTCCAGGAAATGGAGAATCTGTAACTATCCACTCCAAGGTTCTTCAGGGCATTCACATCTTCCTGCAATTATGAAAATCAATTCATAAAATCAACATAACATCAATCCATTTCTTTTCAAGTGGTGCTATCAAAAGAGAACCAAAATTTTAACTTCCCACTCCTACTGACCTCGCAATGCATCATATCCTTAATTTGAAATAAAAGAACATCATTCCAATTTTTTTTAATTAATAGTAAATATTATTTTATATTAGGGCTGGCAGCATCCACTCATACCCAGTTACCCGCCCAAACCCATCTTGTGTTAATGGGTACTTTTTAATAAATGGATCGGGTCGAACCATAATATATGGGTATGGGTCAGGTCAAGACATGGTACTAGTTAAATGGGTAATGATCATTTGTAATTCAATCCATTTAGACCCAACTCATACCCACCCATTTGCCACCCCTATAATTTATATATAGTAATTTGATGAATTATGGGGAGATATTTTGATCCTTTCTACTCACTTTGTATCGCTTATACGAATCAATTGATGTATCCGTGTTACTCCTGTCCACAATTTTTCCTGAGTGTAAAATGAAAATTCAATAATAAAATCACAACTAATGCGGCTTTATTTCATGAAAGTATATTGAAATTTTGTTTAGATCCTGGAAAAAAAATGATAGATAAGAAAAAAAGGGGACTAAAAAATTAATGTTAAAGAACCACCATTTGAAATTAATTTTTAACATTTTCCTTCCTTTTCTTCATACTTTCCGAGATCCAAACAAAGTTGATATGAAAATTATAATGAAGAAAAGGAAAAATAAGGTAGTGGGAAAACCTGGGAATTTACGAACAAAATGGTCCCAAATGCTTGGTCCTCTCCCTCCATGCCTGGCCGATCCTTCAATCTGCACTAAAAAAAAACATTTGTATTCATATATGGAAAAATGATCCTGTCAGCACAAGGCCAATAGGTAATCATCGGATACGTATTTTGGAAAACTGACCGTTAAATTATATACTATGCATCTTTCATGCATGTCAAAAATCACAGTACTCCAACAGTCGGTTTTTCAGATTGTTACTGAAAAAAACTGTGACTGTAATGTTCACCGGTTAGAATTTTTCAATTTGTATTTTGAGATGCTAACATTTTTGGCATCCATGACATCTATAACAAGAGCATCTAATTCAATGGTCAGATTTTCAAAATACATATCCCACAATTAATTGAATGTCTCATGCTGACATTTGCGAAAACCAACATATGTGCACAAAATCGAAACTATTCAGATATTCATACATACATTACGCATGGTAGCATTTTTTTTTTCCCTATATTTACCTGCAAAGCAGAAGAAGCAGCTCCAAACAAAAAATCACTCGGGAAGTTTGATTTATTAATTGCCAATTCCCCATCATTTGAGGCGTTTTGCACTTGTTTCTCTAATACATCACTTCTCTTTGTAACTGCAACAACAAAATTGTCAAGTTTCTTTATATAGTCTTTTTGCACTTGCTCCTCCAACACTTAGTCACAGCAACAAAATTGTCCATTTTGCTTTATTTTAAATCCAAATTAATTTTTGTAATTACTTTAAAATTTTTATGTTTTTCCAAAAAGTACGTGTGATATGTGCCGTCTCAAAGGAGCAAATTTTGGTATACATGATCATAATTTTTATGCTGTCGGAAAAATTATCCAAAAGTCCCCAAGTTTGGAGCTCTATATCATGAAGTTCAATTTTATACCATGAAGTCCTTCATATTTTTAAATTCTTTTTATTTATTTATTATGTTAAAAAGATTCTTGAACTTAGTGGTATAAAATGCTCGTGTGAGAGATTTATGAGTATGTAGCCCTTAATTAATATGGATTTATGTGACTCCACCCTAATAAACCCTAACCCTATTTTACTGGCCATTTGGTTCCAATGTTGACATGATATTATTCTACCTATTTCATGTACTGCATTAATAAATATGACATTTGATATGACAATTACAATATTAGCTTAATAGTTGCCATTTGTGTATCATGCACCTCTTCAAATGCATTCATGTCATTTGATGTGTCAATGTCAAAATCTGGCATCTCAAATATCACCAAATGACATTAAAGCCAAATTTTTATATTTTTCATTTTTTGATGAAAAAATATAATATGATCATTTGGTATGTTAAAATTCGAGGTCATATCCGCCATTGTCAAAATTTGACACTTCAAATGGCACACCATTGGAATAACCTATTTGTGTGCCCAAGGGCGGAGCTAGAGGTAGGCTAAGGGGTGCCATGACAATTCTTGGCTTTTGGAAACCCTTAATGTATTTTATACATTGTATAATATATTATATTATTTATATATATTATATGTGTTAATAAATAAGATGGCACCCCCACTTCCTACTCTTAACATTTGAAAAGTTTCTATATAAAATATTATATCAAGTCAACATATGTTTACGTAAGGTTATGTAAGCATGAGACTAATAGATAATTGTAGGATGCATATTTTGAAAAACTGACTGTTGAATAAGATACTATACTTATGCATGCCAAAATATAATGATTCAATAATTGGTTTCTTAAAAATGTCATTGAAAACAATTGTAAGAATTTTCAACGGTCACAGTTTTAACTTTTAATAGTCTTTCTATATTATGAGATTTTGACATTGAATCATATGATTTTTTGGTAGGCATAACATCCATAAAAAGAACATCTAATCCAACAGTCAGTTTTTCAAAATATGTATCTCACAATGATTTATTAACTTCATGCTTACATAATTTATGAAGGCATACACTGATTAGATCAGCATACACTGATTAGATCGGGACGGTATGTGTGTGTATATATATATATATATATGTATGTATGTATTTTTAATAATAACAGTTCGAAATGATATACCATCAAAGATGCTATGAGAGAGAAGGGAAGGATGGAAGAAGACAACGAACCTCTACCCGTAGAAGGGGAGACGAGCAACGCAATAAGAGAGAAGATGAAGACACTCTTAACGATTGTTGAAAAAGATGAAAACGCCATGAATTGAGTTAAGCTCTGTATATTATCTGCAGCAAGACTTTTTGTGGAGGTAAAGTATTGTATATAACATCAGTGTTGAAGCTGCAGAACCCTTCATACAATCAGGTACATAGATATACAGGCCAAAAGAATCATAGCAGCTTTTATTACTGCCTGAAGCAGAGGCGAGTGTGATATAAATTAAACAAGGTGGACCACTAGTTCTACTTGTGGGGGAGAGACGTTCTCTCACTAAAACTCCGTTTTATGAGGCATAACTGGAGGATCGATCATATCGAAGACTTTCTCCAGCTCATGTACTGTTGGATAGTTCAGTTGTTATTAACTTATTCTGAATGCAGCCTCGATAGTGATGAACGTGTATGTTTCTTACCGGAGTTGGCGGCAAGAAAATAAAAATACACTTAAATTTATTTTCAGTTCATCAAATTTTTATATTTACCAAATCAAATATTAAAATATGAAATAATTAGAGCATGTTTACTTCGTGAAAATTTGCGATAATTTTTATTTTCATTTTCAATAAAAATAGAAAACAACATAAAAAACGCGTTTACTTATAAAAAATAAAAACTATTTTCAATCAAATGAATTCAATTTTTAAGAAAATGTGAAAACATCAAAAAGATGTTTTTTGTATTTTCACGAAAACTTAAAAACAAGAATTATATTGTGGCAATGCTTATAAACATAAAATATATATATATATATATATATATATATATATATATATATATAGACCAACTGTAAAATCAAAAAATAAAAATAATAAAATATATAGAGATGATATATATATAGTTTTAGTAAATGCATTTACACTATTTTTAGATTTTGAAAACAAGTTTAATTTTTGCAAAGTAAATACATTTTTTAAATTTTGAAAACTAAAAATGAAAATTGTTTTTAAAAAATTTTCACAAAAATAAAAAGGGTACAAATTTTCACAAAATAAACAGGCCCTAAAAGTACGGTAATAACAAAATGGGATCAATATTGTTCACCAATATTTTTATTAGTAGTTTACAAAATTCAACGTTCGAATTGTATTTTGAGAAATTTATCGTTGGATTAAATATACTTCTCGTACACTTCATTTCTACGAAATATATATCAAGTTGATTAGAGATTAAGAGCTACTTCATCCATAGCTGTAAAAAATTGGGAAATTTTATATTAATTAAAATTATAACTTTATGGATCGAATGATGTTCAATTAATGTGATTTTTGATATGTATGGTATACATAAAAATGATATCTATATATGAGTTTCTCAAAATACAACTCCCATTTTGGATTTTATAAACCACTAGCTCGATTTTTTTAATATTAAATTATGCAAAGTGGATGGTAATTTTACTCGTGTTCGAGAATTAATCGAGCTGAAAGTTCAAATACTTCACTAGAACAAAAAAGACAAAACTATCGTGGATTGCCGACGACTTATTGTCCTGTTGATGTACAATTGTACATCATTCCTAATTAATAAGCAATGACGAAGCCAAAAAAGGGACAGGGGTGGCATGTGCACCCCTGGAATTTTTTAATTTTTTTTTTAATGATGCTCTATAACTCTTTGAAATTGTGAGTTTAATTGCCTCCTCTCAATTTTTTTTTTACCCCTTTTATTTTACTTTCCTTCAACTCTCTTTATTTTTATTTTTATTTTCCCTTCTAATAGCCCTAACCCCACTCCCAAGGCCCCAACATTTCATTTTGACCATCCGACGTTCAATTGATGAATGACAGTATGGTTTAGAATATTTCCAATGCATTAATGCCATTTGAAGTGTTAGTGTCAAAATTTGACACCCCAAATAGCACCACTGGCTAATTTTGACACTCATGCTCCAATACACCAGTGTCATATTTTGGCATTTTTGACCTCTTAGAGGAAAAGTATGATGAGGCATAAATGATAGATATCATTTGAGGTGCCAAATTTGGCAAGAGGCTGTCGATGTCAAAATTTGGCATCCTATAAATGGAGTCCATTAAAACAACTTATTTAAGTGTTAGTGCCAAATTTGGCTATGGCAACTCAAATGCATACCATTGGAGACGCTCTTATTGAGAGAGGGGTATTTGATAGCTATGATAATGAAGCCATCACACAATGCTCTCAAAAGATAGGGTCTTATTGGAGATAATTGTAAATGCATTAAATTGAAATATAGTTTATCAAATATCAATGGATTATAAATATTTACAATTTTTTCTACCTCAAACTACAATGATAAAAATAAAAATAAAAAGATCAATAAAAGCATTTTCGATTTTTTGAATTGGAATAAAGTACTAATAACCAATTAAAATTCACCTCCTCTTAGCTAAATTCCTGACTTGCAGCTAATAGGAGAGGGACTTCAATTTTAAACAAATAAAAAAATAAAAAAATACTGAAATCCATTTATTAGTATTAGCAGGTTGGGGTAAGGAGTAATCTCTCAAAAAAGAACTATCAAAGACGTGTTTATCTCTCTCTCTCTCTCTCTCTCACACACATATATATTTATGTGTGTGTGTCAATCACTCTCAAAAAGAACTATCAAAGACGTGTTTATCTCTCTCTCTCTCTCTCACGCGCGCACGCGCACACATATATATATATATATGTCAATTCACAAATAATTTCAAAACTTAACAAATAACTTTCTTGAACTTTAAAACTTAACAAATAATTTTAAAATACTGATCTAGATTCACAAAACTCCCTTAAACTTCAAAACTAAATAAATAACTACCAACTAATATCATTTTACCATTTCTCTTAGTTTGAAGTTAATTATGTTTCCATAAGAACACCAAAATGCCATATGATCATCATAAATGTTGTTATAGTAGCATTTTTTTTTCCTTGGCACGAATCCTCTCCTGTATTAAAATTATGATTATATGTCCACAAGTTTCTGACATAAATATTTTATACCATTAAGTCCAAAGGTCTTGAACATGAGCGCGCTTTGACTTAATATATAGTTAATCTCTCACACCCTTTAAGGGTTGAAGTTCTGAATTCTATTCTTCATGGATGAGAATTGACCCGTTTGTTGCTCCCCCTCTTAACTAACCACTATGAATATCGCTTAGCCAAAAGAAAAAAAGTCCAGAGGTCTTGCTAACATAACAAATAGACAAAAGAATGAGAAAGTATCGTGGACATGATAATACAAAGCTCTACACTTAAGACTTTGGAATAACTTTCTCTTTTTGTAATATTTAACAAGTATGACATTTAACATAATTTAACAAATTATGATAATACAAAGCATCCCGAACAAGGCTTGCGCCTTGTGATCTGTGGTTCCGGATATTAGTAACTAGTGGGAGTCGAACACGGGATCAAGGGACTTGGAAAAAAAAAAAGTTTCAAAACCTAACAAATAATACCTCTAAATTAAAAATCAAGTTCACAAAAGTCAGATCGACCCTCCTTAAATTTCAAAATTGAATAAATAATCTCGATAAATTATGAATACCGAACAAATACTCCCCCTAAACTATTAATTTGTAACACTTTGTTTCCATCTATGTGAAAGTTAAGGAGGGAATTTGTGAACCTAATTTATAATTTCAAAAAAATTTGTTCAAAAATTATTCTATACGTCGAGCATATATGCCTCCCAACCAGTGTTTTAAAAACCGGACCGTTCATCGAACCGAAAAAGTTAAGGGTCAACCAGTTGAACCGCCGGGTTGAACCGTGATGTCATAAATATATTATTTATTTATTTATTAGAATAAAAGCTATAAATGATTCAAAATATAATTTTTTTAAAAATGTTTGTACAATCAATTCATATATTTGAATTTATGTGCAGTCATTACAAATATTGGGACTATTTTAGTCATTTTAGTACCTTAAAAAAAAATTTACAAATTATTTTTTTTTAAAAAAAAACCGGGTTGACCGGTTTTTTAACCAGTTTTTTGACCGGTTGAACCGCCGGGTTGAACGGGTTATTTGAAAAACGAATTTTTGTGGGTTGAACTAGCCGGAGAGGGGACCGGTTCCCGATCCAACGGGTTGAACCGGCCGGTCTGGTCCGGGTTTAAAAACACTGCTCCCAAGATACTGAATATCCCTCACATAGTATCAAGTGACATGTAACTTGTGCTAGAAAGGTACCATACCAATTAACCAAGAAAAGGAAACCCTTTTGTTGAATAAACTAGGGCATCAAAATAATTAAGTTACTTTTAATTACCTTATTGCATTATGGATTCGATATAGATGCCGAAGGACAAAGTCGATTCGATGTTGATCCTTTAGCGATTTATCGAGTGGACGGCTATCGTTACGCAACTCGTTAATTCCTAAATACAAAATTAGCAAGTAGTTAATTAATTATGTTATATTAGGCAGTATATGCACAAATTTAATTAATTTCTTTAATTAAAATGTTTATATAATTAGAAACATTTGCAACAAACATGCACCAACCATTATCAGTAATGTAGATTTTAGGGTTATGGTAATTTTCCTTCACGTATTCCAAACGTTTTTGTAGCCCTTGCGGATATGCATAGATAAAGGAACTCCCCTCAGCCTGCAAAGTCAAGAAAATGAAAAATATCCAATTACCAAACAATTCCTTAGTTTATTCAATTCATTAACCTCTCTAAACTATAGGTAATTTGATATTTCATTGTTTTGCACAACAAAAAATGTTATTTTTGATAATGATTTTTAAGCAACTGAATAAAATATTATTGGGTTTTGGTAACTGTGCTAAAAGTACGACTAATTTGGCATCATTATAAAAAATAACTCTAGTGCCAAAAAAAATTGTCGCCAATAGTACTATAGCAATACTGGCCATAAATATCTAGGGCCTGTTTACTTCGAAATTTTTTTTGCAATTATTATTTTTATTTTTAATAAAAACAAAAAACGGCGTAAAAATTGCGTTTACTTGTAAAAAATGAAAATTATTTTCAATAAAATGAATTCAATTTTGAAGAAAATGTGAAAACATCAAAATGACATTTTTTTTTTTTTATCGAAAACTGAAAATAATGATTATATCGTGGCAATGCTTATAAACATAGAAAAAAATATATAGACCAATTGTAAAACCAAAAAATAAAAATAATAAAATATATAGAGATAATATATAGTTTTAGTAAATGCATTTACACTATTTTTAGATTTTGAAAACAGTTTTAATTTTTGCAAAGTAAACACATTTTCTAAATTTTGAAAACTAAAAATGAAAACTGTTATTTAAAAATTTCACAAAAAATAAAAATTGTAAAAATTTTCACAAAGTAAACAGGGCCTAGGTTTTGTTAATTTGAATTTCGAAAAGAGTAAGAGAAAATAAAATAAAATGCCGAAAGTTATATTAAAATGAATCTTTCTCAAAACTATTTTAAAATCTTTTCTTGATTTTCTCATTTTCTCTTCTTTTCGAAATCGAAACAGAGACTTAGTTATATAAGAAAACTATCACTAGCTAGAAAGAAAATTTTAATAAATATCTTTACCAACATTAAAAAAAAAAGTCATTTAAAACACAACACAATTGAAACTCTCAAGGAGGCTCAAAGATGGGATTTTCTTACCTTCTCCCCTGTAAGTTTTCCAGCTTTCTCAACTGCCGAAAATCACAACACAAGCAAGACAACTATTAAATATTGGCTGTAGTGTTTACAACTTTATATATATAATAGTCTCGTTCCTGTGAGGACTTCTCTATATTAGGACTTAGCTTTTTGGCTAATGTAAAATGAGTATTTTAAAAAATTGACAGTTAGATTTAATATTCTTCATATGTATGACAGGCATGCCAAAAATTACAGTGAAAATTTTAGGTACTGAAAAAAATGATTCAGAGAGTGCATGCATACATGATTGAATGACACAAGAAGCCGCCATATATATTTATCTTGTAGGTCTTGTGGCGAGTCAAAGTGGAATAATGTCACAAAGGGTTTTATGCCTGCAAGAATTGTACATGCATAATATGTCATTGTTGCATACTATATAATTATAAACAAAAAAAAAAAATTACGAAAAAATAAATTGTAATATTTATTCGATTAGCTAGCTTCTTACCATTTCTGATTAGTTCGTTGATGAGATTGTTGTAATAATTGATACCTTCCTGGTTTATTCCACCTCTCAAATATCCTTCTATTAATTTTCAAACAAAGAGTGGAGAGATCAAAAAAGATTAGTATGCATTAATCTCCATACAAATTTTAGGTGAAGAAGAAATGGCATCAACCCCAATTTTAATGCATCCAAACACACCCCTTAGTTCAGTAACATTGAAACAGGAACAAAATGAACTTTTTTTATTTTATTTGCCAAACAAGAACAAAAGGAACTTAATTACCAGGCAGAATTCTAGTCCAGGAAATGGAGAATCTGTAACTATCTACTCCAAGGTTCTTAAGAGCCTTCACATCTTCCTGCAATTTACAAAAATCAAAATTCATAAAATTAACTTAAGATTAGTCCTGTTTTTTTCAAGAGATTGATGGTGTTTATGCTAAATTTTACCAGCCAATGAAAGTAGGCCACGTGGAGATGACCTAATTTGTGATTATCAGCTAGCTTAAAAATAGGGAAGTTGGTTGGACTAGCTATCAAAGAGAAAGATCAGAGTTATCCACGTGGCTAACTTGTGACTCAAATGGAAGAGGAGGTTTATAATTTTAAATGTGGCAGAGATCTAAGCTGGCCAGAGATTAAAATTAAGATAAAGATAATAGTGGGACACATGGCAAAATCTTAGAGGGGATTAAATAAATGGACGGTTATTTAGATAATGGCTGAAGAAATATAGCCATACTAGGAAACCACATTCAGGAAGAAGGCCACGAAGCCACATTCTCCATCATCAAAGGTCATGGATCAAATCACGATTAAGGGAATAGAGCAGCAACCATCATTGATCATGGGGGGAGCAGTTTTTTTTTTCCAGCCGTGGAGCTATAAAGAGGAGATGAGTTGCAACATTTGAAGCCCCAACTCTTCAACAATCAAACTTCAAGCATCAAGTCTTGTCTTGCAATTTTCTTTAAACTTTGTTCTAGTTTTAATTTCGTCCAGTCATTGTGTTTAATTCTGTATTTACTTTTGCATCCGACATCATTTTCGTTCAAGCATCTATCGTGACTTTCAAAGGACTGGTAAGCTTATCGTTTCTAAGTATTTCAATTTCATCAATGCAGTCTAAGTTTTTTTTAGTTCAATTTATCTCATGTGTCTTTACTATTGTCCATTGATTGTGATTTCTTGTTTAAATCATTTGCTTTAAGGATCCATAGGAAGTAGTACCCCTGACTTCTATTTAATCGCCTGATCGTAAAAACAGTGACCTTCTAGGCCTTGAGATCCCCGGTCTTAAGTTTCTGCTGCCTAGACAGGTGCTTGGGGTCGTGTTCAAACGATCTATGGACTTTGATTAGTCCTGGCACGCCCGCATACACGCACATCACGTGACGAGAGATTTTTAGCCGAACAGATGCCATCAAAACCGACCCAAAACTCCAAAATCCCAATCCTACTGACAAGGACATGCATGTCTTTTAATTTTATATATTTTTTAAAAATAAAATAGAAAGTGAAAAAGGAATGTCGGTTCCTTTTTTTGAAAGAATCGATCATTTTATAGTAAATTGATGAAAAATGGGGAAAATTTTTTAGCCTTTCTACTCACTTTGTATCTGTTATATGAATCGATACACGTATATGTGTTACTCTTATCCGCAATTTTTTCTGAGTCATGTAAAAGAAAATTCAATATGAAAATCACAATTCATATGGCTTTAATTAATACAGGAAAGTATATTAAAGAAAAATTAGTGGAGAAAATGGGAAAAGTAAGGTAGTTGGAGAACCTGGAAATTCCTCAACAAAATTGTCCCAAATGCTTGGTCCTCTTCCTCCTCGTTTGGCTGCTCCTTCTACCTGCACCCAAAATGTGTATACATACATACATACATACATGCTGTTAATTCATATTTTGACACCAGCCAATTAATGACTGACACGTATAGCATTTTTTTCAATACGTACCTGTACAGCAGAACTAGCAGCTCCAAACAAAAAATCACTTGAGAAGTCTGATCTCTTAATTGCCAATTCCTCATGACTCAAGCTATTTACTACACACATCTCCAATCCAGCACTTATCTCTGTCTCTGCAACAACATTGTCCATTTTGTTTGATTTTAAATCAAATTTTGGTTTTTATAATTCAAACAGTAAATTTTGGTTTTTATTAAAGGGAGTAATTTTGACCAACATGAAATTCAAAATTTATTTATTTATTTATTTTTATTTTTTTCTTTTGCCAAGACTATATATATGCATTCAATGTGGATTTATATCACTAAACCCTAACCTATCCCACTCGAGACAACCTATCCCACTCGAGTCTCGAGAGGTGATCGAGAAATAGGAGCTAGGTAAACTTGAAAATTACATATAAATATTTTCTCTTCTCTTTTCTTATCTCATGAAAGTTAATCAAGATAGAGATATTTTTCTAACTCTCTCTCCTATCCATCCAAAAAGGTTCTCTTTCCTTTTTTCTTTTAATGAGTTAGGTTTTTTTCTCCTCTCCAAATCTCTCTATCCAAACATATATAGTGAAAAAGAAAGGAAGAGAAATTAGAAAAGATGACAGAACCAAGACATGATGAACCAGGATGGGAAGGGTAGACAAGCTTTAATGCAATGGCAGAGAAGAGGACCACAGTAATCTTTATGATTAATGTGGAAGATTGTGACAATGATAATGATGAAAACGCCATGGCAACTCCTAACAGTGCTCTGTAACTGCAGCAATTAAGGCTTTTGGAGCTCTTGGTATTTATCTATCAAGCTGAACCCCTTTATATAAACTAAGCTAAGAATTATATGGGAGGAGAGAGTGAGGTCAGATTCATGACTAACTTTCCTAGTAAAACTCCGTTTCATGAGGCACAGGTGGAGGAATTAGACCCTAGTGCCGTGTCACAGGATCCTTATCATTTTCCTATCATTTATGACATAACTGCACCTATGAAGCAAATCAACATCAAACACAGCTAGCTATGACATGCCATGACTAGGATCCCAGAGTATGAATTTTTTTTTTTAATTTAAAAAAAAAATTCCTATCATATTTTAATACCCACGTGTTACCTACATATATATTTATCATTTATATGATCTTGAAAAAATAAAAATATTACTTTTATTAATACGAACGACATATCATATGCCAATTAAGGTGGATAAAAATATATGAGTGAAATAGTACGGTTGTTTATAAAAATAACCTTCTTTGACTATAAAAATCAAATTAAGCAAATTATCTCCCAAATTATAAATATTTAATACTTTGTTCTCCTCAGTTTGTGAAGTTTGATCATGAGTCTTTTTTTTTTCCGATCGACAGTGAATATCAAAATCATAAGTAAAATACTTTATAAATTTTATGTATTGCTAAATCAACTAAAATTTTGATTGCTAAATAATATATAGTTGCATAATATATGAATAATTGAAATGTTTGTTTTCTTTTCATGTTTTGCACATATTACCCAAATATATATATATATATATATATATATATATATACCTACCACATTATAGTATGCTGGGGTGTTTTGTGTCTTGTATAGTTGTAGCTGAAAGGGGGAAAAATCCCTGACCATTGATTAATAAGCTACACATGTTAAAGTGGTATCTGGATCCTCTACTTGGGCTTGGATATGCTTGGGTGATGTGGCATGATCTGAATGGTCTGCTTTTCACTTGGGTGATGTGCAGACCATCCAGATCATGTCACATCACCCAAGCACCAAGTAAACCCAAGTAGAGAATCTTCATTCGTTAAAGTGATCGAGTCATCGATCAAGACCCCTAAGTCTCTTAGACGAGAGTCATGGCCTTAGCCAACTGAGGCTAACCCCAGTTGGTTAAGACCTGACTTTGGAGGTATAATATTTATATATATATATATATATATATATATATAGAGAAATAATGAGATAACATCTAATGGTCTTGAGACATTAGTTGATTTTAATCAAGTGAGGTAGTGCTGATAAGATCATTAGGGAGATGAAATCCAATCGTCAGGAAAAAAAAACCCTAGCCACAATACCCTTCTCCATGTCTCTCTCTTCAAAACTTCTCGTGACTTAACTGGTGAAGAGATCACCAAGGCTCATTCATAGTTTTTCTTTTTTCTTTCTGTTGGAAATGTCAACGCCACTAATTAGACCAATTTTTGACATCACTGTTTGGAATTATGTGCTTATGAAAAAATTTATGAATACTATATACAAAATTATTACTACAACCATTAATTTTAAATCAAATTTTTTTTAACCATTTGATGTGATAACGTGATAGAAGCTTTAATTTCACATATTTACATCAATGATTAGTAAGGGTTGTCGGGTGGTGGTGAGGCCCACACCTAGGGGCAGAACCAAGTAGAGGGCAAGGAGGCCATTGCCCCCCCCCCTCCGAATTTTTGCATCCCACTTAATTATATATGTATGTATATTGAAGTGGGAAAAAACGGTCGACCAATCTTTGCAATGACGCGTGGATGAACTTCTACCCGATCTCCTTTTACAGTATAATTTTAAAGTGCTAAAAGTGATACCCGGCCTATTTTTAGCTACCCGAACTCTTCAAACCCACCTTACTATGAGTATACAAAGCCAGCTGTAAAGAGGATACTCATTATGCTAACGGCTTCTGCGACCTGCGGATTCTGGGCACTGACACCTGATATCAAACAGTGACAGCCCATCATGATCTGAAGAAACGGTTACATAAATATCCTAAAAGGATATTTCCGATCTTACCCCATACGGACATCAAATATTGCTACAAGCGACGACCCTATAAAAAGGTGAGGGACACATCTGATACGAGGTACGCACAAAACAAAACCTACCCCACCATAAAACATTCTCTTTGTTTCCTCTCTGAGTACTGACTTAATAGTCGGAGCTTTACAGGTGTAGCATCACACCGGTGCAAGATCCCAAAAATATGTCATTCTGATCCCCGATCTGAGTATATTTTGCCTAACCTCTTTTCGACATCATCAGTTTGGCGCCCACCGTGGGGCCGATAGCATTGATCTTTCGGTGCCTTTTCATCCAACTTCAACCATGGTAATCACTCGATCGGGGGTTCTGAACAATGACGATCTCAACGTCCCGAATACGGCGAACACTCAGTCCGTATTGCCTCAAATCAGCAACCCATCTCTCGATGATGGACATGAGACGTCGGTAAGGCCACCATCAACAAACAAAGAGCCCTGCCAACACCACGAACCCCAAATATTACCGCCTGCTCGATACGAAATAAGGTCTTCCTCAAACGACCCTTACCAGCTCCAGTTCCTCAACATGCAAAAACAAATGGAGAGTATGACCCTCATCATTCAAACCCTAACTCTCCAACAAGAAATGCTCCTGTCACACGAGGCTCACAATCACTCTCCTCAAAACCAACCACCGATTCCCACTATTCCTCAACAAACCAGAGGACAATAGACGGCACGGCAACCACCACCCCTGAGGAGAGTAGCCATAGAAAGTAGACGATCGGCTCCACGTGAAGATACGAGCAGACGTCCGGAGGAAGAATGAAGTAGTTCTGAGATCGGATCAAGGAGACGACCAACGAATCTTGAAAGACCCCGACATTTCAGCGAACGTGCGGATGAAGGTTCTCAGGGAACAAGATGAGGGTCGGCATTGAGGCGCCGTCGCCAAGAAGCTACCCGGTTCACTCTGTATCCTAGGAGGGACGAGTAAGCAAGGGAAAACAGACCTGAGCAAAGGGAATTTGACCAATCCTCCCCATTCATCTCCAGGGTTCTCCGTGAACCCTTACCCGACAAGTTTAAACTGCCTGTCATCGATCCCTACGATGGGACCTCCGACGTGAGAGAACACGTTCTAACCTATAAAGACCATATGTACCTCAGAGGTATCGCTGACCCGATCATGTGTCGAGCCTTCCCGATGACTTTGAAGGGACCAGCCCGAACCTGGTTCCAAAGACTGGCTCCGAACTCGATCAATACTTTCCAGAGCCTAAGCTCGGCATTCACGACCCATTTCATAAGCAGCAACCGACCTAAGCGACCCACAACCCATCTCCTGAATCTTGAGCAAGAAAAGGAGGAGAACCTGAAATCATACATACGACGGTTTAGCTCGGCCCTTCTCGAGGTAGATGACATAAATGAGGGAATGGCGATCGCCGCCATGATAAAAGGTCTCAGGGCCAAAAGCCTGAGGATCTCATTCGATAAAAAAAAAGCCAAAAACGGTGACCGAGCTCCTAGAGAGAGCAAGGAAATACGTCGGGGTTGACAATGTTTTTGATTCCGAGAAAAAGAACCGTGACTTGGCACCAAAGAGGAAGGACAAGGATCCTGAGGAAAAGAAAATACCAGACAAAAAACAAAAGGTTGAGACAATGGACCAACGGCGTTCCCCACCAAGAAGATTTACATCCTTCACTCCGTTGCGGTTACCAATCAACTCAGTCCTAAGTCAGGTCGAAACACAGCCATACGTGAAGTGGCCTCAACGTTTGAGGCCCGACCCAAAGAAGAGAGATAAGAATAAATGGTGCGCCTTTCACAAGGATCATGGACACTTTACAGAAGAGTGCTTCGATTTCAAAAACGAAATCGAAAACCTCATCAAGAGGGGGTTCCTGAAGGAGTTCATAGATCAATCAAAGGCTGAAAACATTCAGCAACAAGGTCCAGATCAGAGGGCTAGGCAACCCGACCAGAGACAGATGCTTGCTGGTGTGATAAACACTATTCATGGGGGTTTCACCTATGCCGGTGAAAGCAGGTCGGCGAGGAAAGCGTACGCGAGATCGGTAAATTCTTCAGTTTCGGACCAGGTATACAACCTCTCTCATCAAAGGCCGAACAGATACGGCCTCTTAACTTTCTCTGAAGAGGATTTGAAAGGAGTTGACTTACCGCATGATGACCCTCTGGTCATTAAGGCGATCATAGCGAACTATGAGGTAAGCAAAATCTTGGTCGACACAGGAAGCTCGGCTGACATTCTATTCATCACCGCATACGAGAGAATGGGAAGAAAGGTCACCGACCTCTTACCAATCAACACCCCCTTGGTCGGATTCAATGGGTCGACCCTGCAACCACTGGGATGGGCAAACTTGCCAATTACAATAGGCGACCAGCCCGCCCAAGCAACTCGGGACGCAACATTCATGGTCGTCGATTGCCCATCAGCGTACAACGAGATCATCGGCCGACCAACCTTGAATGATTTTGGTGCGGCTGCCTCAACCCTGCATCTCAGTGTCAAATTCCTGACTTCCCATTGGACTGGTACTGTCAAAGGAGATCAAGCCTTAGCCCGTTTGTGTTTTAACATCTCACTTGATAGCAGGGATGAACGACCGAACAAAGGGATTCTACCAGACCCAAAGCTTTCAAATATCATCGACCCTGCCTACCATAAATCTGACAAACATTTATAGCAATCAAAGCAGGGAGAGTCCGGGATGGATGACCTTCGAGACGAAAACAGTTCCAGGACGACCCCATTCGAGGGACTCATTGAATTTCAAGTCTACCCCACTGATCCCAACAAAATCGCAAAGATCGGATCCGAGCTCTCAACTCAAATGAAGACCGATCTGATAGCTTTCCTCAAGAAGAAATGGGACATATTCGCTTGGGGACACGAGGACATGCCTGGGATTGATCCCGATGTTGCGGTTCATAAACTCCTTAAGGACCCGACCTACAAACCTGTTCGGCAGAAGAAGAGAGTCACTTCAGAAGAAAATGCCAAAGCAATCCAAGAGGAGGTACAAAAGCTTCTCAAAGCTAGTTTTATTCGGGAAGTTTTTCACCCCGATTGGCTTTCCAACTGTGTCGTTGTCAAGAAAAAGATAGGCAAATGGAGGGTATGCATCGACTTCACCAATCTCAACAAAGCCTGTCCAAAAGACAGTTTTCTGCTTCCACGCATCGACCAAATGGTAGATGCCACAGCTGGTCATGAACTCCTCAGTTTCATGGATGCCTACTCAAGCTACAACCAGATCATGATGCACTCTACCGTCCAGGAAAAGACCGCTTTCATAATAGCAATCGGCATGTTTTGTTTTCTACGGATGCCTTTTGGACTCATGAATGCAGGATCAACCTACCAACGAACTGTCACGCGAATGTTTGGTTTGCTCCTAGGATCAACCATGGAAGTCTATATTGATGACATGCTGGTCAAAAGTTTGAAGGCCACCGATCACATCGAAAACTTAGACGAAGCTTTCAAGATAATGCGAAAATTCGGGATGCGTCTCAACCCGACAAAGTGTTCCTTCGGGGTAACATCTGGAAAATTTCTGGGTTTTCTGGTGACGGAACAGGGGATTGAAGCCAACCCCGATCAGATCAAAGCACTGTTCGAAATGGAATCTCCAATAAGTATCAAGGAAATCCAAAGGCTTACTGGTCGGATGACCGCACTGAATAGGTTCATTTCCAAATCTTCAGAAAAAGGATCACACTTTTTTAAAGTCCTCAAGAGGAATAAAAAATTTCAATGAACTCTAGAAGCCGAGGAGGCTTTTCAACGACTAAAGGTTTACCTTGGGTCACCCCCACTCCTTTCAAAACCAATCCAAAATGAAGTATTTTTTCTCTATCTTGGTGTTTCCCCAACAGCAGTCAGTTCGATACTCATCCGAGAAGATAAAGGAGTCCAAAGGCCGATCTACTATATCAGCAAAGCGTTGGTCGGTGCGGAAACAAGGTACCCCTATCTCGAAAAATTGGCATTTTCTGTTGTCACCTCTGCTAGAAAATTAAGACAATATTTCCAAGCTCATCCAATTGTTGTGTTAACCAATCAACCGTTGAGACATATCCTACATCGACATGATTCGTCGGGGAGAATGGTTCGATGGGCAGTGGAATTGGACGAGTTTGACATAGACTACCGACCTCGTCTGGCGATTAAGGGCCAAGCACTTGCCGATTTCGTTGCAGAATTCACACCCGAGGCTAAAGACGAGGCCTCGATCATCCCGACCCCATCATCATCCGAAACGACAAATGATCTTCCACCCAGCCTGGCATCTTTTCGTTGATGGATCCTCCAATTCCAAGGGATCGGGAGCCGGAATTGTACTTATCTCACCCGAGGGTGAAAAGGTCGAACTAGCCTTGCGGCTCTGTTTTAAAGCCACTAATAACGAAGCAGAGTACGAAACATTGTTGGTCGGATTGCAGATGGCTGGCGACCTTCTAGTTCGATATGTGCATGTATTCAGCGATTCCCAGCTAGTGGTAAATCAGGTTAATGGGATCTACATTGCCAAAGAACCAATAATGCAAAAGTATCTAGATAAAACCAAGGAAGTCTTTAGCAAGTTTACGTCAGCCTCCATCAGCCAAGTTCCAAGAGAGGAAAACTGTCACGCCGACGCATTGGCCAACCCAGCCTCAGCTGTCCAGACTGATCTGCCAAGATCAATAGTTGTCAAGCTTGCCGAACATCCTCTAATCGACAACCATGAGACACAGATCTTTACCATAAATACCGATCCAACTTGGATCGATCCGATCAAAGAATATCAGGACTGGAATCCTCTCTGCAGATCAGGCAGAAGCTTATTGAGTTAAAAGTCGAGCTTCCCGATATTGCATCATTAACGGTAACCTCTATCGATGATCATTCCACGGACCTTGCCTCCGATGCGTTCTCCCTGACGAAGCCAACTACGTTTTGCGTGAAATTCACGAAGGAATATGCGGTAACCATGCGGGAGCACGATCGCTAGCAAAGAAAGCAGTTTGGCAGGGTTACTACTGGCCTCATATGGAGAAGGATGCAGTTGCTTTGGTCCGACAATGCGACAAATGTCAAAGGTTCGCCCCGATCCCGCATCAACCTCCTAACTTCCTTACCCCGATCTCAAGTCCTTGGCCATTCGCACGGTGGGGAATTGATATTGTTGGCCCCCTACCGAATGCAAGAGATCAAAAGAAATTTCTGATAGTGGCGATCGATTACTTCACTAAATGGGTGGAAGCCCGACCTGTTGCCCGAATTACCGAAAGTAGCATCCGAAGTTTCATATGGGAAAACATCATCTACAGGTTCGGGATACCACGCATCTTGATCGCCGACAATGGAACTCAATTTAATAATACC